>ML681966.1:22356135-22392207 GCA_007922195.1 Podocnemis expansa
CCCCCCAGCGGCTCACCCCCCTGCCAGGGGCTGCAGCCCCCTTTTTGGGGCTGAGGGACAGCCCTCAGCACCCTGGCCAGGGTGCTGAGGGTTCCCTGGCCAGGGTGCTGAGGGTCAAATGTTGTTTCGGAACACTTTGTTCTGAAACAACATGTCCCAATGGGGTTGTTTCAAAACAACTCCTTTTGAAACTTTGTTTCGAAAGGGAATGGGGTTTAAGTTGTTTTGAAACACCGCCGTGGTTTTGAAACAACGGAACCCGTTGTTTCAAAACAATGGTACGTCATGTGAACATGGCGTTTCTTATTTCAAAACAACCTCTGTTGTTTCAGAATAAGACTGCTGTGTGAACACACGCTTAATGTAAGAGAGAGGATCAGGAGCCAGATATCTTGACCTTTGCCACACAGTGAATCAGCAGTAAATCTGAGAACAGAATGCAGGAGTCCTTGCAGGTTCTAACCATGAGATCTAACTTTCCCTTCTGATGATGAGTCCTTGTAAAAATGTTAAAATGAAACCACTACGAGCAATACGAGGCCCTCCTTAGACTTTTGGGAGACCAAAGCATTCTTAAAATGGCCCACACAACTTAACCCAAAATAAGTTGGTATCTGTTGGTAGGTGATAATGAATTTAAAATACTCACTCTGTAGAGATCATGAAAATGAACAAGAAAAATGGAAATATTAAGTCCCTGGAGAATGAAGAAAGCTATTTTAATTTAGAAACTTTTAATACATCCTGTAGATTAGAAAAGGATTAAAGATATTTTCAGTTGTCTCAAATTAGGATTTAATTTAGATTTTATACCAAATGTACGTTTAATGCTATTGTAAAACTAATAACTGTATTGGCTTTATTGGACTTCTAATATAGACAATTGAATAAAATCAAATTATAGTGAAATTAAATTCTTAGTTGAGCTGTTTAAAGTGAGACCCATTCCTGTTATTATCTAGATTGTGAGGCTAGTTCATCTGCTTCACTTCAGCTGTTCTCTTATTTTCTCATAATTTGTAATCATTTCCTGGCCTTGCTTCTAACTTCTTTTCAGTTACAAATTCTTCTTTCCAAATGCTGTCATATTTACCATTTCTGCTTATCTTGCCTAGCTGTTCTAAACTGTTCCTCCTTTTCTGACACAACTGTTATCGTTCCTTTTTCTTTTCGCCAATTATGCATGACTTTCTCTTTCTTTCATTTTTGTGGAAATAAATAGCACCAAATACAACAGCCGTTAAATAAGAGAAACAGGATTCAGGAAGAGATTCAGCTATAACTACCATTTTAACTTGTCTAATCAATAGCAATAGGAGATTTAAAAGAAATACAATTTTTTTGAAACATGTGGAGCTCTATGTTGTCACAGTCCAGAGGTCTCTGATACAGACCTGGCATATTATTCAGTATAAAACATTTTTCTGGTAAACTGAAGTGGATGAGATATTTTAGTGCTGAACAGATTAAAATATTAGGACAAACTGGCAATTATTGCCCAAGTGGATACCTGTGATCAATTGGTTCCCAGAAATTTTGTCACACTATCTTTTGATTATCAGATCAAAACTCATTTTCTGAGTTATATGCTTTCCTTGCCTATACACTTTCCTATCATTCCATTGCCATAATGATTGTATTTGTATTATCTTTAGATTGTACTTTAGCTCCTTATGTGTGACACTTTTTTCCCTAGAAGAGCTGTCAAAATCCTCAGCTCATTAAGCATGCTATCATTATTTTGTTAACATAAAAATAGCATATTCTACTTCTCATTTAATAGATGGCTCCCAATCTGCTAGCATGTTGAAGTCAGAATAATTCAACATTAGGTCAAGCAATTATGACTCTTCATTCCTTTCAGACTTTATTCATTAAGGGACTTTTTTACATGTATGCTGTATATCTGTACTGTATCCTTTTGAAAGCATCTCTCTGACTTTGTGACTTACCCTACTCTGCATCTATACATCCCCTTTCAGACTGAAACCTCCTGGGAAGGGGCAGGGGCTCCGGGGTGCTCGGAGAGCTCAGCCCCTGCCACTTGGCCAGTGACATGGGTACCAGGGCGCCCCAGAGCTCTGCCCCCACCACTCACCCAGTGTGAGGGCTTTGGGGCATCCCAGAGCTAAGCCCCCGCTGCTTGAGCAGCAGTGGGGGTACTGGGGTGCCCTGAGAGCTCAGCCCCTGCTGCTCAGCCAGCAACAGGGATACTGGGGCACCCCAGAGCTCAGCCACCACTGCTCAGCCAGCGGTAGGGGCACCGGGGTGCGCCAGGAGCTCAGCCCCTGCTGCTAGGCCAGTGGCAGGGGTACCAGGGTGCCCCAGGAGCTCAGTCTTCACTGCTCAGCCAGTGGCTGGGTACCGGGGTGCCCCAAGAGATCAGCCCCTGCCACTCAGCCAGCAGCAGTGGTACTGGGGTGCTCCCAGAGATCAGCCCCTGCTGCTCAGCCAGCAGCAGTGTTACCGGGAAGCCCCAGAGTTCAGCCCCTGCTGCTTGGCCAGCGGCAGGGTTACAGGAGTGCCTTGACTTGTGCCCCTCACCCTACCACCAGCAAAGCAGCGGGGAGGAGAGGCACCCCCACCATCTCTGCCCTGGGGGCTTTTTTCCTCTGCCACTGGCAGGGGATTGGTTGGCAGCATGGCCCTGCCAGAGGGCCATGTTGCCACACCTCCCATGGTCCCGCTCTCCTGAATCGAAATAGCAAGTCCTCTGTCCAGACTTGCTATTTAAATTTGATTTTTTTTGCTTAAATTGGTTCAAATTGAATCAATTGAATGATTTTATTTTGAATTAGCTTAATTTGATTGAACTTAAATCAAATTAAGCCTGTACATGCAGACACAGCCTTACCGTATAAGGACAAACTACTGGACTATGTTTTGCAGTGGTGGAATGAACATTTGGGCACATGGAAACCATTATGTTTTTTTCTATGGAGAATAAAGCAAAACCTGCTATCAATTAAGAAGCAGGGGGTTTTCACTTGTATAACAATTTTAGGGAACTACATAAAACTTCCAAACCATTTTCTATAGAACTAAGTTGATAAGAGATTGGTGCCCTTGATAGCCACTGATTGAACAGAAAGAAAAGAAGGGAGGTAAAAATCTGAATTCAGGAATTGCTCAATTGTGTTGTGTGGTCTGTGTGATTTCTGCTTCAAAAATAGATTCTTTGGGATATGGTTGAGGGGGTGAGACACTGAAGCAGACACTGAGTAAATTTGATTTCTTTTATTAACTCAATTTATTTATTTACATTTAATTAGAATAAATCATTTCTCTTATGTTTTTTAATGTTCTAAGGCAAAAAACAAAGAGATAGCATAAGGTTCAACACAGTAAAAGTGTAACTACAATTCCTAAACCTGTTCCTATTATTAAGCCCTTAACTGATACTGTGCTATAATCAGTGCTGTTAAGCATTATCCCTTATACTTACAGAAGCATGGCTTATTTGTTTGATTTAGATTCAGTTTTGATTCAATTCAGGTGCACCAGTCTTATCCCAAGTGGGACGTTTCATTCTTGACCTGTGAGCTTACCGGCAGTTTGATTCTTTGCTGAGGAGGAAAGTTTAGGTGATCAATCATCAGTTCAGCTGTCTGATATATTCCTCTGTAGACCTTCACTTTTCACAGGCTTTTGCAATAGTTTTATCCCTGATCTACAACCCCCATAAGGTTAGTGTTGCGCTGCTTTACCATACTTGGTATTTGGCCAAGATATAGTGTCACCACCTGATTGGTGTTTTTGCTCATTACTGTTTTTTTGATATTGATACAATACTGTCACTCACAGTTTTTAGCCAACTAGAATTTGTTATTGGGCTGATATGGTTCTGCAAGCCTGTTTGCACCTGAATTACCCTTGCAAAGTTTAGCTTGCAAAGCAGGTTGCTTGCAAAAAGGGAACAAGCTCAGCATCTACTAAGGAAATGTGCTTATGTCTGCAAAACAAAGCAAAGCAAAGCTGTCAGATAAGTTTCTTTTACAAAGTTTAACCCTTAACTCAGTTGTGCCTCATTGTCATAAGCTATTTCCCTTATTGACAGTCTGGACACATTGAAAATCTATCCTATATATCACAGAGCAACTAGAGATGCTTTAGAAGATGAAGGTTGTGCCTTTTGCAAAAGAAAGATAATGGAGAATATACCCTAGTACCCTGCATTCTCTACTGACTGCACCTTTGATTCTGGAAACTCTTGGCAGTCTGATTTTAATCTTTTAAGGTCCTTAATGGGTGAGAGACTTAATTGCCTCGTCTTCATCCACAGCTTTCCTCAACAGATACACTTGACAGGAACTTTGAGTCTGATCAAGACCAAGATAAAAAATCTCAAGAGCAGAGATGGCAATGAGCCCAAGCCTGAACTATAAGAGTTCCTAAGGAAAATATAAAACCTTTTTACAAGAGATTTTGCCTCCATATGAAGGACTTTAAAGGCAAAGCTTGAATTTTTCATGGACAGATAAAAAGATGCAGGAAGTAGAAGAAAAACATTTTTTCCCCTGTAATTTACCATGAATTAAGCAATGGATGGTGGAAACCTAGGGTACCTTATGAATAAATGCAATATGACATTTGTCTCTTCATTCTGTCCCTGGATTCTCTAGTGCAGTGGCTCCCAACATTTTCTCTGCCATGGCATGCCTTGCTACCTTTAATTAATTTGAGGCATACCACCATACAGTTTCCAAATGAACTCATGAAATATTCATGAGCCAATGAGCCAATCCAGAGCTCTTTGAGTAGTTTTTCTAAAAATTCTGTGGCATACTTGCTCAGACCTCAGAAGTGTGTACCGTGGCACACTGGTTGGGAAACACTGCTCTAGTGACAAGGGCACATGACAGATGCCTAAAATGGATCAGAATTGGAACTAACTTTTATATTCAGTCAAAGAATTATTCATCCTTCATTATTATTGAGTTTACAAGAGTTCTCCATGAAATTCTTCTTCTTAACAGCTGCAAAGATGCATAAGAGTGCATTTACTAGTTGCTGATCAGTTAATAAGTTTTAGGCCTCTTCTTTCACCCTTTCATTTACATGCATGCACATATCAAATCAACAGCAAATCAAATGAATTTACCTTTGTTTCTTAGTTCCTCTTAAGGATTCCTATTCTAGTGGCATTATAAATTGACTAGGACTGAACCAAGAAAGCACTTACTTCAGAAAAAAAATAATTCAGAAGCCTTTGAGCATCACTTCTACTTAAAGGACACTTTGTGCTGCTGGTCCTTAAGTAAATGTTGAAAGAAGGAACTGGTGTACCCTTTTCACACATTTGTACTGAATAGCATTTGACACATTGGCACTTTTGAGTCTTCCCTTTTTATTTCTTCTGGATTGAGAGACCAATTCCATTAGAATTGAATCCAGATAGTTACTTTGGACTCCACTTGAATATAATATGCATTTTTGGACAATCAGGCAACCCATGTATAGGTTGAGTATCTAACCCAAACCAACTTGTAAGTAATTTAAACTCAGCCACTTTAGTTTGTACCCAGAAAAGAACTGTAGTAAATGATAAGTTGATTGCAGAATGTTGTAGCATTTAGGGAGGCACAGTGGCTCAACTAGTGTATCTGAAAATGCTTTTGGACAATTAGGGGCTTGTTTTAAACTTAAGACCATGAGTTGTGTCCAAAAATTGAATATTCACAAGTAATTTCACACACATACACACCAATACTCACACTTTGCTTTCAAAAGGATACCTTTTCATGTTGAAATATAATTTTGAGAGGTGAAATTACCAATGGGCAATGTTCCCTTTTATTTTTCACAGGCTGTGTGCATAAAAAAATTCTCTGTGTGTGCAAAAAATTTCTTTGTGTACGCTAATATTAGTGCTATTGATTTTTTTGTGCATGCTTTATTTTGTTGTGCCCATGGGTTTCATGACCTGTGTGCATGTGCACATGCGCACAGCTTAGAAGGAACAGTGCCAATGGGCCAGATTTTGATATCATTACCCTGAATAGCACCTTACCCCAATGAGTCCTATATAAACTGGAGTAAGGCATTATTCAGTTAAATAAGAATATCATAAGTTGACCTTATTTGGAAAGTAACGTAAACACTTTTAAAAGTAGATTAGGACTCATTAGGCTGCATACACTTCCCTTGCTGACAAATCAACAAAACTCACATGGAATTCAAGGGAGCTAGATTAATTCTATTGTTTAAACATTTGGCCATAAGTATTCAATATTATACCATGAACACTGTGCCTCTTGATGACACTAAACCCAAATGGATCAGCAGGAATGAGGCCAGGAAGACTAACTATTGATCCTTTGACTGTATCAGAGACATTTTATTTTATAGGATTAGCAAATTTTCATCTTACTCCTCTGACTGTTTTCTCAAAACAGGATATCCACACCAAGGTGTAAAATGTATTGAGTTTCTTACAGCCAAATCTTTAATATATTGCGAATGGCTAAGGGCAATAAGGCTAAAAAACACCCTTGTCTATTTCCTGTCAGTAATGTAATCTCTTCCAAAAAGGCACAGTTGATCCTTAAATGTGCAGATGAAAAACTATAATTCAGTTTCAGATGCTGAATAAAAATATTTCCTAACCTGAGATATTTTAAAACCTACAAACAAATACTCCTACCTGACAAAGTCAAAAAAAGCTTTTTTGCTTCTTTGTAAAAGGACAAGAGCTGGCTATTCAACATTTTTAGCCTGCTGAATTGAGAAATTATAGAGAATCAAAGAGCAATATAATTTCTTAAAGAATGCCATTTGGTCAGGGTGAATGAGTGACAGAATAATGTTTTCTAGTCTGAAAGCATTAATTTTAGAATCAATAAACTGTAACAATAAAATAAAGACATAAGCTTCTATTCTTCCATTTGAGGGATCTTGACTAGCATATACAGATAAAGAAATTAATGCTCCTAAAAAGGAATTAAGGAGAACATTTGAAGAGACTGTGCTTAGGAAATCTCTGAACCCAGGAATACAAATATCCATAAAATGTGTATTAATTCAACTCGAGGTTTGGCCACAACCAAAAGAAAGAGTTTGTAAAGGTTTTAAATACTGAACCCAGATGTCACAAATTTTAAAATACCACATGAGACCATGATAGCAAATATTAAAACACACACACGTGATATTCCTAGTTTACACAAGGCCTAAGTGTATGCTGTGACTAAGCTGATCCTCTCTTGCTGAACCCCCCTGCTCAAATGTGAGTCCTTGTGACTATGTCTACACTGACAAAATTAATTTGAAATAGTTATCTCAAAAGAACTATTTTGATTTTAATTCAAAATAGCTATTTCAAATTAGCACTATTTCAAACTCATTATTTTAAATTAGGAGTCCAGTGAAAACTCTTTAATTTGAAATAAGGTAGGAGTTATTATTTTGAAATAGAGAGTCTTCATTAATTTGAAATAGGGAAAGGCAGGAAAAACTCTCTAATATGAAATAGGGAAAGGCAGGCAAAAGCAGGGGGGTGCAGGGCCCCAGGCGAGTTGCCCTCTGTGGGGCCGGCCAGCTCAGGGGAGAGGCAGGCCCTTGTTCAGGCTGTCCCCTGCCAGAGATTGGGCAAGCCGGCGAAAAGCAGTGGCCTGGTTCAGCACTGCCAGTCCGCCTCTCCCCATGTGCTGGTTTCAGCTCTGTGCCAGAGCAGAGGGGAGGGGGTGGGAGGCAGCGCCGTCAGGGGGGTAGTGGTATGGGTCCTGTGCTGCCTCCCATCCCCTCCCTGCTGCTCTGGCACAGAGCTGAAAGCAGTTTGCTTGGGGACGGGGTGGACCAGCAGCGCTCAACCGGGCTGCCGCTTTTGGCTTGCTTGCCCAGTCCCTGGAATGGGGTGGGGGCAGCGGTGTGGGCCCCATGGGGCCCCCCCAAGCTCAGGGCTTTCGGTGGCTGCCCCTCTTGCCCGAGCCTAGGGATGGCCCTGGGCAAAAGAATAGGGCCATTATTTGAAATAAGCCTGTTCCGCATCTTAGGACGGCTTATTTTGAAATAATAATTTTGAGTTAAGTGCTATTTTGAAATAAAAGCTGGTTTTATTATTTCAATATAGCACTTAATTATTTCACAATAAAATAACGCTTATTTCAAAATAACAAAATGCCTGCAGGGACAGGAAAAAGGTTATTTTGAAATAAGCGTTATTATTTCAAAATAACTTATATGCGTAGACATACCCTGTGTGACAGAACCTGGGACTGTGTGATGGGATGGAGTACTTGATAAATAACTCTTTTCTGTTCATTCCCTCTGAAACACCTAACATTGACCCCTGTGGGAAAATCTGATTCTGAGCTAGCTGGATCATTGGTTTGACCAAGTATGACTTATGTACTTACGTTTTTATGACTTGGATTAATCAAGTATATTTGGTAGTTGAATGGGAAATTTAGGTCGTCTGTCACTTGTCACACAACACAGAGACAGTCAACACAGTGGTTTGACTTCTGGCACCATGCAAGTTAAAAACAAGACTTCCGTTACTTCTTAGGTACCATGTGGAGAGATGACAAAGCTAAAATTCAGCTAAAGTGACACTTCTGTGAGGAAGTAATATTAAATGTAGCTGAAAAATTGTAAGGGGGAGATCTTTCCTAAAACTTTTTGAAAGGAGTACAGCATTTCTAGAATGACTGACCTGTCTGAAATATCAGTTTTGGCTGATGTATACTAATTTTAGCCAAGTTAGTAGTCTTGTTGAAAACTGACTGGATGTTCTAGTCCTATGAATAAGCAATACCAAGAACTAGAGGGACTATGCTTATGCTATGGCACTGAAAGTAAACACTGGATGAAACATGAACTCACATAAGTAGCTATGGTATGATCTTAATCTGCACTTATTCCATTTCCTTTAAGGAAACATCAGAATATACAGTTAAACTAGATTATCTTCCTAATTCCAACAAAACAAATGAAAATCAAGAGAATTACTCCAGTTTTGCAGTGATAGGAATTAGAATTGGTTAGAAAAATTTCATTTAAACAGTTTTCAGTTCCAAATCAGAGTGAAAACAAATTCTGAAAAGTTAAAATTTCCCACAAAATGGAAATTCCTAGTTTCAGCCAGGTATAGCAGAAATTAGGGCAGAATTTGTTTCATTTAATCAAAGGTGACTTTTAAGGAAAACAAAAGGAAAATTTTCAAAGGGACCAAATGAAACTATGGAAGAACTGCAAGTTTCTACTGTAGTGCAATGCATTTTAATAAACTGTAAACTTTATTCATCATATCTTTTAAAAAAATGAGATAAGAGTAACAGAGTGAGAAACTGACTAATGAAATGAGACACACAATTGTGGGTAACATCCATAGAATTTGAAGTAAAATATTGTTGGATCTAAATAAGCAATCAGTATGAACTTACACTGAAAAAGGCTACATATATGAATAAGAACATTAGAATAACCATACTGGTTGTACAAATGATCTATCTAGCTCAGTATACTGTCTTTTGACAGTGTCCAGTGCCAGATGATTCAGAGAAATTGAACAGAATAGGGCAATGAATTCCCCTCAATGAGTTCTACATGTTAACTCTGCAGTGTGAGGAAATCCTTGCTTTTGTTTGCCTAAACTTACTGCCTTTTAATGTTATTGAAAATTTGAATTTGCTGCAGAAAAGAACATATATTTTCCAACCAGTTCTACTACTTTGAAACTTTATCTAAAATGAATCTTTTGTCTTAGCTTGACACCTTTATCATTTTGTTTATACATTTTACTAGACTAATTTTATCCTAGAGAATCTATAGTCTAAAAAGAGAAGTAATTCTCAAGTCCTGTTAATTAAAATGCTGTTTGTAGCTTTCTGTTACATGGAAAACAAGAGGAGTTGTTTACCAAGCATCTAGAGATCTGTTGAGTTTTTCATGAAATGATGGTTTCACTTTAAACTAGACTTTCATTTGCTGCATATGCAATTAGACTTCTCTACACTTTCCTATTACAATTTATCTTCTTTACTGTTATAGAGTTGTATAATGTCTGGAAAATGTGACTGATGAACTGTTCTCACTCTTCGCTTCAGTGAATTACTTCATAGTCCTTTGTGTTAGTTTAAAACCTCTGAGCCATTTTTAGCTGTCAAATTGCACTGATTTTACAACTTGGCTGTTATTCAAGGTCTTTGAGTTTAGCTTAGCTTTATTTTAATCTGTTCTATTTTGGAATGGTAGCATGAATAAAATGTTAAAACAGATGTTTTAAGAGATATGCACTCTGTCATTGTCAAACTGACCTAAGCGAGAATGGTAATTGTCAGTATTTGCTGTGAAAAATACAATCTGTTATTCAGTATTGCATCTGAGAATGCAGATGGAGTACTACTTGATCAACTCTAATAGCCAGTTTCTAAAATTGAAGACAAATGAATGCATATAGAGTGTATATTTATTAATGCATGGTAGTGGCACTGATATCCATGTTCTTTCCAGATGGAAAATGTTTTAGATGCCAGTGACTAGAATTTAAGAAATCAGTCATTGTATCAAACAAATCATGTTGTCTTGGGGCTTTTGAAGAAGACTGTCAATCTGCATTCTTTAGCTACTATACATTAGCACCACTTGGCAATTTTATTCTCCTGTGCTTCTCATTTATTTTTAAGAGTAAAGGTTCCACAATTTAAAATGGTTTTGACTATTTGAAATTCCTTCTTTGAAAGGATGATTACATCAGATTGGACTTTATTATCTTTCTAAACAGAGGATGGAATGTGGTTCTTCAAGTGTTGCACTTCAAATTCTTTCATATTCAGGAGAATAAACAATGGTAAATATATATGCATTTACGAGCATTAGAAAGATGTCTTCATTCCTCATGTTCAAGTTGTGTTAAACATCGTTAAAAACAAGTGACATGCACACTAGATAAAATAAATTAGCTGTGCTAGGCTGACTTAAAATGGAAAAAGTTAATTACATTCTGTATAGGCACAGAAGAAAAAAACGTCCCAAGATTGCCAGTTTTTGTCCATTCTATAGTAAAACAAAAATTGTTCTAATAGTCATCTTTAGGGGTTTTTGAAGAGTAAGCTATTTTACACTTCCAAGGCTAGTAAAAGAATGATAAAAACAATGACAGTCTTGCGGCACCTTAAAGACTAACAAACGTCCTTGAGTATATTCTTGCATGAGCTCCGACCCACTTGTCAGATGTCAGGTGCCACAGGACTCTTGCTTTTGCTGTATACAGACTAACACAGCTACCCCTTTGGAAATTGTCACCACAAAGAATGGGGAACGCCAGAGGTGTTGCTGGCACCGGGCTTCTGGGGCTCAAGCCCCAAGATCCAGCCACTGGCCTGCCTGTGGCAGCAGCTACAGCAGCAGCCCACGAGCCCCAAGTCTCAGTGCTTGAGCTCCAGGTCTTTTCCTGGACCAGTGGTGCTCCTGGGGAACTCTTTACTCACCAACCTTTTTTTCAAGTGTTAGAGTGCTGTATGAGATACTGAATTTTTGATAACTCATTGTGGCAGGTGTGCCTCATGAATTTTAGCCATGATTTACAGAAAACGGGAGTAGCTCAAGAGACATAGAAAAAGGATGTAGGGCAGAGGAGGTCCTGAAGGTGATAGTGATAGTCGAGCTCAGAGAGGACACCGAGATTTTGATTTTTGAGTTACAGTTTGAAATGCACAAGGAGGGATAATTAAAATTGCAGGGGCAACCTTACTTGTGGCATGAGTGATTTTCTTCAAATTTTAACATATTTTAATATAGATTTTTTTTTGCATGGCATGAACTAATTAGATTAGATATCCCTAAATATAGGGAAAGAGGAGGAAATTTTAAAAGTCTGAACAAATTGTATACACACATTTAATCATGTACAGCATATGTGAGAAATAACTTTTGCACGCACATCAGGTTATGTGCATGCCTATTTTGCATGTATGCAAATATGTATAAGCACATCTCAAAGTCTGACCCATAACAAATAAACACACAAGTTGTGGAGTGAAGAAGCCAGCACAGGGAGCAGTGAGACAGGGAAGAGGAGGAGGAAGCTTTAGGTATATGCTCAGAAGATAAATAAATAGGCTTTTATAGTCTGAGTTCGAGCTGAAGGGGAAGTCTTTCTTGATCCCTGCAGCCTCGTCTGACATTTTAGCTGTCATGAAACACCAGTAGTGCTAGTAGGTTCAAATATATGACTATCATTCCAGAAGAGTATTCACAGTGGTCTTGGAGGTGTGTTTTCTTTTCCAACATATTAGAAATACAAGCTGGGAAAGAAGTTTGTTCAGTAAAAGATATTATCTCACCCATCTTTTTATTCTAAATGAGCAATACTTGACAGATATGTACATGCCAAGGTATATCCAGACGGGGGTAGGCTTGACAAGATCCACACTAAATGATGCACAGATTCTTTGGATCAAGCAGCAAGATGATGGTGATGATTAAAGAATGCCTTTTTGAGCTCTGAAGCTGAAACAGTGTTTCTGATTAGTAGAATTACAAATTCCATTCCAAGATCCTGTCTTTTCATTTTTAGTTAGATTTAATGTTTAATGTCACACTATTTGACTGAAAACATAATTTCAGTTAGTAGTAGGAACATCCAGTACTGGATTATTACATTCAAAAGAAATGAGCACAGGGAATTAATTCTACTTTCAGTAATCATCTCTCAGGGCAGCACTTTACCTACATCTCCACAATTTTGCCATTACACTGTGATAGGACTGCGTTAAAGGGAACTTTACATCTTAAGTTAGAGGCAGAATCATCAACACCATCTCTTTTTATTTTTTTTAAAAGAGGAGATCCAATAATTGAGTCACTTGAGTCAACAATTGAGTGATCTTAAGGTCATTGAAGCAAATGGCATACTTTCTACTGTGAAGTCAATGGATCAGTTACTGAGCTTTGTATCAGGCACCTGAAGAGAAAGCATCAGGTTTTTTTTTGGAGGGGGGAGTAATAATACACACACGTATACATGCACACACACATACAATTGAGCTCAACCAAATTACAGGTGTAACTGATGGGCTTACTGCTTCCTACAAAGTCCTTATCTCTTAATGAGGTCCTGTAGGCTCATATGGCAGACCCTGTTCAGAAGAGCAATTTAGTGTATATTTAAAACTTTGTCTTCCATAATTGTTTTGCTGAATGGGGTGCTATCTTTTTATTTGTGTGCACACATACAAAGCATTTACACAACACTACTTTTTAAATATAGAAATAACCTATGAATATCACATAATGCCACAATGAAACAACAATCCCAGGAGCTACTAAATGAATATTTTGAAAAGCAACCATTTTGTATGAACTAGAATAATTTTAACAAGTATAATTTTGCATGGCAATAAATCAATAAACTGCTTTCCCTCCTCGAGGCTACTTTTAAAGACAACACTCCTCTAGACTTAGAAACATTATCAAAGGGAAAGAAGGAAGTTTGAATGCCTACTAGAGAAATTCATTTTTTTAATTGTTTCAAGATTTTATTGCAAGTACCCTATTTTTACCGACAATATTTTGTTGGTATTTCCTGTGTGTCATTTCAGTAGGTGATTTAATGCATTTTATTGTTTTGCAGCATTTCTAAAAACACTAAATGCACTTATCTCAATGAGTTGAACTCTACCTGTGTATGTATATGTACTAAGGATACACATGCAAAATGGGCAATGACTGCTTGGGAAGGAGTACTGCAGAAAGGGATCTAGGTGTCATAGTAGGCCACAAGTTATATATGTGTCAACAGTGTAACACTGTTGAAAAGAAAATCAAACACCATTCTGGGATATATTAACAGGAACATTGTAAGT
The DNA here is from genome assembly GCA_007922195.1 of Podocnemis expansa. NCBI lineage: Eukaryota > Metazoa > Chordata > Testudines > Podocnemididae > Podocnemis > Podocnemis expansa. The sequence goes on from ML681966.1 coordinate 22,369,941, forward strand.
AAGACAAGAGAAGTAATACATCTGCTCTACTCAGCCATGATCAGGCCTCAACTGAATTATCGTGTTCAGTTTTGGATGCCTTATTTCAGAAAAAAATGTGGACAAACTGGAGAAAGTCCAGAGACAACCAATACAACTAATTAAAGGTCTGGAACACTTGACTGATGAGGGAAGATTGAAAGAGCTGGGTTTGTTTATCCTAGAAAAGAGGACACTTAGGCTATGTCTACACTATGGGTTCAATTTGACTTAAGGAGGCTTAAGTCAATTTAAATAAAGCCATGGTCACACTGGAAAGTTATAAAGGTGACTTTAGCATCCACTAAAGTCAACTTTGCAACTCCCACTTGTAAAGTCGACTTTAAGGTTAAGTCAACTTTATAAAGTTAACATAAGGCAATAAGGCCTGGAAGTTGCCTTAAGTCAACTTAACTGGTATCCGGGCAGCATGGAGTCTGCCCAGCAACCAGAAAGTGCCTACGCTGGCCAATCCCAAGGCCCTTCCTGTTACACTACCAGTGCTAGCCAGGATTCTGGCAGTAGTACAGTCATGCCTGAAGGGAGGGCACCAAGGGCCAGAAAATGAGCTCCCTCCTGGACCCATAAGGAGATAAGGGATCTCCTGGCACTGTGGAGCGATGAGACAGTCCACACACATCTCCACAGCAGCCACTGCAACTGAGAGCTTTACCAGGCCATGTCCCAGGGCCTGACAGATAAGGGCCACAACAGAGACACTCAGCAACTGAGGGTGAAAGTGAAGGACCTTTGCCAGGTGTATTACAGGGCCAGGGAGGCCAGAAGAATGTCAAGGACAGCTGACACCCCCTGCCCATACTACAGGGAGCTTGACACATGCCTGGGGCAGGAGCCCAATGTGAGGCCAGCCCACACCGTTGACTCTGCTGAGCTCCCCTCTGTTCACAACGACCAGGAGAAGGGCTTGGTAGATGAGGATGTGGTGCTGAGCTGGGAGGGTGACCAGGCAAGCGTATGTACCACCACATCCACCCCCGATGGTAGCAGCACAGAGGCCATCCCTGCCTCTAGGGAGGAGGCCACTCCTACTGCTGATGACCTGGGCCTGGGGACATCCCAGAAAATCCCTCCTACCCATGCTGGTGAGTGCCCGCTCCCTGCGGGTATGGTGGGGCTGCCAGGTGGAGCAGAGGTTGCAAGGAGGATGCCCTGTGAAAAGGCCAATGCATTGGGATGGGGGCTTGGAGGATCAACCCTGGGAGGGGAGGGGCAGGAGCTCAGTTGATGGGGGGGCCTGAATCAAGTGGTCCTGTGGCCAAAAGGAGATTGGGAAGGGTGCTGTTGATGGAGGGGGCACGGCCATGCACTATGACCAGAGCACCGGAGGCTGGAGGCTCTGGAAAGACCCTGGGACAGGAACACCCGGGCCTTGCACCCAGCCCATGCTTCACAGCATGGCATTGTCACTGACGGACTCACTGTCACAAAGGGTGGGGGTGGTGCGGCAAGCCAAGGGATGGGCACGGATCAGCGGCAAATGACAGAATGCACGCTGCACCACCTAGTGCAGGGAATCTCTCTTCTTTCTCCTGCCCTGCAAAAGCTGTAGCCTGGCCACCAGCCACCATGGTCCATGCCAGATGCTGGCAGTTTCAGTGGTCCTGGGAGGAGAACCTTGAGGACCACCTCCAGGTGGCACAGCAGGCACAGGAAGCCTGGCTAGAGCAAGAGCATCAGGAAGAGAATGCCCACTGCAGGGTTGAACAGGCACAAATGGACTGCCTGCTTGACCTGGTGGAGCAACATACGGAGGCACTCAAGTTCCTGGCATGGGGCCAGGGAGGTCGGCGGACCACTGTTTCCCCCACCCGAGACTGACATACCAGCAATCCCCGCCACCTCAGGCCCCATACTCAGGGGCCAGCTACTGGCACATCATTAGGCCAGCTGATGTCAGTAACCACCCACCCCTCCATGGCTCAACCCCCTTCCTATTCCTCCCCTACCCACTTGTCCGGCCCAATCCACCCAGCCCCTGCATCCTCCAAGCCCCCCCACCCACTCCTGTAAATAAAGGCAAAGTCAAGACATTGCTCTGTGTCTGGTGAATGGTTTATTGTGTCGGGTGGAGTGATGGGGGTGTATGGAGATGTGAGGTGGGTGATGGGTGTGCCTTGGGGGCTCAGGTGTTTGCACCCTCTGAGTCGATGTACTCTCTCAGGGTGTCACGAATAATGACCGTTCACTGGTGGGCACACCGTGTCCATGGGATTCTGTCTTCAGGCTGCTGGAATACCACCTCCAGCTGTTCAGCCTCTGCCTCCCATACGGGTGGGTGACCCTCTCCCTCCGCAGCTCAGAGAGGTTGTTCAGCACACAGCTGGCACTGACAACCTCTGGCAGGGTGGTCTCTGTAAGCTGCAGGTGGGTGAGGATTGCCTTCCATCATGCCTTCAGGTGGCCAAAGACACAATCTACAATGGACCACCAGTGATGGAGATGGTGATTAAACTGCTCTCTGGTGGCACTGATATTCCTGCCATATGGCTTCATCAGCCACAGCATGAGGAGGCGTGCAACATCTCCCAGTATGTAGACAGGCACCTCCACATCCCCAAAGGTGATGGCGTGGTCTGGGAAGAAGGTGCCTGCCTGCATGCGCTGGTAGAGGCCGGAGCACCTCAGGACATGTGCATCATGGACTTTCCCTGGCCAGCCAATGAAAGTGTCCATAAACAGTCCTCCCTGGTCCACAAGGGCCTGCAACATGATAGAATGATATCCCTTGTGGTTAAGGTAGGCTGATGCCAGGTGGTCTGGGGCCCAGATATGGATATGTGTCACATCGATGATGTCTGCACAGTTTGGGATCCTGAGAGCAGCAAACGCTGTGTAGGTGTCATCCAGGTTGCCCAGGCACATGACATGTCTGAGCAGGACCCACTTTATGGCCCTGAACACCTGTGTAAGGATGGCCTTATGGCTGACTTGCCCATGCCACACTGGTGGGCAACAGACTGGTAAGAGTTTGGCGTGGCAAGCTTCCAAATGGCAATTGCCATGCACTTCTCCATGGGGATGGTGGGTCGAAGGTGTGTGTTGACACACTGTGGTGCCAGGGCCAGCTTACTGACAAGCTCCTGGAACACGCCCTTCTTCCTTCAGAAGTTTTGGAGCCACCGCTCGTCATCCCACATGTGGAGAATGACACACTACCACCAGTTGGTGCCTGTCTCCCAGGCCCAGATGTGTCGGGACATGACAGGTGGTGTGAGTGCTGCACTCAGAGTGGCTGTTTCTCTCTGGTGCCTTCTCTGCTGTTGCAGGCACACACCTAAGGCGGGGCTACTGTAGAGTGGACCACCAATGGATTGCTGCAGCACATGGGGGTACTGGATCTCTCCGGGCTCCATCTTGCCAGGCGCAGGGGCTGGGTGCTTTGGTCACTTCTTGTTTTATAAGAGTGGCCAGGAAAGGGGGATGACTCAGCAGAGCACTGCAGGGCCAGCTACCCACAATGCACCGCTGCAGGGTTGCCCTAGCAACTGCCAGAGTGGACATGGACCGTCCTCAGGCATTTGTGGTGTGGACTCCTTAAGTCAACTTAAAGTTGACCTTGTTAAGTTGACTTAATAAAGCCCTGTAGTATAGAGAAAGCCTTAGTGAGGACATGATAAAAGTTTTCAGGTATCTAAAAGATTGTCACAAGGAGGAGGAAGAAAAAATGTTCTCCTTAACTACCGATGATAGAACAAAAACAATGATCTTAAATTATGGCAAGGTAGGTTTAGGTTGGACGGTAGGAAAAAATCCCTAACTGTCAGAGTGATTGACCATTGGCATAAGTTGCCTAGGCTCATTGTGGAATCACTATCATTGGAAGTGTTTCAAAGTGGGTTAGACAGGCACCTGTCAGGGCCTGTTTAAGAGGGTACTTGTTCCTGCCATGAGTGCAAGGGACTGGACTCAATGATCTCTCATGGGCCCTTCCAGTTTCTATAATTCTATGACTGTGGGTAAATAAATAACAGATTCAGTCATATATTGTCTTCTCCACTGCATGAGATGCAAGAGATTACAAGTTAAGATAATTTTCCAGTAGGTCCAGGCAACATTTAAGAAGCATCAGTCTCCCACTGAGGATGCAGAAAGCATTTCTTGAGACTGACACAGCTGGGACTATATGGTTTATGAACTGAAAAAGCTCTTTTGGAGTGCCAGCAAATTAGCAATGACCATGTAACCTATGCTGCTTGGTGTGGCATTGTTTCCCTTACTGACCACTAACTCACCTAGAGATTGATAAGTCTGCTACAGCCTTAGCTAAGTGGCACATGGCTTGTAGCTCAGACAGTAGTAGCACCTCCATTAACTGTCAGAGACTACAGGTTTGCTCCTGCCCACTGAAAATGGGTTTGTCAGCACCATAAGTGCTTTTCAGTATTCTCACCCAGAAAGTGAATGGGAAGAGTCCCACGGGTGTTAATGGTGATGCTAGCATAAGCTTCAGGTGGGCTAGATTTTATCTCAATTGCCCTCCTTCACTGACTAAAATAAATAAATAACTCAACTCCTATGGAGGAGCAGCTAGAGACCCAGGATTCAGTCTTTAAGGGTATGTCTACACTTAGAATTGAATTCAAATTGATGACAATCAATTCAAATTCAGTTAAGTGCATGGCCACACTTGCTTTCCTCAGTTCGAACTGAGGAACTCCTCAGTTCAAATTGATGAAGGCTGACTTCAAAACTGGTCAAACCTCATTTGACTTCAAAGTCAAGGTCAATTCAAACCCAGTAGTTCGAATTGGCCCAGTGTGGCCATGTCAATTCGAACTCACTGAGTTTGAATTGTCATGGGTTGACCTTCCTCCCAGGGTGCATGGCACTCTGGAGGGAAAACCAGCCCTCAAGCACCTGGGGCCATAAGCCCTAAAGGTGCCTCCACCCCCACAGCCAGATCGGGCTGGGAGGGACATGGGGGTTCCTGTCCCCTGGCTAGGGGACAGGGACCCCAGTCCCTGCTCCAGCCCCATTTGCTGGCTGGGGAAGGCAGCCCCATGTGCTGCTTCTGCACAGCTGGCCGTGGGAGTGAATCTGTGAATCTTTTCAGAGGCTAGGAAATATCTTAGTTACAATACCATCAGCCAGCACAATTCAGACTGCTCATCTACTGTCAGTCCAAAATATACTTAGGTACAGGTGCCTTAATTAAGCCCAGAGGTTTTAACATAGTCTTGTCGACACTGTTGCCTCCAAGCTGTCTTATGTAACTGATGAAAGCACTTCCAGCATTTCTTGGCAGACAAAGGCTTGCACTGTTTTATTTGTTTATCTAGTGTAGCAGACTTATCGCAAAGGGGGGCATCATTTTCGCATGTCTCCAAACAAAATCATTCCTGATGATACGTACCAGCAATAGCTCATTTGATACCCATTTGCAAGTGCACACATTTGTCCTTAAGCTACTGAAAGTTCATATTAATCATATATATTGACCAATTCAGCTACTGGATAATTCTAGTACTGAAATGAATATAGTTCTAGACAAGAAATTTGCAATGATTAAGAAAAGTATGACCTAATGAGATATTTAACTAGATAGAAATTAAATGAAAGCTAGCTTTGTATCACATTTTGCTTCTGACACTGTGCTTACTAAAGGCTCTGGTTACCTGATACAATGAAAAACACTATCACATAGACCTGTTCACAACATTTGTCTGTAGGTGTCTATCACCAGTGTCTCAGTATCTATTTCAAGGTGTTCAAGTGATTTCCTATGAAATCAAAGTTACCTTTTAAATATTGCCCATGAAGCCTCTACCTGATATCAAAATTGCCCCATCAAGGGAGGAAAGACTGAGGCATCATTAGATGCCCTTCTAAAGGATGATTTTCTTCTCCATTACATAGGGCAAGGTCATTACAAAGAGATCCAAAATTATACTTACCTGCACTCAAAGCTGGCCCTAGACCATATGGCCCCCCCAGGCATAAAGCATCTTTGGTGCCTCCAGCCCTTAGTTTGTTAAGCTTTTGACTGCCTTATTTTTTATTTCATTTATAGTCCATTTCATGACTTTGATGCATGATCTGCATGCATAATTTATTCTGTCGTGTATCATGGCACAGTTGCATGCTGGAATCTGTAAATCTGTATTTATCCATGCCATATATCAGCAAATAAAATAAATGTTTCCTCTGAGCTTCTAGAAACATTTTAATTTTAAGAACAACCATTTCAGACGTTTTCTCATTACATTTGCAGCTTGCTGCAAACTAGATTGCATTTGACCTTTTCACTCCCTATACTGAGCTCCTGAAAACTTCTATGGGGGAAGACATAGTATTAGGATAAACAAAAATGTTCCACTTAAAAAGCTTCCAGCATTACATGTTAAGCTTGGCAAAAGAAGTAACAGTATTTCTTTTATGGTTTTGCATAGATTGGGGTTCAGTAAATATCACTGGTGTTTCATTAAATATGCTCTTTATTGGTCATTACTTTCATTCTTAAAGTCTTAAAACAAGGATATTTTCAAAATTAAACAATAAGAAAATGTTCACAATATTACAGCTGGGCTCCCACTTCATTCAGTTCATTCTTGTATCTCACTGATGACTGGGAATGGACTACCCCTTATATACCTGTGATGGCATGGCTGATAAACAGGCAGGTTCAAGGGAAATTGTAGTTCTCAGAGCATTTGGAAGGTTCCATGAGACTCCACAAAGGTCTAGAACAATCTGGGGGGTCAGTGAAAAATGAATCCACATATGGAATACATGAAAAAATTTACATCAAATGTTTTATTTTTCTCTTTGTCACTAACAAAAACAACACCCAACACCTGGTGCTCCCCCAACCCTGGCCCTGGGTTTACAGGTTGCTTGCCCACAAATCTGACACTTGCTTTCACTGATTTTGATGCAGCTGGCTCCTCTCTGTGATGGTGTGTCTGCCCTGCACCAATCAAGAGGGGGTAAAAAGAATCTGGAAGTGCAGCTGATCAGATCCCAGTGGTCCTACATAAAAGGGAACTGCCAGGCAGCACAAGGGAGGACTTCTTAAGAGCCTGAAATGGTCAGGACCCTGGACAGAGCAGTGGCTGGCTTCCCACTGAGCAGAGCCAAGGGTCTGATACAAGAGCAGCAGAGGTACTGAGGGCTGAGGGGAAGTGGCCCAGGGAAGAATGGTATGGACTTTGGGAAAGAGATGGTGTAGGTTGCTGCATGTACGGTCCCTGGGTTGGGGCCTTAAGTAGTGGGAAGGCCCCCAGTTCCCTCCCTGCTTCCCACAGACCAACAGTACAGTACTGGTGGTGAACTGTGGCAGCCACTGTTAGAATACAGAGGGTGGAGGACAGAAGAAGACTGGGTAGGTCCAGACAGAGCTGAAGTGGTTTACAATAAATATCAAAAGACTGATGGAGCACAGGCTGAAGATGGGGTACCCACTTGAGCTATTCCCCCAAAACAATATGAGGTGCCCATCCAGTGAGGGTGCTACCAGGCCATCACTCTCTTGTATAGCCATCTATAAGATTTCTGAACTAAGCAAATTTCCAGTACTGAATATTATATAGTTCAATCAGCCATATCAAGACCTTATCACTAATTTTAGAAGCAGATTTTCAAGTTCTTGCAAAAACACATATATTAGATCCTTTTCAATGAACAAAGATCAAGATGAATGTATGTTAATTGGCATGTCAGTAAGTATTCCTTATGTCAAAAAGAATCTGAGTTTCTTTAGAAGACTGGTCTGATGGGAAAAGTGGAGGACATATAACCAATTAATCTATTAAATCTTGTTTCTTTAGCATGTAAAGTTATACTTACAGGACTCTCAGGTATCAGGTAAAGCAGGCAAGGGTCTTTATTTAGTCTTCAGCAAAGCAAAACAAGAAATTGTCAAGAGAAAAGGTTCCTCTCATACATAATTACGAATTTTTCACCTTAAAGCTCATTACTTAGAAAACATTGGTTGTTTGTAATTTACTTCGCATTTTTTTGAATATTCATTATTCATAAATGGTGGTGTTATCCAAGTCAAATGATGCTACCTCTGCTTCCTGACTGGTAAAATGAAACACTTATAAACAAGAGCAAGGAAATCAAACTTGTTTAAACATTTCCAATGTGAATCTTTGCAAACACATAATGTCAGGTATTTGAAAGACTTCTTTCTGAGAAATATTCACAAAACCCACATAAAAGTGATCACTTTTTTTTTCTTTTCAATTTAAGTAATGTTTGTACAGTTCTACAAATTTTGAGAATTTTGTGTGGGACAATAAATTCTGTTGTTTGATTATTAATATGGAGGTCTCATTATAAAGACAACAAGGTTGAGCTCAGGCTTCAAAATTGCATTTGTGATAAAACCAACAGCTCCACAATGCATTTTAATTTTTTTTTTTAAATGACATTCTCTAGTTTCTTTAAATAGGCGCACTGGGTGCTAAAAATTGCAGTAGCATGTCACATTAACTTGACACTTAAGCAAATACATGTTTATTGGTGTCATATAATTTTAAAACAGAAAATTTCGTAGTGTTACCTATGGGATTATTTGATTATGAATGTTTGTAGATAAGAAAGTGCATCAACACAAAAGAAGACAGTTTGAATGAAAAGAGGACAATACTTAAGTATAATAATCAGTGTATGACCTAAAATCTGGCCTTACTTATATGAAGCATGTTGTCATAGGAGGCAGAATCCGACTGAAGAAGAGAATAGTCAACTGAAGGGGTCTTAATCAGAGCTAGAGTGTTCATTTCACAATGGGCTTTATAACACTTAAGTGGATGATGCTGGAAATTTTCACAAGCTAAACTTAATAGCTGTTTACAACCTCCTGCATTGTTGCAGGCAAAGGAATTACACCGAATGAGTTGACAGGACTTTGACAGCCTGACAGTACCTATAAAAGCAGCTATCTTGTCAGATACACAAGAGGAAAGGTTTGAAGAGAAATATCTGACGTTCAGGGATGACCAAAGATTTGTTCATAAACATGTGTCTTGATTTTTCTTTTATGTACCTTTTCTCTCTCACTCAAAACCTAATTGTTCCAGTTTTGATAAATGGTTTTAATGAAGCAGGATAGATGCTAATTAAATTGTGAATGGTCACATGAACTTTTATCTTTTTCTGAAACAAAAGACGTAACAATTTAACTAAAACATGTTGAAAAAAAACAAGGAGTCGTGTGGCACTTAAAAATTAACAGATTTATTTTTCGCATGAGCTTTCGTGGGAGAAAAACCCACTCCGTCAGATGTTTCAAATATGCTTAAGTTCACCTATCTTCGAAGCATCTGACGAAGTGGGATTTTCTCCCACGAAAGCTCATGCAAAAAATAAATCTGTTAGTTTTTAAGTGCCACACAACTCCTTGGCTTTTTTTGCTGGACTAGACTAACAAGGCTATCCCTTTGGAAATAAAACATGTTGGCCTGACAATATAGTAATAGATTATATGATCCAAACTTAGTTAAAATACTCACTGGCATCACTATATATTTTTATTCTAGTTCTATGGAAATGTAACTAGTGATGGGTAATGCTCAGAATTCAGTGGTTTGGCTTAATCACAGTGAGCTTGCAAAAGTTTATCTAAAACATCTTTCTAATTGTCTAAACTTGAGTTTAGAAAGTTAAAATGGCTTGGTAGTTTCATGACATTTCTGGCTCTTGCTGGTTTTATCTGGAAAGAAAATACTCAGAAAGCAGTTTATTGTAATATTTTTGTGTATATAGCATTTGCGAAATATAGTAAAATTGCCTTAGGCCCTGAGTCAGCATTGAGAAATGTGGGGGAGGAAAGTGGTGCCCAAACAGAGCCCCACTGAACTTCATGTCTCATGGCAGGGTCAGAGACTTAATGTGCTTGAACTTTAAGAATAATTTGAGTATGATTCAACTTAACTGAACTCTTGAGAAAGGATAAGGTCCATTTATTATTTTCTTTGAAGGAGTTCATCAGATCCTACTTCTAATATGCCAACTTGTAAATCACACCCTGTGATTATAGTATATACTAAGATGAGGATAAGACTTTTACAAGTTTAACTAATATGCCACACAATAATTTAAAGACACACAACATTCTACCCAAAAGTGTCTAAAGTCACAAAGTTTGGATCTAAGTTTTGAATATCTCTAAGTGCTGGAGAGTTCAAATTTGAATTAATCATTATATAAATTAATTTATCCATTTATAGATTTAAAGTTCAGAAGGAACCATTATGATCATCTAATCTGACCTTCAGCACAATGCAGGTCACAGAACCTCACCCACTCCAGTAATAAACCCCCTAACTTAAAACTGAGTTACTGAAGTCCTCAAATCATGGTTTTAAGGTAAAAGAATCCACCAGAACATGACCCATGCCCCATGCTGCAGAGGAAGGTAAACACTTCCCTCCCACTGCCCCAACCCAGGGCCTCTGCCAAACAGCCCTGGAGGAAATTTATAAATATATCACAAAACAGGGTGATCAGCTAAACCCTGAGCATGTGGGCAAGACTCACCAGCCAGATACCCAGAAATAATTTTCTACCATAACTCAGAACTCACACATATAACATCCCATCACAGGTCACTGGGCATATTTTGGATCATCCCAATAGCCCTTCTCTGCATCTGTGATGAAATTTGGAACTGGATCCAGGTTTGGATTTCAAGCCCATAAAGATCAGAATATTCAGATTTGGCGCTTTGTTTCAGGTGTGATGATTATAAAACTTCTTTGTTATTTATATGTTATGTTTATATGGAAGCTGAACATTAAATATACCTATTCTAATCTTCCCCATAATCTCTCCTGAAGTTTAGCTGCACTTGCACACAGTAGAGGAATGACCTGACAGTCTCCAAATGTAGTATGAGCAGCCTTGAACATGATACAGTGATGAGCCAGAATCCTGCACTATACAAAAGGGTATTCTGGGCTAACACCACTTGGGCCTGTGGGGATGTGGAAAAGAGGATTTGACTATTGGAGAAAGATGTGTATAGCTCCCAACAATGTGTGCACAACATGCATGCATCTGCTTCCACCTTAATTGACAGGCAATTGGTTGCCGATGAAAGGAACAGAAAAGCAAAGCCTCACAGATAACTAATTTCAGTTGCCATGTGAATGCTGGCTCTGAGGTAGCTGCCATTTTCTCTCACCTTCACAGTTCACAGGCTGTTAGAAACTTGAGACTTGATCCAAAGGCTACTGAAGTCAGAGAGAGCCTTTTCATCACCTTCAATGGGCTTTGGAGCAGTCCCATTGAGAGAACTTGACTGTTACAATTTATTTCACATTTACAATTTATTTCTTGGTGTGGCTTGGTGGCAGATCATTTTAAAACACACACATTAATCTGATAACATGCCTATGCAATATAAGCAAACTTCTGTGCAAGACAGGAAGGGGTTATGGGTTAATGAAGGCGGAGTGAGTCCAAACTGAGACAACTGGAGTAAGAGGAAGACTTCCAAGAAGAGGCTGAAAAGGAAAAATTGAGTGCTATTGTGAGGCAGCAGGCAGAGAGATGGCTGCTTTGGTGTCTAGGGTTACCACATCACCTGCAGGAATGGGAAAAGGTTAGTCTTGTGTTCTTTCATACTTTGCTTGAATGTCAGTCAAGAGGAGTCAAACTGTAAGCGACCTAACCAGAATCTCTGCAGCCCAGAAGGAAGAAAGAAGAAATGGAAACTGTGTGGCTGCTGAAATGTGAGGTGGTGCTATAACAGCCTTGGTAAAATGACTGTAAGGAATTATTTCTTGAAATTTAAAGCTTCCAAGCTAGCTGGAAAAATCAGACTTTTACTGCTGTATACAAACTCATGGAAGCACCAGGTGATGGCTGCCCCACCCTAGCCTTGGAGGATGTTCCAAGGAGGCCCAACATAAGCAGCGAACAGAAGGGGCAGTCAAGCCTAGGAGTTTTGGGAGTGAAATCTATATGCCCTGTAGGCTGAGGGTGGTTAGTACCTCAGATAGAGCAGTGGCTGCATCTGGAGAAGGAGCAGCTGAAAGCCCTGATGCAATGCCGGGGAGTGGATTGCAGCTGTAACTGGAGGAAGTGGCTAGATTGGGACTACAGAATACTCCTGAAGGGCAGAGAGTCCTGACTGTGGAATGGCCAAGGGGCTTTGAAGAGATGTGGGTCACAAATCATAGGTAATGGTAGGCAAGAAGCAAACATATGGGGGTGCTAGAACCTACAGAGATATTCCCCAGACTAACCAGCAAGAAGCACAAGAACAGTGATACAACTCTGTTATACATAAGTTGATATATGTCACAGTAGACTCATTGTCTCATGGTTATAGGAGGAAGGCTGAGATCCAAGCTTCTTCAGGCTGCCAGAATGCATTCCAGACTCCCAGGCATACACAGACTGTGTTTATTGCTATCCTACTTTGTGGCATTCATCCTATTACTCTCTACATTATAGCCATGTAGCTTTACCTTATGCGGTGTGTCCAAGAAGATGGTCTTTGCATCTTCCCCTCCCCCATTATGGGCCATAAACAGGGGTTACTTCAATTTTTTGAGAGGAAATCTGATACTAAATAATTCTGACCAATCAGAAACATGAGGTGCTATAACAGCATCAGACATATACACAACCAAAACAAGAACAGTAAAAACAGGACTAAATGTCAGAGAAAGATAAGGGTTGTAGAGAGCCAGGGAGATATGTGATGAATAGGTTGGAGATTGTTGGTAGTCAGGTAATGGCATTCTGTAATTGTTGCAGTTATAGAATATAAGCATGAGGGAGGCCAGTAAAGAGTTACAGAGATTTCAAACGTATTCTGGAGGCTGAGTGCATGAATCACTCAATATCAGAATGTAAAAGCTCTCAAGAGGTCACCAGTATCTCACAGGCAGACAAAAGAAAACTATGATTAAAGCAGGACTCAAGGAAATCTTTTCAATCAAAACTTCATACCATGTCTTTGACAGCATTACTATTGCTTTTCAAAGTTCAGAACGATTCCAGACATTGTTGCTGGACTATAATTCTGAGCTAAAGGCTGAAAAGATACTATTTTGTTTAAATGAACCAACAGGCACAAAGCACTTTTTCACCAGATCAAAAATCTGGGCCTGCATTACAAATACTGGACAGGGAAGAAGGTGTATTTAGTTTTCAAGTGACACTAAAATAAAAATATATATGCTCATTTAAACAAGCAAACAGACAAATAAAACAATGCATTTGTTTGCAAAAAAATTACAGCAGACTACTGACAGCCAGATGTGACTTCAGGACCATCTTGCTAATCAGTGAGGAATCAGAAATGTTTCAGAAAGCATTGCATGTTTTCTTTGTGCATGTGAGAATATTCATGCCAGATGTGGCCTATTTAAGCCATCTCCTAGTGCTACACCTACAGTCCTCCAAACAAAGAGCAGAAACAATTCCATGTGACTAATCACATTTCATGAATATGGAATTATGAAAAGCAAATACTCAAAGGAATAGTTACACAAAGAAGTTTGCAAGCAAGACAGGGAGGCATTTTTCACATAAAATATTTATTGAAGGATTTTGAAGAGTGAACAAATTAATAAAAACAGAAGTCTCCTTATCAAGAATTCCTAAGAGGTAAAATGAATCAAACTGTTTTGACAAACAGTGTTTCTAATTCTTATACATCAATGTCCTTGCCATCAGATTTTTTCCCAGTTGCCATATTGCTTGAGAGAGACAGAAAAGAATCATTTAAAGAATTTGGATCAGCATTAATAGGGTTTTCCTCAGATCTGAACAATTAAACCAGTGGCAACATAAAAAGGAAACTGACAGTGAAACACCCTAAAACCAGAATATTTATATAACTATTATAAGAACTTAGGCCCCAGTTTTGTGATGAGATCAGTAGGGTTAAATCCCTGTCCTCACACAAAACTCTAAGCTTCTTAAGATCACAGGGACACTATTATGGAGCAGATTCTGGGGGCTGAAATGTTATTTTGCAAATTTTTCTCTTTATTTGCCTACTGTAGAAGCAAATATTTAGTTTGATTAGGTGCTGACTCCTGATTGATCTTGTACTGAAATTATAGTTCTGTATTTATAGCAACTATCTGTCAAGAAAATGGAAAAGCTATATGTTCTGTTTCACAACTTTGCATCATATTGCCTGAGAAGAAAAGAATCAAACCACAAGAACAAGAAAAAGTAGTAAAGTTCCAAAGATACAGCCATGTTAGTTTAGTTGTCAAACAAACAAAGAGTCCTGTGGCACTTAAAGACTAACAAATGTATTTATTGCATGAGGTTTTGTGGGAGAAAATCCCGCTTCGTCAGACACTTTGAAGATGGGAGAACTTATTTATTTTCCTCCCATTCTGTAAGTTCCCCATCTTCAAACCATCTAACGAAGCGGGATTTTCTCCCACAAAACCTCATGCAATAAATACATTTGTTAGTCTTTAAGTGCCACAGGACTCCTTGCTTATTATGAAAAAGTAAGTACCGTATATCAGTGGTTCCCAACATTTTCTCTGCCGTGGCACACCTTGCTGCCTTTAATTAATTTGAGGCACACCACCCTATAGGAAACTGAGAAGTGAGCAGGGGGTAGCAGTGAGGAAAGGGCAGAGCAGGGGGCAGCAGGAGTGAGGAATGGGGCAAGGGAAAAGCAGCAGCAGAGATTTTGGGGTAGGGAAGCTGTCAGAAACTCCAGAGGAAGCCAGCAGCAGTGGGTGGGAGGTTGGGGGCCAAGGCCAAAAGGGGACCTCAGCTCATACCTGGGTCACCAATTTTAGCTTCTTTCTGGGGCTCAGAATTGGGGGGTTGGCTTGTGCCCGAATTGGCTTATATCCGATTATGTACGGTAGTTGCAAATGGCACGTTTATGGTATAATTAAAGGAGATATGTGTTCTGTTCCCCCCTCCACCCCTAAATGCAAAAGTCTCCCTTTATAGGCAAGCACAAAGACTGAAAGGAGTTAGAAATCATGTTGAATTTCAGTAGAGTTCAGATCTCTATCTCCCTTAAGATCTATTCGCAGAACCTCAGATTTTTCTAGGTTTTCTCTTTTGGGGTATCTTGAAACTTGTGATGCATAATTGCCACAGTGTGACCAAATTGCCCATTGTTTTACCATGAAATTTGCAATTCTAAGACATTTGTGGGTGGTATGGGGATTGAGGGGCTGGCTGGAGCAGGTTAGAGTAGTGGATCCCAGTTATGATGTGGGACTGCCATCCACTTTGTAATTACATTAGTGCAGTGTTTCTCAATGACTGGTTGACGGATTGGTGCTGGTCTCTGTGAGCTCACTGGTAAAGTACAGGGAATGGGTCCCTGGTATCAAAAAGGTTGAGAAACACTGCATTAATGTGTCTGAGTTATGGCGGACTGTGCCTTTAATGTTTGAGCTTCTCAGGCAGAACCTGGGTAGGGCTCTATGAAGTTCTTGTTATGCCTGGCAAGTTAAAACCAGACACAGAATTCAGCAGAGCTTTTGAAAACACCTTAATGTTCATTGAATATCACATCATCTGCTAATTTAGCATCTCTTTAGTGCTTTTTCTTTTCAATACAAATTAGGCATCAAAACTGAAGATAGTCAATTTGCAGACACTAGTAAAATAGGCAAGAGAATTCCTAGTTATACTTTGAAAGATTTCCCAGAAGTGCAGAGCCGTAACCACAGTGGGGCCTACAGGGCTTTGCCCTGAGCATGCCAGAGAGGCTCAATAGAGCTGCTTTATTAAAGGGCGGGTTTTGTGGCGCTGGCTCCAAGTCCTGCTAATGGCAAAGGGCACATCCGATTGGAACGCGCCCCTGGCAGCAAAACAGAGAGTTATGGCCCTGCAGAAGGGCATAGTAGCCAGTCCAAGAAAGTGCCACATCTTCCCAGTTTGAAGTTCATTGTGAACTGAAGCTGACCAGCACCTTGTGGAAGGGGCTCAGGCTTCCATGACTAAGAATGGTGTGGTTTAGTAAAAGAGTAAGGGTGAATTTTGTTTTAGATTTTGTCTAACAGAAAAATTGCAGCCCTGCTGGCTGCCCATTTCTGAAATAGCCTCAGAACGTCTTGCTTTAAAAAATATGCACATAATAATAATAAATAATGATGCAGAAAGAAATGGCACAAGAGGATCTGAATGATACTAAGATGATTCCTTTTTAAATAATAGCAGGGGGTTTTTTCCCCCCAGCTTTCCAAAGCCGCTATGCATCCTTTGGATATTGGCATCACTACAACTTCACTTCAGTTGCTAGCAATGCAACAAATTAAGCTGTCACCTTCTATTATAACATCTGAATTAGGTGGTTTACAATCAAATTTGAGGGGGAAGGCTGTTTGTAATACACCACTTAGTCATTTGGTACAGATGGATAGAAAATGGCTGAAAGAAGTTTCATTCTAAAAAGTGTGAGCTTTTAATCTATGTATTACAGATGTTACTGACCAGATCTTCCATCATATGGAAACAAATGCAATTGTCTCATTATCACTAATCAAGTTCCTCAAGGGATTATATGGAATCTTTTTCATTTCTGGATCATTGTTATGAAAGGAAGAGCAGGCATGACCAAAAATATTGTCATCTGTTTAATGGCTTATGCAAAATGTTGGTAGTTTCTTAATGTGCTGTGTCATTGAATGTGTCTGGTTGGTTATTTTCAGATCTGTGGAAGAGTGGTGGATTTTCTATGCTGGATGTTTTTAAGAAGTAAGATGCCTAGAACCCAGGATATGCACCATAGCTGTAACAGTGTGAGTCCCAGGATATTAGAGAGACAAGGTGGGTGAGGTAATATCTGTTGGTCCAATAAAGATATTACCCACCTTGTCTCTCTAGAACACAGGAAGAACACTTTTTTTTTTTTTTTTTTTTTTTGCCAAATACATCTGAAGAGAGATTGGAAAAAACCAGGGTAACATTCTGTGCTGGGCCTCTAAGAGGTGAAGTCCAGGGGAACAGAGGTTAAGGTGGTTTTGTCACCTTTGTGCTCCTATGAGTCTGAGCTGCTCAGCAGACTAGAACGGTCCTCCTGTAAGGTAAACATTCCTGGGTCCTATCTAAGTTATGGCAGCCTCCCCAGGCTGCCCTGTGGGTTGTAGCATCACTAGAATGTTTAGTGATGTATGCTGTACTCTTACCCCTAGAACAGCACCTTCCAAAGTGTGGGTCATGACCCCAAGTGGGGTCACTTCACCAGTAGATGGGGTTACAACAAACCCAAACATGCACAGGATGCTATTTTACAAAAAGGCCTCTTACATACAGTATGACGCCACATGCACAAGGTCATGTCAAACAGAGGATGCTATTTTGCTCTAAAAAATGGCACTCTCCATGACCTTGCATGGACCATATGTGTGTGAGATTACGCAGTCCAGAGAATGCTGTTTTGTAAAGCAAAATGACCTCCTTCCTGGGCCATGATTTTGCATGTACAGTACATGTGAGGTCACCCTGCAAGGAGGACATCATTTTTAAACAAACTTCCTTGCTCTCTAGTGTAGTGGGAAGAACACATTTGAAAATGGGGTCATCCCAGGAAAAATGTTTGGGAACTGCTGCCCTAGAATGTTCCCTTCCAGTCTCATGCCCCAGTGGGAAGGCATCCTCTTGATGGAGGATGAGGAAAAAGCTGAAGTACTCAATGCTTTTTTTTACCTAAGTTTTCACAGGCAGGGCCAGCTCCCAGTCCACTATACTGGGTATGGCAGATTGGAGAGAAGAGAGGCTCTTGCTGATGGAAGGTCAGGTTAGGGACTACTTAAAGAAGCTGGATGTGCACAAGTCCATGGGGCGGGATGAACTGCATCTAAGGGTGCTGAGGGAGTTGGCCAATGAGATAGCAGTACCCCTGGCCACTATCTTTGAAAACTCATGGCAAAGGGGGGAGGTGCCAGAGGACTGGCAAAAAAGCAAATATAGTGCCTATCTTCAAGAAAGGGAAAAAGGAAGATCCAGGGAATTACAGACTTCTCAGTCTCACCTTAATCCTTAGAAAAATCATGGAGCAGGTTCTCAAAGAATCCATCCTGAAACACTTGGTGGAAATAGAGTGATCAGGAACAGTCAGCATGGATTCACCAAGGGCAAATCATGCCTGACCAACCTCATCACCTTCTGTGATGAGATGACTGGATTTGTGGATGCAGGAAGAGCCATTGACATGATATACCTTGACTTTAGCAAGGTTTTTGATACAGATTCCCACAACATTCTCGTCGGCAAGTTAAGGAAGTATGGGTTGGATGTGTGGACTGTAAAACTGGTAGAGAACTGCCTAGAGCAACAATTTCTGTGAGTAGGAATCAATGGCTTCATCGCTAGTTGGCAACCAGTAATGAGTGGTGTGCCTCAGGGGTCGGTCCTGGGGCCAGTTCTGTTCAATATTTTCATTAATGATCTGGATGATGGGATAGATTGCACACTCAGTAAGTTTGTGGAAGACACCAAGCTGCGGGGAACGGTAAACATGCTGGAGGGCAGGCACAGGATTCAGGGAGACCTAGACAAATTGGAGCTGTGTACCAATAGACATCTCATGAGGTTCAACAAGAATAAGTGCAAAGTCCTGCACCTGGGATGGAAAAACCCATGCACTGCTACAGCTGGGGAGCAATCAGCTAAGTAGTATCACTGTAGAAAAGGACCTGGGAGTCATGGTGGATCGGAAGCTGGATATGAGTCAGCAGTGCGCTCTTGCTGCCAAAAAGGCCAATGGCATACTGGGCTGCATCAGAAGAAGCATTGCCAGCAGATTGAGGGATGTGATCATTCCCCTCTATTTGGCACTGGTGAGGCCGCATCTGGAATACTGTGTCCAGTTTTGGGCTCCCCACTACAAAAAGGATGTGGAGAAATTGGAAAGAGTCCAGTGGATGGCAACAAAAATGATCAAGGGGCTGGAGCACAAGGCCTATGAAGAGATACTGAAAGAACTAGGCTTATTTAGCCTGCAGAAGAGAAGACTGAGGGAGGTTTGATAGCAACCTTCAGCTACTTGAAAGGATGCTCCAAGGAGGATGTAGCTCAGCTGTTCTTGGTAGTAACAGAGGGCAGAACAAGGAGCAATGGTTTCAAGTTGCAGCTGGGGAGGCTGAGATTGGATATTAGGAAAAACTTTCTTACTAGGCGCATGGTGAAGCATTGGAATGGGCTACCTAGGGAGGTGGTGGAATCTCCATCTTTTGAGATGATTAAGGGCCAGCTGGACAAAACCCTGGCTGGGATAATTTAGTGGGAGTAGTCCTGCTGTTTTGGCAGGGGGTTGGACTAGATGACCTCATGAGGTCCTTCCAACCCTATGATTCTATGAACACACGAAATCAGGGCTTGTAATGGTGTCTTCAGAGGGCAACCATATGACTTTTCCACAGTGCCCAAACAGGGGCTTTTAGGCACCTGCATGACATTTTAGCCCTTTCATCCTACATAAATGGGTTAGATCAGAGCTTGAGATCTCCCCCTTGGAATGCTAATGTACAAAGGAGACCACAAAAAATGACAGTTATATGAAATAATTAATGGGGGAAAGAAGGTAAATTAGAAATTCCTATTTACCCTTTCCCATAATGCAGAAAGGAATGGAAATTGAATGAAACTGAAAGGCAGCAATTTTAGAACTGATAAAAGGAAATATTTTAATTAAAAATGTAATTAAGCTTTGTAACTGATTGGCACCAAATATCAAAGCCAAAAGTTTAGCAGAATCCAAGAAATGATATTACATGGTGTGATAAGGTCAGGCCAGAGAGCTAAAGAAGGGTCTGCCTATTTGGACGCTGGGAGGTGAGTAGGTGCAAGCCCACCCACCGCTAACAATCCTTCCCCAGCTTAAGGGGAGGTGGCTCTAGGCCCGGGGCCAAATGATTTCAGGGGGCAACTAATGAAAAATGGGGACAGGTGTGGGGGTCAAAGGGTCAAAACTAGAGAATCAGAGGGGGACACTGAGCAGAGAACCCTGGACAGTGCCCACTGGTCCTGGAACATGTCGAGGTAGCCAGTGGATGCCATCCAGAGGAACTCTGCCCAGAGGCATGAGCGGACGGGGGACCAGAAATACATCCCATGGTTGCAGGCCCCTCCCTCTGCCAGCCTCCTCTCCCTGGTCTTGTAGATGGCCTCTTTTGCGTAGGCCAGGAGGAGGTTGGTGAGGAGGTCCCACGACTTCATGGGGCCATGGATGGGAAGTGAATATAGGACTGTATGTGGGGAGAAGTGCAGACAGAACCTCAATAAGAAGTTCTAGAGGAGCCGGAAGAGGGGCTGCAACCTGGCGCTTTCTAGATACGCGTGCACCAGGGTTTCCTTCTCACCACAGAAGGGGCAAGTTTCTGGGTTGGGGGTTAGCCACGCCAAGTACACACCCATGCTAACGGCTCCATGAAGGAGCTGCCAACTGTTGTCCCTGGTGGGCTGCAGGGTCAAGGTGGCATAGAGGCTGGCCCATTGGGGGTCCTCGCCCTCTGCAGGTGGAACTAGGTCCCGCCATTTGGCGTCGGGGTGGGACACAAGAGCAACAGGAGGGGGTGCCAGGGCTGAGAGGTGAGCCCTAGGCTGTTAAAGGCCCTTTTTCCTGGCTGCAGAGAAAAGGTTTCTGCAGGCCAATCAGAGACACCTGGACCCAATCAAGGGCTGCCCCAGGCCTACAAAAGCTGCTGCTACCACCAGAAGGAAGTGGGGAAAATCTGAAGCTGTCCCTAGGCTAGGAACTTCCTCAGGCTGAAGAGGACATTGTCCCCCCCCCATCTGCTGGGGAGCTGGAGCCCAGATCAGACACCAGTTCACAGCCTACTAGGGGATCTGACAAGAGCTGCAAAATATATGTAGGACTAGTGGTTTGCTCCTATACTGCCCTGGAGGCATCAGAATGAGTTAGCTGGGATGCTAAGGGAAGACTCCTGGAAGACCTGCCTGGGCTGGGGCAGGCTGGCCTCAGGCCCACACTGCCAGGGGAGAAGTTGAGACTGTTGAGCCAGGCCCCAATAGGGGTAATCTTCCCACAGTGGCTAATAAGAGTGCAGAGTTATAGTAAAGAATGAATAATAGAAGGAAACCCACATGCTGGACCTAAGACAACTTCTAAATTTCCACTGTGGACAGTTATTCCATAATTATCTACTGTGTTTCTTACACCTTTTGCTGGAGCATCTGAACTCTCCACTCTCAGAGGAAGGAGATAGATGACTGATAATTGTTGTGCTTGTATACAGAGTCACAAAGCAAATATTTTGTGTGAGTCAGAAGTCCAATGTTCCCTCCAAGTCAATGATGCAGCTGAGCAAGTTCCCTGCTGGCTCCCCGACTCCCACTGGGCCCCTTCCCTACTGCCTGCCAGCTCCCCCGGTGCATCCAACAGCTTGCTCAGCTGTATCACCAGCTTAGAGGAAACATTGACTGTAAATAAGCAAAAAGCAAGAAAACAGAATTAGATTAGAAATATCTTTCTTTTCTACCCTCCAAATTCACTGGAAGCCTGAGAGGCAGATTTAGTGCTTGGGTTCTTGTCACCCTCTGTCAGGGGTCTCAAACACACAGCCCACTGGCCACATGCAGCCCCTAAATCCATTTCCTGTGGCCCGCAATGACACCATTGTTACCAGGATGTGTAATATTGCTGTATGAAAAGGGTTCAGTAGTGCAGCCATCAGGCTAGTGTACTGGTCCTCATGCAGCCATCATGGTGATTTGAGTTTGAGACCCCTGCACTATGTCAAACATTAGCCAAATAAAAACTAGCATGAAGTTCAGTCAGAACCAGACAGTAATCCTCAATTAAACATACTTCTTAATTAAGAATTCCTCCTGATCCTATGATTTAACCCTTCCTGAAATTGTAGAGCCTTTTATCAACAGAGAACTTATTGATATCCCTGTTTCTACTGTACAGTTATTAATTTTGTTGCCCATATGACCAGTTTAGCAAAGTTTGGAAATTCAGGCTGCCATTTACTGGAGCAAGTAGTTTCCCTTCTTTTTCTGAGAAAGCCCATAATAGAATAGTCAAGAAGGAGGGGTACAATTATACAATGTTGTGAATAGCAAGAGAAAAATAGACTGAAAGAACAGAATTTCTGGATATGTTTTTCTGCTATGTTGCTGCTACTTTAGTGCAATGGATTCTGCTTACAACCCTACATAGAGAACATCATTGCACTTCCTGAAGTTATGAACCAGAACGTTTACACATAACACTAAACAATCTATCATGAAAGAAGCAAAGATGCATTCACATGAACTTGAATGCAACATATTCTGTGTATTCACACTATGGTGTTCATCT
>ML681966.1:22392607-22439544 GCA_007922195.1 Podocnemis expansa
TGAGGCGCAGTGCCTGCAGCCCTCTGCAGGCACCCACGGGGTGCAGTACGCCTTTGCACTGCACCCTGTGGGTGCCTGCAGTCCCCTCCCCAAGTGAAATAGCAGGTCCACACTGTGGACCTGCTATTTCACTCCCTTATTTTAAAGACACCATTTTGTTATTTCGAAACAAGTTATTTCGATATAACAGGTTATATCGAAATAAGTTATATCGAAATAACTTGTTTCGAAATAACAAAACCGTGTGTAGACATAGCCATACTGGGTGCAAGCCAAGTTGCTGGGTGCAAGCTGAGTTGCTATGCTGACATCGCTTAGTGCTTGCATCAATGGCTCTGTGTGTGTGTGTGTGTCTGTCTGTTTGTCTGTCTGTCTGGGGCTAGCTCTGTGTGTGTGCGGGTGTCTGTCTGTCAAGGGGTTGGCTTGGTGTGTGTGTGTCTGTTTGTCAGTCTGGGGTTGGCTCTGTGTGTGTGTGTGTGTGTGTGTGTGTGTGTGTGTGTGTGTGTGTGTGTGTCTGTCTGTCTGGGGTTGGCTTTGTGTGTCTGTGTGTCTGGGGGATTTATTGGCGGGTTCTCCCGTGTGGGGGGGCACCTGTGCTGGAGGGCTCCGAGGCCAGCAATTACATTCTAACCCTTGCAGCAGGGGTAGTTTAAGCAACCCCTGGCCAAGAGCCTTCCCCGCCCATCTGCCAGTTTCTCTGGCCAATCCCTGCTCAGGCTGCTTCCCCACCCACTTCCCCGAGTCCCGGCGCCTTCCCAGCCAACCCCCTTTTGCCCCAGTCCCCACTCCGACCCCTCGAAAGCCCTCCCTTCCTCCTTGCCTGGCCTCTGGAGCTGCTCACTGGCCACAGGCTGCTGCCGCCCCCAGCATGATGAGGGCGGGAAATTTCAAACTGCGGTAGGCTGATGTAGCTTCCTGCCAGCCAGAAGACTGTGTCTTCCAGGTGGCTAGGGTCCGTGGCTGCCGGCGGTGCTGCACTGCTGGCAGTGATTGCTGCACCACTGAGTGATTCTTGCTGCGTGTGGGCGCACGTGCACAGCTTACAGGGAACATTGGTTTCCACACGGGGCCATTTGTAAAAGGCCTGAAAGACTCTTCCAAAGCTTTGAATGGTATCACTTAAAGGTACCCAATCCCCTTTTTTGTCAGGTTGGTTGATCACCCCCACTGAAAAGGACTCCCTGGGTATGGCCACACACACTTATTTTGAAACAACAGAGGTTGTTTCGAAATAAGAAGTACCATGGCCACACAACGCACGGCCATTTCGAAACAAGCAAACAGCTTGTTTCGAAATGGCCGTGGTTCAATTGACATAGCTTAAACCTCATTTGCTGTCGAAACAGGGTTGTTTCGAAACAGAGGTTTCGAAACAGCCCTGTTCGGACATGTTGTTTCGGAACAAAGTGTTCCGAGACAACATGTGCCCCTCCTCCCAGGGTGCTAAGCACCCTGGGAGGAACGGCTGCCCCCTCAGCACCCTGGCCAGGGTGCTGAGGGGTGTCCACGGGCTGGGGGGGGGCGCGGGGCTGCACCGCACGCCAGCGGTGCCTGCAGGGGACTGCAGGCACCGGCGGAGTGCCAAGCAGCCCCACGCCTCACCTGACGGGTGCCTTCAGCCCCTGCAGGCACCTGCCGGGTTAGGCGCCCAGCCATGCCTTTCCCTGCCGGTGCCTGCAGTCCCTGCAGGCACCCTTGGGGTAAAGCACCCAGTGGCGCTTTACCCCTCGGGTGCCTGCAATCCCCTCCCCTGTCGAAATAGCAGGTCCACACTGTGGACCTGCTATTTCGCAGCCTTATTTCGAGGACAAAGTTTTTTGTCCTCGAAATAAGTTGTTTTGAAATAAAGAGTTATTTCGAAACAGCTTGTTTCGAAACCTCTTGTTTCAAAACAAGCCCTCCCCATGTGAACATAGCCCCTGGGATGTCCTTTCCTTTCCTTACCCACTCCTCCACTCAAGGCACCCATGTTGTTGGAATGCCTCTGGAGGTTTGGGTCCATCATAGATAGGCCTTCCAAATGCTTAGTTCTCAATCAAGGGACTCTTTTGCCCTTTATTCACCATGCCATTAGATCAAGGGGTGAGACCCCTGTTTTCCCCTCATGGTTGTTCTCTCTAACCCCCTTCTGCACTGAGGTGGGTCACTTGGACTAAGGTGTTCCTTACCATAGTTCTGACCATGGCATCTTGAGACAGAGCTTCAGTGAGAGGGTGTCAAAACCCACACTGCTTGGAGGGAAGGGACATAGTGCTTCTCACCCCTCTGGCTAGTGGCTTGCCTCAATTGTTTTTCCTTAGGGGACTCTGCTTCCAAAGGTAGCACCCATCCCTCCTCTCTTCCATCTGTTGGTAATAAGAGCCATCTACTCTGGTCCAAGATTGCCCTCCCCGGGAGACCATTCTACTGATGGAATGGTAGTCCCATTACAGGCTAGAGAAATGTTGCTATTGACAACGATTCTCTTTGCTATCTTTTCTGTGATGGTATAGCAGAGAATTCTAATAGCAGACCAATATTGACTCTGTTGGAGTTTCAAGTTGTCTGACAGAGTGGCTGATGACTCCTTGGCACTCTTATGTGCATCTTCTCTGTGAAGATTCTACAGTTGGTGGTGTTTTCATCGGTGTTCACTTGACAACCCACCACTCCTTCGCCCAACCATTGGGTGGGATGCCATATGGGGGTAGCCATGCTGATGGCAGATGAGGATCTAACTCCACCCCCCTTCCACAGTATGGCTAGCAGTCACCTAATACTGAATGTTTGCAAGCAGTGTTCAAAGAAGAATGGTGGGTTACTTACCAGTAGCCATACTTCTTTGAGATGGACCGCTTGCATACACTCAGCCCCCCCCCCCCATCCCCACTACTTGGAATTAATGATAAGAAGGGACTGAGGGGCCCAGGGTTGGGGCCATCTATATATAGCTGTGAGAGCAGCTGGAGGGGGTGTTGGCCACCAACCCTGCTCTGATAGGCTAGGGCTAAAAGTTTCCAGCCAATTGTGCTCTGTGGCACATAGACACCTAATACTGAATGTATGCGAGCAGCCCATCTTGAAGAAGGATGGTTACTGGTAAGTAGAATCATAGAATCCTAGGGTTGGAAGGGACCTCATAGGTCATCTAGTCCAACCCCCTGCCAGAGGCAGGACCACTCCCACTAAACCATCCCAGTCATGGTTTTGTCCAGCCAGGCCTTAAACACCTCCAAAGATGGAGACTCCACCACCTCCCTAGGCAGCTCATTCCAAGGCTTCACCACTCTCCGAGTAAAAAAGTTTTTTCTAATATCCAGCCTCGAGCTCCCTAACTTGCCAGTATCTGTGCTATTTTAAGATGTCTGTGCAAAATAGTCTATGAATGTTTAATTTTTTTCTTTAAAAACTAAGTGTTAGAAGAAATGGACAAATAAGATCTTAATCATTCAAAGTGTATATCATCAAGGCAGAACTGACTTCCAGCTGTAGGATCATGCAAGTTTAATGGTGCCACTAGACTTTTTTAAGAATCCTAGAAACTGGAAGAGACTATGCGAGGTCACTGAGTTCAGTCCCCTGCACACGTGGCAGGACCAAGTACCATCTTAAACCATCCCTGAAAGGTGTTTGTCTAAACTGCTCTTAAAAAAACTTCTGGTGGAGATTCTACAGCCTCTCTAGGCAACTTATTCCAGTGGTTCATCATCCTGACAGTTAGGATTTTTTCCTAATGTCTAACCTAAAATTCCCTTGCTATAATTTAAATCCATTGCTTTTTGTACTGTCATCAGTGGTTAAGGACAATAATTGTTCTCCCTCCTTTTCTCTCTTTTGTGAAGTAGCATTAGCTAAATATTACATACTCAGGACTGTCATTCATTTTTCTAGATTCATGGTGATTCTTCTAATAGAAAACAAAAATACAGGTAAGGTTTAACAGCTGGTAAATCTAAGAAAAGGAGATTTGTCACACCTCTGTTCCAGTCAGTCAAAAACAGCACATCGTAAAGGTGCCTAATACTGTTAAAAGCCTATTTAGGTTCCCGAATCAGAGTAAGCTAGGCTGCTATAAACTATGGTATAATCTGCTACTCTTTAATTAAACACAAATTATTAGGCTTGATGCAGACCTCTTTTCTATGCTAAAGGAATATTGGATTTCAGAAACTTGGTGAAGTTCCCACTACTACAATTCTGGTTAAATATATTTCATATTCAGCCATTGGATTGGAAACTAGGAAAGTAGCATCTAAACTCCATCTCTTTTTAAGATGTTGGCCAGATGATTTCTTGGACCAGATTCTCCTGGATGTCTTTGCAGGTTTGTGGTCTCTAGGGTCAAGAAATCTCCTTCAGCCTGTGCTTGGCAGCCTGAAGGCCTGGGAGATGGCAGCGCCAGTTCTTGCCCAAGGAAGATTCTACGTACCACTTACGACAATAATATGTTTGTGCCCTGAAAGGCAGGGATTGTTCATGCAAAATTAAAAGCTAGATGTTAAGTCACATAAAGTAACAGAGTCAAATTCTTCTTCCACTGTCTTCACCTATTCAATATTTACACCAAGGCTGAACTTGCTCCAGAATAGGGTTACCAGATACCAAAGCATGGAAAGGAGTACAGGGAAGTATGAAAAGGAGAACATGGAGAAAATGTAGTATTAATATAACTCTCATTACCATATTGTCATGGAAAATGGGTAATGATTAATGAATGCAGCATTAAAACTGCACAATGTTATGTGTTTTTAAATTATTTTAAAATAAAAAAAATACCAAAATGTTCTTTTACCGAAAACTGGATTTTTCATTAAATGAAAGTTTTTCATGACCCTTTTATAAATGTTCATGAGATTAAAAAAAGTTAAACTAAATTTTCAAATATAAACTTGAAAAGCACCTAAAAAAGCAGTTAATTCACCTTTTTCATTTTCCACAGCAGCCCATTTTACAATTTAAAAAAATTGTCCTAAATTGTTTCTATCCAGTTCAAATGTGCCCCTTTATTTGTTTTACTTAATTGAACTCTGTTAGTAATTTTATTTATGGTGTACTTTATTTTCCTTCATTTTATTAGCATCCCTATATATTTTTTTGTTGATTTAGCCCTTTTGTAGGGAGCAACAAGCCAAAATTTTTAAAAAAAAACCTAACATGGGTTGCAAACCCATAATCCTTGTGGTTAAGAGACAGCAGTGCTACCTGCTGAACCAATCGAGAAGCTATTAAGAAACATGGGTCAGCAGAGCTGTAACTACGGGGGGATGAAAGGGGCTTTGCCCTGGGCACCAGTTTAAATGGGTACCACAGGGAAGCCAGTGTTCCTGCCACCTCTGGCCATGGCGGGGAAGCAATTCTCCCAATGTGTTCTGCCATGGCAGGGGGAAGCAATTGCCGCTGCAGCCTCCGGCCACGGCAGGGAAGTGATTGCCCCTGCCAGTTCTGGCCATGGCAGGTGGAAGCGATTCCTCCACTGCAGCCACAGCTGGCAGGGGCGATCGCTCCCCTGCTGCAGTCAGAGCCGGCAGTGGGGATTGCTTCCTGCTGCAGCCAGAGCTGGCAGCAAGGGGTCACTTCTCCCCATTGGGTCAGCATAGCAGCCCTGCAAATAGTGTAGTGGTGGCTAGCACCTCTGCTTAATATGCAGAAGGTCCTGGGTTCCGTTTCCAGGGGGTTGGATTTGATGATCTCACGAGGTCCCTTCCAACCCTATGATTTGACTCAATTCAAACCCCTGTTGCTAGGTCTGGCTGCAGCATGGAAGCGATCCCCTTTGCTTTCTCTGACTGTGATGGGGATCGATTCCTCCTGCCGTGGCCAGATGTAGCTGGGTTTATCCTTTGCCCCTGCTGCAGCCAGCGGCAGAAGGGGGGATTGCCTCCCCGCCAGCTGGGGCCAGAGGCAGCAGGGGCATCCCCTGTCTCTGTGGTGGCAGGTTTGGGACCCCCATTGCCGGCTCTGACTGTAGGGGGTAAGGGTCACAACCCCCCTCCCCACCACTGTGCAGATGGCCCTGGGATTGGGGCTTGGGGGGGCCACCTTTCGGGCTGCTTCCCCAAGCACCAGAACCCCTAGTTATGGCCCTGTGGGTCAGCTAAACCCACTGTCAGAGGATTCCCAACTTCTTACTGAGGACTGGTTTGTGCTGAGGTGTGATTTGCCATGGGTGCTGCCTCCAAGTTCACTGCACCAGTACCCAGCCGCTGGGGGAAGGTCCCTCTGCTAGGCTCAGGAACTTGGCCATTATAGGGCTTTTTTAACATTCTACTTATCAGAAGGAAAAAAGCTGGACAAAATCACCTATTTTTAGAATGCTGGGAGGACGGAGGACATGAAGGTAAAAAGGAGGACATGTCCTCCTTTTGCTGGATGTCTGATAACCCTACTCCAGAACAGATTTACAAACAACTCAAAATGTTTTGGTTTAGATTGTCTGATCTCTAAGGCTACATTCACACACAGGGTTATTTCGATACAAGTTGTTTCGAAATGACTTGTATCGAAATAAGGCGTTATTTTGAAATAAGCTAATTCGAATTAAGAAAATGTTAATTCGAATTAAGGAAAAAATCTCAAAGCAAAATAACATGTTCGGACAACAGTTATTTCGAAACAAGTCACCGTTGTTTTGAAACAACATGTTCTGATGGGATTGTTTCAAAACAATCGTTTTGAAATGACTTTGTTTCATCACCAAATGGGGTTTAAGTTGTTTTGAAACAACGCTGTTGTTTTGAAACAACGGAACACGTTGTTTCAAAACAACGGTACGGTGTGTGAACAATGCGTTTTCTTATTTCGAAACAACAAGGTTGTTTCAAAATAAGAATTGCCATGGCCACACAACTCATGGCCAATTCAAAATAACCAAACCTCTTGTTTCAAAATGGCAGCCGTTCCTTCGAAACGGCTTAAACCTGGTTTCCCTTCGAAACAGCGTTGTTTTGAAACAGCTCATTTCGAAACAATGCCAGCGGGACATGCTGTTTCGAAACAATGGCTGTTTCGAAACAGCATTTGACCCTTCCTCCCAGGGTGCTAAGCACCCTGGGAGAAAGGGCTGCCCCCTCAGCACCCTGGCCAGGGAACGCTCAGCACCCTGGCCAGGGTGCTGAGGGGTGTCCCCTGGCCAGCAGAGGGGGACTGAAGGCACCGGCGGAGAGCAGCGCAGCCATGCGCCTCACCCCGTGGGTGTCTGCAGGGGCTGCAGGCACCCGCGGGGTGAAGTGGCATGTGGCTGTGCTTCACCCGGTGGGTGACTGCAGCCCCTGCAGACACTTGCGGGGTGAGGCACCTGGCTGTGCTTCACCCCGTGGCTGCCTGCAGTCCCGTCCCCAAGTGAAATAGCATGTCTACATGTGGACATGCTATTTCGCTCCCTTATTTCCAAGACACCTGTTTTGTCTTTGGAAATAAGGTGTTTCAAAATAAGCAATTACTTTGAAACAGCTTGTTTTGAAACCTTGTTTCGAAACAAGCCCTCTGTGTGTGAACATAGCCATTGTGTATCCACTGCAACGTCCAGGCACCACTGCAGTGCTTGACATTCCCAAAGTACAAGAAATGAGTCCCCTTATTACTAGCGTGGTGTAGCTGCCATTGTTGTGTAGGGATGAGTGTGAAGGCAGTGACTCAGGGTAATTCTCCATTGTGGAAGATGAGGCTCTGTGCTTCAGAGGCAGAAGAGACTGCAACTGCCTGACGCCTACAGGAAGCTCTCATAATGTATTGTATAAAGTTTAAAAGAAGGAATTTGATTGTTCAATGCAAATTCCTCATTCATCACTAAGAATGCATTACCTTGACTGTAAACTGCAAAATGGGGGAATGTAAATGGCTCTCCCTTTTCAACCAGCTGTGCACCATGAGAAGAGAGTTGGTTATGCTAAGAGATGGTGCTGCATGTGTGCACTTCTACTACATTCCATAAAGCGCTAGGCAAAATTTACCTCTTTCACTGCAATGCCTACAGGCAGAGAATCTCTCCCAAAGGTGACATGAGAAGGACGTTCCCAGAGGGATTAGCTCAGACCAGCTCCTTAAAAGCACTAAGTAGTGAGTGAAAACATCCTATTATTACCTTGGCTGTCCTACCGTCTCTTCCTTTGTGTGACTCTGTGCCTTGTTCTTATCTTTAGACTGTAAACTCTTTGGGGAAGAAATTGTTACTTGTTACCTATCTGTCCAGTGCCTAGCTCAGTGGAGCTCTGATGAGAGGGAGAACTCTGGAGGCTTTTGTCACAAGTATAGAAGAGAAAGAAACCTTTTAATTTCATCTATCTGTTGTCCAGCTTGTATTCATATAATTCCTTATATATACCTGGAATTTGTGTGTAGTAACCCTTGGGGAAGAAGGGGTTAACACTGTGGTCAGTGAGTCCCAGGACAACCAATAGGA
Organism: Podocnemis expansa; assembly: GCA_007922195.1. Classification (NCBI taxonomy): domain Eukaryota; kingdom Metazoa; phylum Chordata; order Testudines; family Podocnemididae; genus Podocnemis; species Podocnemis expansa. The sequence continues at coordinate 22,400,985 of ML681966.1, forward strand.
ATGAAGCACAGGTTTTGAATTGGAACAGCAGCCTTGCCTGTTTCTGTTTGGAGGCAGCAGAGCTCCTGGGAGGATCAGGAGGAGGCCAGAGGGGCCTGAAGAAGAATCCAGCAACATCCTTACCAAAGATAAGTTTGTTACTGACCAGGTGTGGGTAGAACAGGGAATGTTTATTTAGATGCGGTCAGGGTATTTTCTTTGGTTTTGGTTTTTTTTTGGATTTCTCTGTGCTGAGCACATGTACCCCCTCCCCCTACCCTGTAACTACCTAAGTTAATTCCCAGAGAAGCAACTCTCAGTGTTTATCTGTTCTTTTTGATTAAAGATTTTACCTTTTAAGTAAGTTCTGGTTCTGTGTCCTGGAAGGGCAAGAGGTTTGTGTGCATGTACCTCAGACTGCACAGCCAGCTACTAGAGGGAACTCTGTTCCAGTTCCAGCTCATATTGCAGCTGGGGTTCAGTCACTTTTCTGAGGGAGGAATAAAAGTGATTGAGGGTACCTCATACGAAGGAATGCCCAAGTGTGCCTTCCTGGGTTTCAAGAGGTTTTTTGCATTTGGGTGGTGGCAGCGATACCACTCCAAGGCCAGGAACTGGAGGCCTTAGAGAGTTTTAAGAGCTGGCTTTAAGGCCAGTGGCTTTTCAGGCCTGTTGCGGGCCCCCACCTTCTGAACTCAGAGTGCCCGAGTGAGGAAACAGCCCTGACATGGTGGCATAGCGGTGTGGACTTTTTTGAACCAGAAGCAAAAATCTCAGGATTTTTAAAAGGACACTTTTTTTTTTTTTTTTTTTTTGCCTGTTGGGTAGTGGACATTTTGGGAGAATTTTTTTTCTTCCCCTTTCTGTCTTGCTTTTTGGTATTTTTTTAATTTTAATTTTTTCTTTTGCTGCCTGGGGAAAAAGGTATGCAAGGGGTTTAACTGGCAAAGCCAGGGAGTCCAAAACAAGCAGTTTATTATTTTTTTTCTAGCTTTTGTGGCAACGGGATAGCTAGGCCAGAGAAGGGCAGGAAAGCAGCCCAGTGAATGTGGTTGCAGTGGGGCAGAGAAGCCATGGAGACACCAGCCCCAGATCAGTCCCAGAAGTCCAACTCCAAGGCAGACATGTGGAGTGGGGACGAGGAAGGGAGTAATAAGCCCATGGAGGCAGGAGAGGATAGGGGCAGCCATGTCACTTCTGTATCACGAGGGCCAAGCTGGGAGGATGCCTTTAAGACAGGATCTCTAACTAAGAGCAGGATGGAGTTCTTCCTAGAGATGAGGCGCAGAGGAGAAAGAAAAGCAGTGGCGCTTTGAGCTGGAGAAAGCTGAGAAACTGGGTGCTGCAGCTACACTGGCTTCTGCTACTACCAATCCTAAAAGAAACTGAAGAAAAATGTTGTACAAGGCCCCTGCCAAAGCTACCAGCTGGGTGATTAAAAAAGCCTTTCTTAGCATCAGTGGTATTTTGGCAGCTTTAAATAAATATGAGTGGAAAACAAAAGCCAGTCAATTTAATGATAGCTTATATACATGTATTATCAGACTTATTTAAATGAAACTAAGTCATTTTGTTCTCTTGTAGAATGAGGCAGCTCCCTGAATTTTCCTTTAATCTACTTATGGGGCCTCATAATTAAAATTGTGCTTTTCAGCTGTGATAATTAAACCAAATAATATTCATTGTAGGCAAAAAGCATGGAACTCTGAACATACTGTTTTGATTAGTCTTAACCATAAGTGTAATTGGGCTTCAAACAATGAGCTCTTCTTTCTGTGATGACTACTAAGAGAAATCCTCTTGTGAATATTCTCAATGCTGCTGCATCTCCCATTTGTGTGCTAGGTGTACCTTTTTGTTTACTGTGCCTTATAAAAAGTGAAAAGCAAAAAATGGTCCATGATTTATGCAGAAGTAGTTTTAATGGAACTATGGAGTAAATTAATTTTATCACCCTTCTACTATGATGTTGGCCAATTCAGCTATTAGAGCTGAAAGAGCAAGTGCAGTTTTGCTTTCAGTTAATTCAGCCAGTACAGACCAGGTGGGCTGCTTCTTGAGGTTTTTGTGTCTCAGCTACTCACCCAGAAATGGGAACACAGAAGAAAACAGACTGAAATAGTTGGTGGGAGAAAGAGATGCATTCTTCAGTAAGATATATGGATAATCCCAAGTGGGCAGGGTGTAAGGGTTAAGGCCTAGAAGTGATTTATTTGCTGTTATGTGATCTATCAAACAAAGGAGAGTTTTTAGTTTGGTTAGATTTAAAAATATGATTGGGTGTAATAAGTTTTGGAGTTTTTTTAATGTTCTTGTGATGATTATCAGAACCTATTTGATTTAGAAGCTGAACCATGAATCTCATAACTTGTGCTGATTGAAAAATCAGAATTTTTGTTCTAGGGGAAATTACAACTGTTTGAAAGTTTGTCCAGTTCTAATTGTCCCTAGTGCAACCCTGGAGTATTTCTCTTTAAAAGCTGTTGCAGAAATAATCTTACTTATTCCCTGCCCACCACTTCTAGTTCTTGCCATCCTAAAGCAACTGTGCAAAAAGTGGAGTCAAACATAATGTGCTTAAAATATATATTCACAGTGAGCAGTAATTATACTCTTTGTTACAAGGTGTTTTCAGACAAATTGTTTCCATTTTTATCACAATATGCCTTTTTTATATATTTTTCACATCTACACCTTTCAATTACCTAGGTCTTTGTTCACTAAGAAATCAAAGTATTGCATTTCTTGCTTAAAAGAGAATTTAGAGTTAAGTTTTCTTTGTGCTCTGTCTAAAAGATCAGTGTGTGTTGGCCACATATTGGACTTCATGTGGAGCATAAAATCACAGAGTTCCCTTTGATACTGAGGTTGACGAACCGTGATTGTATACAGTACTATTCATTTAAATGAGCAGCCTAAGAATGTAGTGATGTCAACACAAAAGGACACTCTCAAAGTTATGATGACAACACTGCCCTTGCATGCTTTCCTGTTAAAAAAGAAAAGCATGCTTCTTGTTTTCGTGGCAATAGCTGCTGGTACTCTGTTCATAAGCTATTCCAGCCTTCTACTTATTAGAACTCCAAAAGTGCAAAGTGAGCAAGATGGTGACCCAGTGAAATCATTACAGCTGTATGAGGGTACAGGAGTCGCCTAGGTGGATGGATTTTTCAGAATTGGGGCCTATGGTCACAACATGGTCTACTGCATTTTTTTTTTTATTCGCTAGCTCGGTGTGGGAGAAGATGCATCTCTGTGGTCTTAACTTCACTGACCTGGTAGTGCTAGGGGAGGGGGAAAATGGTGGGGGAATCAGATTGGGCAAATGCTGGGGAATATGCATGAATTTGGAAGTTCTAAAAAGGACAATACTTTTGCAATAAAACTTGCTGGTCACACACCTACATTATACTGCTTGCTTGCAAGTGACTTTTATTTAAACAAAAATGAATACTTAGTGCATTTTAACCTAAGTGTCCCGTTGCCTAAAGTGCGACCTTCCTCTCAGAATAGGGAATAGCAGCACAGTAAAAAGCTAAAGTGTAAAAATGCAGATTATTTTAATGTCAGCCATGCTTCTCTAAGTGATCGTGACTTGCTAAAGTGCAACTAATTAACAGGTGCAATTCCATTGAAATTTTCATAATTTCTGATTCTGGTTCTCCGGTTCTTTGATGTGAGACTATAGGAAAAATGCAAAAATGATTTTGTAAAACAAGAGCTTCATGGGGTCCCAGCTTTATTATTTTTCAGTGATTTCGCTGAGTTTTCTTCAGTTTATAAATACCATCTTTTCCATCTGCCATCCCTGCATGGGATGTGAGACTCCAGCTATGTTCCTTCCACTTCCTGCATCAGCAAGAAAAAAAAAAACTGCAAGAAGCCTAGTAAATAATTCACCCCCTTTCCTTTTTCATTACCTTTGTCTCAACAGTGCTGAGGCAGGTAATTTAACAGAGATTAAAAGCATCAACATTTTATTTTTTTAGATAAGTAGATAAGATTCAGCCTACACACTGGAGCTTGTCCATAGGTTTTATAGTGGTATGTCTAGTCATAAGTGGACATTGAGATGACAGAACTACAGAATCAAACATGACTTCAGAAAAGTAGCACCTAGAAGAGTAAATAAATAAACAAAATATGAAACTCCCTCTTAGATACTGATTCAGCTTTCTAATTTGATAAAATCAGAGCCAAAAGTGTCAAAACTGACCCCAAATATCCTAATCTTAGGTTCTCAGGTTTATATTTAGATACCTAACTAAGTAGCCTGAGTTCTTTCATTTTTCTGGATGTCTTCAGTGCACACAGCTTTTTTTTCTTCAATAGTTTTACACCAGTCAGAATGTTTCCCTTTGTCTCTGACAACCGATTATTGGATTATTATTCTGTCTGAATGTCATCAGTTTCACTCTGTCAAGCATCTAGCACTACAATATTGCCAAAATAAAGGCATAAAACAAATTTTCCTTTACCTTTTTCTAGCACATTTATTAGGAAAAAGGATAATTAGAGGGAGGTGATAAGACTTAAGTTGACTGGCTGGCATCTACCCTATAGCCTCAAAGTTCTTTGATCCACACTACTTGTTGATAAAAATGTGACTCCATTTCCTTTTTATAAATGTTACTAAACATAAAAAAAAAGGAAAATGAAGAAAGCATACCAGAGCTAAGCTACAACTAATAGCATTAAATAAAAGATAAAGCAATATAACAAATCAACAGTTTGGATTTAAATTAAATTTGCAAAAACAAATCCTTATATAAACTGTAAGATGAATTAGTCTTTAAAAGTGCTACAAGACTCCTTGTTTGTTCTGAGACAGTTGTCGATATGATTGTAAAGCCCTGTGTGTGTGCGCGTGTGCATGTGTGTGTTTTGCCAAATCCAGTCAAACCTTTGGAGCTGGTTAAATATCTCATGATGAAACCAATTATCATCTAAATGCCTAAATCACAGCCCTTGAGCCAATTATCAAACTTCCATCTTAAAATCCAGTTCTCTTGTCATGGGTAGTCCTTTCTTACTTCAAATAGAGATTGTAATACAGACTTTAATAGAATTCTCTTGATAAACTGCAGTTTGATTAAATTTGTAGACAACAATATTAAGTCTCTAAGGCCTTTTAAACTTAAAGCACAGAACATACTTTTGTGAATAATTTCATGAGACAATATTTAGGGTTTAAATCTGGGGAATTTGTTTTTTCTGGAAAATTTCCTGTATGCTCCTTGTGGGTACATACTGATACATGCATGCAAACAGCCACACTTTCAAATACACATCTTAAAAATAAAAAAGTTAACTAGGCTGGGACATCTCTCAGCTTAAAAAAATGATATAACAGAAAAGCAAAATAATATATTTAAGGTAACAGTTGCAAACTGCTCCACTCTTACAGTTTCTTGACTCTGGTAGTGTAGGAGCTGGACCTCCAGATAGGAAGTCAGGGGTGATAATCTGTTGATACAGTGCTTCCAACTAGCAAACCTCCCTTGGTGTTAGTGTAACCTGCTAGAGTGGGCTCAAAGTCATTTATCTGCCCCTCTCCAGTGCCTCACAGAAAGCAGAGACCTGCAAAAAGCAGCTGGAGAGCCAGGATCTAGTCTGTAAAGGGGCTCACAGTGAAGACTGTTCAGAATTCATAAAAAAAATAAACAAAAGCAATGTACTATATTAAACATTAACTTTATAAACCTTCTATGAAAGCAGAAGAAATTATTAGTATACAGATCTATAATACATAGTGGCTATTTAGCAGTATCCACATGAGTCTGTTATGGTCTCAAATCACCAAGTCCAAAGGTTTGTGCTAGAAGCCAGCATCTCCCTCCTCTTTGGCAGCAGAAATCCTCTGTATGAGTCCTGGAAACCTTTCTTCCTCTGCTGGGAGCACTGCTGTCCACACAGCTTACTCAGTCCACACTCATTTACGTACACACATATATAAAAAACCCTGTTACAAAGGAAAAATACATCTCTGACAATAACAAAATATAATTACCTCTTTCCCCTTATTACACAAAAGAACTGTAGCTAAGCCCATAACCCAGAGTATAAAGTTAGAAGGCAACCACCCTTCTTTTCCCAATAGTTGCTTCTCCATGCCCACTGCCTCCAGACTTCCCTGCTGGAGGGTTAACAAGGCTACTGACCTGAAGCAAAATGCCTCAGAGTGGGGAAAAACAGCCTGCTGTCTGTTCCTGGCTCAGCTTCTCCCCTTCCACAGAGCACCAGTACTCTCCCCAATCCAACTGGCCTGGCTGCTTGATCTCAGACATCTGACCACTGCGCTGGCAGGGAACCTTGCTGAGCATGCTCCAAACTACACAGAACAGGCTGGAACTTCTGGGTCTAGGCACCTAAATCTGCCCAGCAACAGTGACCCAGTAAGAGCAACTCAGACACCAGCAAAACTCTTAAAGAAACACTCCTCCTTTAAGCCCATGGGTTACATTAGGGAAAGATTTGTCAAAGGCTGGAATGGCCTGGTGGTTGATGTTGTGACTTCCTCTCCTCAATGACTAATCTTAAGGATTCTGGAATGTCAGTCTTCTCTCACATGACTTGTTGATCAAAAGTCACAGTCGTCTCAATTTTACCCCTCAGTCTTTTGGTTTGGAAATGGTGAGTTACTTACCAGTAACTGTCCTTCAAGATGGGCTGCTCATACGCAGAGTTATGTGTCTACATGCCGCAGCACGTGACTGGTTGGAAGCTTTTAGCCCTAGCCTTTCAGAGCAGAGTCAGCAGCCAACACCCCCTCTGGCCACTCCCAAGGCTATATATATGGCCCCGACCCTGATCCTTCCCAGTCCCTTCTGGTTGCCAACTCTGAGTAGCGGGGATGGTGGGAGGGTCCTGAATGTATGCGAGCAGCCCATCCTGAAGAAGGATGGTTACTGGTAAGTAACCCACCATTCTTCTTTGAGGGCTGCTCAGATACATTCAGAATTAAGTGACTACTAGCCATACCATGGACGGTGGGCAGAGTTGAAGTTTTCCTCCTTTGGCATGACTGTCCCCTTAAAAGCTAGCTCAAAACCTGGAAAAGTGCCTGAAAGGGAGGCAGGCTGCTCATTCTGCCTGAGGGGGTATTTTGTAACTCTCAAAAGTCCCGAGAAAATGCTGAGTGAGGGGACCTGAGAAAGGTAGTATGTCACCCTTTTCTAGGGGAGCGAAATATAATCCTGCCTAAGCTAAGCTTTGAATGCCCCAAAGGATGGGGAAAAAGGGGAATGAGGGGCAAGGAAGCTTCTTACTTCCCATAGAGAGAAAACTGCCCCTCTCGGTTGTTCTAAGAGCACTCCACAGGGAAACCATAGAAGGGAAGTGTGTCCTCCCTCCTGAAGGTGAGGCATAGATATTGGGCCCTGCTAATTGCTTCAGGGGAGGGGCCCATTAATAGTAAGCAAGGTATGACCATCAGGAGAAGTGATGGCTTCTGCTCAGGAAGACCAGTGAAGAAAGTGTGCCACCTAAATTTAAAGGTAGGCCCTGACCCTTTGAGCCTACTTGAAATCTTCAGGCCCTTTGAAGCCAAGAACGGTAGGAAGCACTGAGGATGAGGGGAAGCTCCAAAGTTAGGCAATCTGCTTTAAGGTGATAGACAGTCTCATGCCTCCAGCACTGAAGGTTATGCAAAGGCCTACGTTACCCACCATGGGGGGAAAGTAGCACTATGACCTTTGAGTATTGCGAAGCATGGCAGGAACCACTGAGGAAAAATTGGTCAAGTGGGGTGGTCCCAGTTGTAAGCTGGGTCACCCAGGGCAATGGTGGGGTAACCCTGGGAAACCAGGGGTCAATGGTGACATTAGTCTAGCACCCCAATTCAAGTATATCCCCCTTTTTGTGCTTTCTGCAAGCTGGGGTAGTTACGGCCTACACTGCCCTATGGTGCTGACATGGGGGGGGGCGTTGTGACTTCTAGGGATAATTCTATTATGATCCATAGGTATGTACTCAGGATTAGTCCCTCCTAGGGCAGAAAGTGAACCTGGAGTGACGATGGAGGGTTAGTGAGAAAGAAGATCCCTGTGAAACTGGAAAAATGGGACAAGTGGTGTTTCCCATCTCAATCCCTACACCTTCCACTGGGAGGATGCAAGTGGGTCCCAGGACAGTGAGGGAAAACCAAGTAGTAATTGGGGAGGGGGTACGGCTAACGACTCAACATTGGCCTTCACCTAAACTGGGGCTCCCTTAGTTCCATAAGCAAGGGGAAGCCTAGCTAACCTTTTCTTAGTCTGGATTCACAAGTGTATTTAACGCCCAAAAAGAAGTTTACTGAAGCTGCATGATAAGACTAAGAAATGACCCATCTCCAATACACTGAAGAATGGCATAAATTGCATAGTGTACTTTTTTTCCCCAGTTAGTTAAACTTGTACTCCATGTTGTCTCATTAAGGACTGCCTGCAACTGCTGTTAAATTTATATGTAATTTATTTGCTGTTACTATGCACAATGATGAAGGTAAGATACCAATAGGCATGTGAATATGCTCATCCAACAGTATCCCTCTGGTGAGACAGCATGGTCTTCAGTGAGTCTGCTTGGTCTGTTGAGATAGTTAGTCAGCTCCTATAACCTGAGTCCCTAAGGTAGTCATTCTTGACTATGAATGGTGTTAGCTGCCTTGCTGCAAGGGAATATGGATTTGACATTACAGTTAGTGGATGAACTGATCTTGGCTCAAAAGTTTGAGTAGCCTGTTATATTAGTGTTGTGGGAGAGTGGGGCACACAGGGGGTGACCCCCCACAGGGTGAGAATATGTCCCAATTGAGAGGCAAGAGACCAAACCACTATTTTTTGGGTTAAACCAGGGGCGTCGCTGCCCTGGGGAGGGACCTGGGGCACGGCCCCAGGCCCCACCTCCATCCCGCAGGCCACGCCCCCTGGCTACAGGCCACGCCCCCTGCCTGGGGGCAGGGCCGGAAGCGGCCACGGGCAGCTGGGCCCCGCATCCCTGGCCAGGGACGGGAGCAGACCGGCCGCCGCTGCTGTGGGTGGCTGAGCCCCAGATCCCGGCTGGGGATGGGGCTGCCACAGCCACGGGTGGCTGGTCCGTGGATCCATGGCTGGAGACAGGGCCGGGAGCAGCCTCCACTGCTGAGCCCTGGATCCCCAGCTGGGGACGGGGCTTCCACGGCCACGGGAGGCTGGGCCCCATATCTCCACCCCAATTGGGCTGGAGACCGGGGGGGCCCACCAGACCTGGGGCACTGGTGCCAGGATTCAGGGCACATGCCCCAGGTGCTCAGCGCTAGCGCGCCCCTGGGTTAACCACTGTTTACGTGACTTTTATTATAATTATACGAAAAAAACCCTACTAAATAACATGCTATAACTACAAATAAAAACTTTAATACATAAAATCTATACTACTAAACCGAACTAAGCAAATTGCTAAAATTCCTATGACCACAGTTTAAAAAACTTGCAATTCCTGTTAAATCACGTTTATTAAAACTTATACAAACTAATCTCAATCTCTGTCCCTAACCCTGAAGTAAAACCCCAGTACTAATTCTCATTGGTGCAATTTAGCAGAATGGGGTTTATGGGAGACAGAAATAGAGCACAGTCCATGGGTGAAAGAGCTTTTCTATTTAGCACACACTGAAACATCACACGCAGCCAAGGACAGCACGAACACCTTGCTTCTCCCCCTTGCTCTCCAGACACCTTGGGTCATGGCCTGGTGGGGCTAGCCATGGGCTGTTTGCAGCTAGGAGTTACAAGGGTCAGCTGGGATGCCTGGTGGAGAATACAAGTGGATTTGTTTCTTCACCACACTCTTTCACTCTATTATTGCCCAGATTGGATTGAGGGAGAAGGGTTAGAGATGACAAACACCAACTTGATTTTAACCATTTGGGTTAGTAAGGTTAGAACAGTGATAATACACACCCACTCATCTACAAAAGTGTTCCCAATTTAAATCCCAAATTTAATCTAATCATATTTACCACATCTGGATGTTATCTCCAGAGGTGCAGACAGCAGACCTGCTTCTTCAGGAGAATTAAGGAGGAATGATAGAACAGCCCGGTGTCAAAGAATTCAGCTGCAGACCAACAGTGCAGCTTATAATGCTTGCCTGTGGCCCTTTTCTGGCAGCACACCAGTCGGGTATCCACCAACTGCGCGCTTTCTCAAAGGACTTGCACTTGACCAGATGGGTATTATAAACTGGCTCAACCAACTTACAGCTCACCAGAGCTGTCTGGGTCTTAAATATGAGCACACCATGACTGGTTGCAGTGGCTGGGCACCCCCTGCCACCTCCTTTGGATATGCCAGGGCTCATGGCACTGCACTCCGGGGTGAGCAGGTGAAAAAAGAAATTAGTCAAAAAAGAGTCAAAAAGAGAAATGGTCTGCACAAAAAAAAAAAAAAAGACTGCAGGCTTCCTTGGTGATCAGGCAAGGGGCTAACACTCTTCTTTTTCGAAGCGTGGGGAGAAGCCTGGGGTTGGCCAGGGCCCTGAGCGACACAACAGGCAGCTAACCAATCGTCTCTCCACTGTGCCTAACCAGAACCCTGGCTTTATGGTTGAAACCCCCAAAATTAGCATATCACTCGTTGGCATGTAAACTTACTGACCACGGTCAGTAGATTTTTCTCATGAGCTCTGCAGGTGTTCTTATTGCTTTCCAGAGTCCAGTCTGAACTGGTCTGGGGTTACTTGCAGTGGTTCCTTAAAAAGCTGTTACTGTCTGCAGTTTTTTGACCTTGGAAGATAACACCACATAATTATTTCTTTTCCTAATTAGAGGCCTAACAAGCTACATTCCGTCAACCCAGGCTGCAGTTTTAGCCATAGTAAAATCCAAGTGGAAAATTCCACTTTCACAGTTAGTAACCTGTTGAGTAACCTCCTTAAGTCTATGAGGGGTCTGTAAAGGACTTCAGTCCCACACAAGTGCACTGTTTCCAGCTCAGGGCCCTTACCCTAGGCAGGTAGACCTAAACTACCAGTTCTTTATCTCCCTTAGGCATGTAAGCTTTTCCAGCTTGTAGGGCTGGCCATCCTTTCTCTGGACATTGTTTCTGGGTGATTTCTTCACCTGCCTCCTGGCAGGATTTTTCTTCCCCATCTTGCTTGCTCTCCTCTTCTCTCATTCTCTTAACTGCTGTGAGACTGCCAGTCAGTGCTGGGAGGAGGTTTCTGTAATGACACCAGTCATTAGGCCATCATGGGGTCCATGATGAGCTGGTGTAAAACTGGATGCCAGTAAGTTGCTTATTAATAATCTACCAACCCTGCAATGCCTGTCAGGAACTGGGTGAAAGTACAATGGCCACTACCTGTTAAAGCAATTTATGGTAACCAGAGAAGGAAAAAACATGGGTTTTCAACTTTCTTTCCATTACTTCCTGGCTAGTGTACTGGCAGAGATATCAAAGTAGTGTAATACAGAGGTAACAAAGTTCAGACTTTTCAGCTGTTTGCTGAGGGAGGATGATATTAACAGCTGCTGCCATGCTTCATGTCTTTCAGTGGTCACTGTGGGGACAGCATGGCATCAAGCTTGCTATCAAATTGAATCACAATTGTATGAACTCCATTGTATGGAAATGAAATGTGGTGCTGAAGAGTGGCAGGTATGATGAGACTGGAAAACATCAGTTTGTCAGATGATCCTTATGTAACAAGGTGAGCAGAAACTAGGATAACTGAAGCCTAACCCAACCATCACCTTCACTATTACTGGTTTGGTTGCAGCATATTCTTGGTATAGACATGTTATTAGGATGGATGACCAACAGTGATAGAACATGTTAGCCAAGGAATGCTGCTATGTGAGTGGAAATCATGTGATCACCATAATCTTCAGTAATGTCTAAGATCATCAAAGGTGGCCATAAACAATGGCCAGTCAGACCACTTGAAGACTTAGCTAGAGATTGATTTGGATGGCATTCAGTCTGCAAGGAGGTATATTTCTTTGGGATTTGCCATGATGATGAAGGAGCTGATCCTTGCTGTGTCATTTGTTGAATGGATCACGAAATTGAAACTATGTGTTGATTTTTTTTTTTTTTACCATGTAGTAGTCTCACTCAAATGCCACTTATGAACCTGCCATCCAGTATGGAATTCTCATGGTGAGAAAAGTTAGTTGACTGATATTGCTAAAGCCGTAAGCATGGACTGTTACCTCTCTCTGTTACCTCTGCATTTTTGTCTATAACTACACTGATAACCAAGACCACTAAATTGCCTTTAAAAAGATTTCAGTTTGTATGATAACTTGTGAAATCCATGTCAAAATGAATCCATAAGTCAATAATCAACAAATAAATTGTCTATGAAAATGACAGCCATTTTCTCTCTCCATGAGAGTAAAGCTACAAACCTGCTAGCGTTTGCTGTAGTAAAAAGTAGATTTCTAGCTGCATCTACAGTGCAAAGAGTCATGGTAAAACATTTCTTTGAGATATTATTTCTTTTCCACTGAATTTCTCGAAATATGTTGAGCAGTCACTTTAAGAAGTTAAGGGAAGATATCTTTCATTGCTCGTTATTTATGTGCGGTGACGAGAGAAAAGCAATGTTAGCAAAGTTCACAGCAAAGTAGCCATTTCATGTCCAAAAGGCTATAGATAGTATAGTGGCTAAAAGAGTGCCTCAGGAATTTGAGGCACAAATAAAGTATGGCTTTCTTCAGAAGGACTGAACAAAGCTTGCAGGGAACAGGCCAAACACTTAGTGAAGGTGTATATGGTGACACATTTTGTCCACAGGGTCAACCATCCAGTTTATGGATTATTTGAAAATACAACATTTGTTCCTCTATTCTCCACAGTTCTGAAAAACTGCTACACAGAAAGGTAGAATTCTACGTTGTATTACACTAACAACATGTTCAGAAACGGGCTCTGCATGAGCATGGCTTACAGTACTTCATTCTATATTGTGCTATTTATACAGCATTTTGCTTGTCCAATCTGAAATTACTCCAGCTGTTCTGTGTGCTTTGATAACTGTGTGTGAATGAGTCTTACATTGTTGACCAGTTCCCAAGGGGAAGCCGAGTTAGTCTAGTTCAGCAAAACAAGCAAGGAGTCCTGTGGCACTTTTGAAGACAGAGACAAAGCTATAAGGAAAAGAAAAGAGAATAAAAGGAAAAAAAAACATTTATGGGAGAAAATCTGTCTTCATTTGATGCTTCAAAGCATCTGAAGTGGGATCTTCTCTCATGAAAGCTCATGCAATAAATAAATTGGTTAGTCTTTAAAAGTGCTACAGGACTCCTTGCTTGTTCCACATCCTTGCTGAGATGCACCAAAGTTGAGATTCAGCAACAAATGACCAATTGCAGCATCATGAAAGGTTACAAGGAATACATAAAAGAAACAAACAAACAAACTTTACCTTGTTTGAAGGATAAAAACTCAGGTACTACTGCAGAGCTTGTGCTTAGTCAGGCACACAAGTTAGCAGTTCCAAAATCATTAGCTTCCTCTACTTAACATTTCCTTAAAGTGGAAGTGGTCCTGCAACTCAAGATTTCACAAACCCTGCCTTCAGAAAAATGTGGCATAGGCTGCTTCAGTGCCAACTTAGCTGCATGTCAGTAACAGTCCTCTTGATTGTCAGTGTGCTCCTGTGTAATTCAGGCATTATTGAAAATATTGTACAATCCTTGTACATCCATCTTTACTTTTTAATAAATAGAATATGACTGGTAGTGGAGAGAGAATTTTTTTGTCATTGAACACAAAGCACAACTGGAACTCATCATACCTTTTAACCCATCCTTGATTTACAGTACTTCTTTTTTGCTAACCCAGTAGCGAGGAACACAAGGTGCTTTGGCTAAAGTGATGTTTTAATAATTGATGTGGATGCAGCAGCAAAATGAGGATGTGCATATGAGTGGGACTAAGTGGCAGGCATCCAATTTTATTGAGCTTTAACTGAGAGGAAGGGCACTACCTGCCCACCACCTAAAATCTCCTATACCAGGCATTTTTAATTGGTTCCCTGGTGTGAAGGGTTAGAGGGCTCCTTACTACAGAGACTGTACCTTGGAGTATCTCCCTTAAGCCTACCCCCCTCTACAGGATGCAGTTTTCTGAGTTCTTGCAGCAGCATCCCTCCTGCCCTGGTGGGTGGGACAGAAGGTAAAGCACAGTTGGGACCTTACCTGCAAGGGCCACAAGATCTCTCTTTCACATGAAGCCAAGACTCATCACCAGGATCCCAAGCCTTTTACTCTAGGAACTATTCATTTTATTCTCTTATCCACCCGGGACACTGACCACAAGTTGCAGTGAATAAACTACAGCATCTCTATACCTCAGCAAGTTACTAAATTCATTCTTACTTCATCCATTACAGTTTGAAGGAAGGCAAAACCTTCCTGATTCTCTGCCAGCTGGCCAATGGGATTAAAAATTCTTTCCTGGTTTTCTTAACAGATGATCAGGTAGACTAAGTCTTGCATGCAGGGGAAAGATGGCCAGTCAGCACTCCTCTGATCCAGGTAGCCAATGGGTACTGGAGGCCCCAGGAAGAGACGCTGGTATTCCTTTCCAAGTGGTTTCCTCCTTGCACTGTGAATTGTCCCCTTTTACATTAAGCCCATCAGTTTCCCCTATGTGTTGATGTGGATGCATGGCATTTAGGTTAAGTGGCTGGAGCAGCTGAAAGTGCAGCTTTGCACTATATAATACACAAAACTGAAGTTTGTTGGAAAATGCTGGATTTTCAGTACTTTTGGAAATGTAGCTATTTCTTTATGTGCCTAACTGTGGACTTTGGACCTTAACCTTACACACCCATTGTCAAAAGTCTTGGTCACCTAAATTAAATTCTGAGAACCTTCCAAAATTTTTTATGAAGAAAGAAAGTTTGTTGTGTGTGTTTGGCCTATATAAAGTTCATGATGTTTATCTGAAATGCAGAGACAACATTGCGAAGCTTTTATTATAGTCCTGACATTAACAGGCTGCATATAAATAATGATCAGTGTCATCAGTAGAAGTGAAGACATAATTTAAAAGGGTAAACATTTCCTAAATCTGTAGCTGTAATCAACTGAAGTCCCCCACCACCCGCCATCAATGCCCAAACATGCACTTTTTATAGCAACAGTAAATTTCATTTCACCAGGGATCTTGATATAGTGCTATGGATCAAGTAGAATTTCATATGCCTAACTTGACAGAATGGGGGCAGCTATTAAAAAAAAAATCACACACCTCCTCTTTTCTTGTGAATCTGAATGCTTTCCATACAAGTACACTGCAGCACTTTCTTACTATAACATTTGTAGTTGTTGTAGACTTGCTGTTGTTTTTCATATATATAACACTGAAAGCTTTTGTTGGGAACATACTTTCCCATCAATGCCCAAGGTTAATATTTTAAAAACATAATTAAACATGTTGTTAGTAACTTCCTAATATATGACAGTTTGCATAAAATAATATAGAACATAAATCTGCTGCCCATGGTGTACTATAGAAAAATATTCTAATATGTTTATAATATGTTGACATTTCATTTATTTCAAGCTTTACCCATAGCCTTCTCTTAAGAATCTTATGTCATAAAAATCCTTCTGTAAAGTAGTAGCCCCTGGCGTCCCCAAAGACCTCCTAAATTTTGCTATCTGAAACTGCTACTCTTTGTTAGCTGGAGGAGAAAATTCGCCTTCCCTGTGTTCAGAAAATGACCAGTGATATACTCTGTGCTCTTTTCTTTTGAAGAGTAAGTTCTAGCCTGATCATGCTCCTGGGCCTCTTTCCTGCAAATATGTATGCGTGCCTGACTACAAGTGTGACTAGTCTCTGTGAGTTCCATGGGAATATTCAGATGCATAAAATTGTGCATAAGACAGGGACCGTAAAGTATTGTATTTTTCTGTTCATGCTGGGATTTTGTAAATAAATAATTTCAGATATGCACAGCTAGTTCCAGGCAAAAACAGATTTCTCAGTCAGTTAAGTTATTTAGAATGGGGAGGAGAATCTTCTGATGTAGTTCTTGAGCAGACTTTCTGGATATGATCCAGATGGAAAATAACCTTTGCCTTCTGAGTTTTATAAGCCAAAGCCACAGACTGGAGGCAAATTCTGAAATTGGTCCTTCTAGTCCAGTGGTTTTCAAATTTCTTTTTTTTTTTTCTAGGACACAGCTGAAAAAAATCATTTATGCCCATGACCCAACAATTAAATCTTTAGCAATACATACTGGTGTTGCAGTGGTGGCAGCAGGAGGTGCAATGACCCAGTACTTGAGTGTCTATGATCCAGTGGTGGGTCCTGGCCCACAGTTCGAAAACTATTGCTTCTAGTCAGAGGAACTGTGGACTTGCTTTTGAGAAATGAAAGAAAACAAAGCCTGTTCAGTGCCATCCACTACAGAAATGACCAGAGTACACAGGTCTTAATCTTCTGCTATAGCTCCTGACCTTCTCTCAGCCTACAATTTCATCTCGTCATCTCAACTCTTAGATCAACAAGGATATTACAGAATTAGAGGGGCTTTAGGGAAGGACTTGAAAATGATTAAAATATTTAAAAACTTTAACATGAAGAAATACTGAAAATATTGGATCTATTTACCTTAGAAAAGAGACAAGCTAGAATACAATAAAAGTAGAGAAGGTAGATCAGGATCCTCTGTTGTTCCTATCTAATGTAATAGTATAATGATTACATAAGAACAAGGAAACATTCAGTGACACTGAGGGGGACAAGTTAAAACTTGCTAGAACGAAATTCTTTTTCTTCAGTGTGTAATTAGATTATGGAACTTACTGGCACAGGAAGTCATTGAAGCCAAGAAGTTAGCAAAATTCAAATAAACACTGGCTATTTGCACAGATATCAGGGATATCCAGAAATGTTAATGATAATGAAGATTTTGGAAAAGATATTAAATTCATTCTTGAGGACTTTTGGAGATCAAAATGAGATGTAATTGTGGAAGGAGGGGTAGGAAGAGGAAGAAGCAGATGATCCTGCATTTGCCTACCAAAGTATACTGACAGCTTCCACTGAAATATGTGGTACTGTTTTGTTATTGAGAAGGAACTCAAGTTTGATCCAATCCGGCAATTCTTATGAGTTTATATTTCTAATAATCTAGAAGCTGCACAACTTCAGGATTTATCTAGTTCCATTCCTGTGCAGATAGGGGTTAATGGATTTTGGACTTTGCCTGCAGACTTAGTTTAGAAGGAAGAAAATTACCTGGGAATGTAAAGGCCCCCTTAATCATTACAAAGGAAGACTGTGGTAAATGAATGAAAAACAGATCCTGATTAAATCCTCAGTATCCCAATTAACAACATGTATATTTTCAAGCTTCTCAACCTTTTCTTGATCTCCCTGACAAAGAGCTGCAGTATAATCACATTTCTGTCCTGTGAAAGCTTAGATTCATCTTTATAAAAAAGATTACAGTATTTTATGGTGAAGGCCCAAAATGGTGACACTTACAGAACTGCTTCTCCATTTTAGACCTGATATATAGAAATTATAGCACCCTGATAAAGCAAAATAAGACAAAGAGAATTAATATTGTAGGCAGACATTATAATTCTGAACCTTTAGGGCATCATCCAGTATTATTAATGTATTCTTATATCTGCGAGAAGTAACCCATTGTATAACATTAAAGAACCATTGTATAACATTAAAGAAGTCTGGTTCTTTTCTATGAATGCAATCGAAATTAGCTCAAGTAACTCCTACCCATTCTCTGTATTTACAAACCATCAATCGCTAAACTACAAGGTACTTTTTTTCTGTTTTCTTCAAATTGTTGTGAAGAGTTCCAACACAAATCTAAATAATGTGCATAACAAAATGTGATGGCAGCTGTAAACAGGATTTGGCACATAATATATAGTCTCACATCAAAGAACCGGAGAACCAGAATCAGAAATTATGAAATTCAAATAAAGTATTTGTACATGTTTTGTGCACATTAGCACTGCTTTGAGTACATGCAAAACTTGTAGATTGTTGTGGCGTAAATTAAGTAACACTTTTCTCCATAGCTGCATTCACAAATGCCTGTTAGATTTCCTTGATGTTGATGTTGTTTGGCTATGATAGCACTCACATTTCATATGGACATTTCATCATTTGCTTTGGAAATGTAACCTGAAGACCTTAGTCCTTGGCCAACTTATATTCAGTATAGAAGCAAGGGAGGGTCAAAAGATGGCTATACACCACCTTTGCTGTCTCTCAAAACTTGCAGAGACAGCTAGGATATGGTATTTCTCCCAGTGTATGTTGGAGCTGTGTTGTCTTGTGGATTGGTAAGAAGGAGGCACCATCTGGATTTTTAGAAGCAAGGCTTTGTTAGAATGGAAACAGATATATGAAACTAAGAAGAGCCAGGTGCTCCTTCCTATGTGTCTGATGATGCTAATACCAGACTTCTTCCAATCAGATCTTCTGAGCACATGCTGGGTTCTTAATGCACAGTGCATACTCCTAACATCTCCCTTTTCCAGCAAGCACAATACCAAACAATTTAACATCTATGCTGTTTCTGTATAAATAAAATAATACACTCAGCTTTGTTGGCAGTGTTCAGTGAGTCTCACTGAACTTTCATTTACTCAGTTAGATCTAGTAGTCTATAAGATCTATAAGGCATCTTTTCAGTCTTTGCTCTAGCTGAATCAGCTTTGCTTGCTGGTCTGAGGCATCCTTAATGGTTTTCTCAGTTGCTTTTCGTTTTAGCGGTCAGTGAAGTATCTGCCTCCTTTATCCCTTTCTTCTTCAGTAAGATGGCTGATGTCTCCTCTTTCTCTAAAAAGTATATATCCTTCAGGAGTCTGTGCTTTATAAGACTGTGGGGTGAGCTCATGAATCATTACTGCACTCTATGCCTAGCAGGTACCATCATGAAGCGATAGAGTGACTCAGGGCTTCAAAGGTCTAACACACTGGACTCACTGTCATAAGACAACTTTCATTCATATTAATCATTTGCTTATATTTATCTAAATCAGTATTGTCATTAGGAGGTATTACTAAGTTAGGTCGTCTAGTTCTCAACTTCCAGCCAAATAGTATCTCTTGCAAATGACAGTCCATGATTCACTGGTCCATCTATATAGGTCAGTATTGCCAATAATAAAGATGTGCCTGAGTCAGTGGACTTTTTTCAAAAAGTTATTTAATATTTTTACACCATTCTCTACAGGACTATTGGCCTGAGGATACCTAGGTGTTGAAGTTACATGGCTAAACCCATATTCTCTAAAAATGTTCTAAATCCACATCCATCTAAATGCAGACTATTACCACACATGATAATTTCTGGTATTCCACGCATTTCATGAACATTAGAACATTTTTGTATGCAGTTTTCTAATAAAACAACCTCCAGATAATTAGAATGATAATCTAAAATCAAAATATAGTCCTTACCTGCATATGTAAATAAATCCACACCAACATTAGACAACTGTTCATTTTTAGCATCATGAACAATGTTTTACATTTAATCTGATATTTTAGTATTTCAGACATTTTAATAGCTTTCTCTCTCATTGTTCTGTTGTAGCCAATATTGTATCTTTTTGGCTATGTCTACACTGGTAAATTAGTCCAGAATAAGGAGGCTTAGTCCAGACTAACAGCACATGGCCACACTAGGCTTTCCCTAGTTTGAACTAAGCAATTTCTTAGTTCAAACTAAGGAATGCTTAGTCTGAACTTGTTAGTACCATTGGTTAGTCGGGACTTAAGCACATAGTTTGAACTTTAGTACAAACTAGGTGTGATGTGACCACAGACTAACACTTAATTCAAACTTAAGATGTTTGAACTAATTGTGCATTCTAGTTTGAACTAACTGCTCGTTCTAGTTCGAACTTAGTAGTAGTTAATTAGTTAACTAAGCATTAGTTTGAACTGGAACACACAGTTAGTTCAAACTTATAAGCATGAAGTTAGTTCGAACTAACCTCGAACTTATTAGTTCAGACTAACATGTCTGAACTTCCTGTGGCTAGTGAAGACATAGCCTTTGAGTCTTCATTTACATTTCTATATGTCCAAGATTTCTTCATGTATTCTGGTGAGAATTTCAACTTATGACACCTTAGCCACTACAATGGCCACTAGTATTTCCACAAAATAATATGCCATCAATAATGGACAGTTCTGCTTTGAACTGGAAATATGGAGTTGGTATCTAAAGTCCTGGCCCCACTGCAATAATAACCTTACTTGCCCTACGTAAATTCTCACTCTTAGCTGCAGCTTCAGCAAATTTCATTCCTCTTCCTTCCTGAGATAGGACAATTATTTTTTTATCAAGCTGACATGCAGTATCTGACTCTTCCTCGTTTCTGCTACAGTTTTATCAAATGATCTAGGCAATGTGTCCCTTATCTTCTCTACCATATGCACTCTTTTTATAAGCCCAAGGGCTTGTCATGTTTTTAAATTCAATATAGGTGCTTTTATCCCCCTTAACTACCATAAAGTGTATCAATTCAATATGAACTTTTACCTTTACTTCCAGTACACATGTATCTCTGCTAGACATGAATTCCCCATTATAAGCTTTCAGTTTAATGTGTTTGCTCACCACTTTCCCTGTTTTTTATTCAGCCTTTTAACACTAATATCTGAAATAACATGCACCTGTCCACCAGTGTCTAATTTGTAGGTTATGAGAGTCTCATAGGTCTCTGACATATTTGTCCATTCATCTTCAGATACAGCTGTTAGATAGTTTCAAAGGGGTAGCCGTATTAGTCTAGTTCAGCAAAATAAGCAAGGAGTCCTGTTGCACCTAAAAGACTAACAAATTTATTTATTGCATGAGCTTTCATGGTAGAAAATCCCACAATCCCATTGTTAGATAGAACTCCTTTTCTGTGTCGCTGTCTGTACTTTCTCCCTGGATTTCTGCTTCTATTTTTCTAAATAATCCTGGTTGCAGAATTCTATAAAATGATTTTATTTCTTACAAAAATTGCAGTGCTCACCAAAAGCTGTGCATTGCACAGTTCCGCATTTGTGCTCAAATCTGTCCCTTGCAAACTTTTGTGCTTTGCTTTTTTTCATGCTTCTCTGTGATTTTATTCTATACTTACTGCTTGCTGGTTATTTTTTCCTCTCTTGTCAGACTATCCAGAGCAACAGGATCCTGTTTTTTAATTTTTAGTGATCAATAACTTTTATTCTGTTCGGGGTATTTTCCGCTGGCTGACACAGTCTTACTATTTTGTCCAAAGTGAGATCCATATCTTTAATAGTATTATTTGCATTATCTTTAATTCCAAATACAACTTGATCCCTTATAAGGAAATCTGTTGACTCTTCATAGTTGCAGGTTTGGCTCATTAGCTTGAATTATTCAAAGACGAGACTCCCCTTCCTCTTGTCTTCTAGCATTCAGATGTTCCGTTTCATACACTGTATGTTTCAAATTTCTGGAAAATTGTGTCATATCTCAGTTTCTCTACCTGACATAGTTGTATGCTTTTGAAGACATTAGCTGTGTCAATTAAAGTTAAGAAGATTGCTAGTTTTCTGCTGGTCTTTGTTCTCACCAAAGACAGCTCCTTGAATAATATGTGTACACACACACACAATCAGTTGAGAGTTTCAACTCCTTGGGGCTTTTAGTCGCTCCATCTCCAAAATGACTCCTTTATTCCTTCACCCAGTCCTCTTTTCTCTGGCCTCTTTGTATCTCTCTGTGGCATCATGTTGTCTTGTGGATTCATAAGAAAGAGGTCGAATCTGGATTCTTAGAAGTGAGACTTTATTAAACTAAATCGGAATTGCACGTAAGACAAAGAAGATCAATGTGCTTCTAGCAGTGTGTCTAGTGAAGCTGACTCTCGGCTATTTGCAACCAGTTCTTCCTACTATGTGATCTGTTCTTAAAATATTTTCCTCTAACAGGAGCAATCTCAGGGTGTTCAAATTTACTCAATGTTGTAATGTATGCTTCATAACAGTCCCTTACGGTCCGTTGTTCTATTTAGGGATCATCAAAATTCAGACAAGCTTTTAAACAGATCCCTCTGTTTACCACATCCCTTATGCAGCTGAGCCAGGAGGAATGGCGTAGAGTTGGTTTAGCTCATGCTATCGAAGTATCTAAATGCCTGCCTCTTCAAAAGATCGTAGGATTGGTAACGGGGTATGAAACTTTTTAACTGTAAGTTGCCAGTTCAATCCAGGACCTATCTGTGCAGAGACAGAAAGCTGTTGCCATCTGATGGCTGTGAAATGAGTTGATATTCTTCTTAGATTATTTCCTGCTGAGCAGAACATTTAAAAAAATTTATAACACCTCTTTGGCTACTCAGAAATAATGAATAACCATTATTCCATTATAACCATTACCTCTACAATTGATATTAAACACTCTTGATGTCAGTGTCAGCAAAGATGTCAAGGACTGACTGAGTATGAGCCTGAACTACATGCAATCTCTCTCAAAAATGTGGTTCCTCCACATCAGATTCACACAATATCAGTCACAATTACAGCACCCAGCACTGTGGTATCTAAAAAGTAAAGAACAAAACTATTAATTCTTCTTCGAGTGCTTGCTCACATGCACTCCAATTAGGTGTGTGCATGCATTCTGCACAGCCTCTGGAGAAGTTTTTCCCAAGCTGTCCCCCTCCCTTTCAGGGTTGGCAACAGAGCCCCCTAGATTTGCGCCTCTATAACCCCCCTTATATGGGCTTGCCGACCATTACTGCCTCAGTTCCTTCTTCCTGCTGTGACAGCCGGATGGAGGATAGAACTGGACGGTCTCATGGAGAAACTCCCTAGCTAGTTTTTCTTAGAATTCTAGTTTTTACCCCCCTTTCTTCTGTTAGTTGGTACCATTTTTCCTTTGTTGCTGTGCCTGAGTGCACATTTCTTTCTCCCGAGCTTGTCTTGGGTCGGGGCATGCCTCGGTCCCCTGGCTTTAAAGCCTGTAGTGTATGCCACAAACCTATGCCCAGGAGTGAACCTGACAACACTTGCCTTGAGTGCCTGGGCGAAGAACATTTGTTTTTGTGGTGCCAGATTTGTAAATCCTTCCATCCCCACACTAGGAAGGAAAGAGCAAGGAGGATCAAACTCTTGCTAATGGCGGCGGCGTTAAAACCTCCTTCGAGCACGCCGGAGCTGGCTCCCGCTCCCACTCAGCCACACTGCACACTGAGCACTGGCAGCTCGGGGCCCAAATCGGGGCTAAATTTGGGGCACCACAAGTCCTCGGTGCTGAAGTCTGGGGACAGACACAGATCCCAGTCCCAGGAAGAGGCACCGGGCTGATCGTGGCAGAGCACTAGCACCAAGAAAAGTGGCAGAAAAGCCATGCGCTGCTTTAAACAGCTCTGCAGCACTGCGGTCAGTACCAGCGCTTGCACTGCAGCCAGCCCCAACATGCTCCCAGGCAAGCCTGGCACCGAGCATAGCAGAAGGGGCAGAGGAGGAGGTTGATATGTTTAGCTCCCCCTCTATCCCCAACACCTACGAGGTGGCGAGGGAGTTGATAGAGGTGACGGTACTGCCTCCGATGGCACAGAGAACTCCATCTGCTTCAGCTTCCTCCTGATCCCAGGGCAAGCCCACTCCATTACCTCGCCCCCCCCCCACGGCACCGAGCTGCAAGGATGGCCCCAGTGGATGCCCAGTGGTCCCCTGGAAACCACTCTCTTCCTGCCAGTGATATTGATTACAGGAACTCCTAAGCCTCTAGGTCATGGTGAGGGTCCCAGCAGCGTGACCCCTTGTCTCAACCATTCCCGATGCCCTGGATGCCCAATTGGCCCTTCTGGACCCCTTGGTCATGTCATATCAGACCCAGGGAGCCTACCCGACATATCCCAACCACATGCTGGCTGGGGATGAGCAGATGGACACTACCACAGGTCCAGCTTCAAGATCGGGGGTTTCACCAGCACATTGCATGCACCAGGTTCAGCCCAAAGCTCCAACAAGAGCTGTGCCTGACACGGACTCAGAGACAGGGGCTGAGGATATGGAGCTGAGGAGCAGCATATTGACGGACCCTGACTTCAGGGATCAGGCTATCTCTATGGGCTCGCCCTCTCCACCTCATGATGATACTGTCACCAGATCTGCTACTGCAACCCCTGTGGAGGACAATAGGCTTACCAGGACCTCCTTTGGAGAGTGGCTCAGAGTCTAGGATTAGAGGTATCAGAGGTCAGTAAGGATTCCTCTGATCCTATGGTAGACATCCTATCACCCTCAGGCCCATCTAGGGTGGCTCTGCCTCTTATTAAGTCTATTGACAAGTCCATGAGGGCCATCTGGCAGTCTCCCGCCCCAGTGTCTGCCACCCCTAAATGGGTTGATAGAAATTACTTTGTCCCACCCAAGAGTTATGAGTTTCTCTACCCTCATCCCTCTCCTGGATCACTGGTGGTAGTAGCCACCAACGACAAAGAGAGGCAAGGTGCCCAAGCACCAGCCCCTAAGTCCAGAGAAGCAAGGAGGCTGGACTTGTATGGTCGAAAGATATACTCTATGGGAAGCTTACAGCTCCGCGTAGCTAATCATAAGGCCATCCTGAGCCGTTACACCTTCAACTCCTGGAGCTCACTGGAGAAATTTTCAGGGGCTCTTGTCCATAAACTCAGCAAAGAATTTACAGCCATTATAGAGGAGGGTAAGGCAGTGGCTAGAGCCTCCCTCCAGGATGCATTAGACACAGCTGATGCAGCTGCCAGGGCTATGGCTTCAGGCATTTCTATGAGATGTAGCTCCTGGCTCCAGGCATCTGGTCTCCTGTATGAGGTACAGTAGGCAGTGCAGGACCTGCAGTTCGAGGGAAAATCTCTCTTTTCGGAACAGATGGACTCTAAACTCCATAACCTAAAGGACTCCAGAGCCACTTTGAGATCCCTTGGCTCGCACCCCCCAGAGCTCTCAGAGACATCACTTCGGACCTCAGTCCCTGCCTCGTCCATTCCATAATCAGAAACAGGACTCGGGGAGGAGGAGATCAAGATTTATTCAGCATCCAAGCTCTGGGAGAAGAAGGTCATACCCCTAATCGGGCAGAGCCGAAGGTTCATCTAAACAGGCTCAGGGCCCTAAGCAAAGCTTTTGAGATTACATATGAGGACAGCGTACCAGCCTTCACAGTCCAGAACCGCTTATCCCACTTCTATTGCGCATGATCCCAGATAATCTCTGACAGATGGGTACTACACACGATAAAACAGGGATGCTCTATCCATTTCCTCTCGGTCCCCTGCTCCCATCCCCCTGCCTCCCAGTCCTTTTTCAGGGACAACGCTCACGAACAAATTCTTATGTCAGAAGTACGCCATCCCTTAGAGCTGGGGGCGGTAAAGGAAGTCCCTGTGCAGAGAAGGGGTCAAGGGTTTTATTCAAACTATTTCCTGATCCCAAAATCAAAAGGAGGTCTCAGACCAATTCTGGACCGCAGGAACCTTCACAGGTTTATAAAGAAGCTAAAGTTTCGTATGGTGTCTTTGACATCTATTATTTCCTCCCTGGATCACAGAGATTGGTACGTTGGCCTCGATTTGCATGACACTTATATTCATATCTCGATCACCCTGAAACATAGGAAGTTTTTGAGATTTAAGGTGGGCAGTAACCACTTTCAATTCATGGTCCTTCCTTTTGGCCTTTCTAGAGCACCAAGAGTCTTCATGAACTACATGGCAGTTGTGGCAGCATTCCTCAGGTGAAACAGGGTGCACGTCTTCCCCTAACTCGACGATTGGCAGGTGAGAGGTTTGTCCAGAGAGCAGGTGATCTCCCACTTGTCACAGATAAGAAGCATACTCGACAACCTGGGCCTGCTCATAAACGAAGAGAAGTCCGTCTTAGTCTCAACCCAAAAAATAGAGTTCATTGGGGCCATCCTCGACTCAACCACAGCGATGGCCTCTCTACCCTCCCAACACTTCCACAATATCACTGAATTAATCAACAACATCTCTGCCTCCCCCATGTCAACGGCTTGGACTTGTCTTTGCCTGCTGGGACACTTTGCAGCATGCACCCCGGTGGTCAAACATGCCACGCAGTACCTTAGGCCCTTTCAAATGTGGCTCAAGTCTGTTTTCCATCCTTCCAGACACTCATTGGACTGCATTGTTATGCCCCCCCCCACCATGTCTTGGACTCTCTACAGTGGTGGCTAAGTCAAGGAGCTGTCTGCGTTGGGGTTCCATTCTCCACTGACCTACCTTTGATGGTCCTGGTGACGGATGCGTCAGACATTGGATGGGGGGCTGACGTAGATGGAGTGACCACCCAAGGATGTTGGGGCGCCCGAGACTTGCTAGAACACATCAATGTGAGGGAGCTCAGGGCGGTCAGACTGGCATGCTAGGCCATCGAACATTACCTTCCTGGGAAACGTGGTTTTAAAAACAGACAACACAGCCACGATGTTCTACATAAACAGGCAAGGAGGAGTATGCTCTCTTCCCCTTTGCTGAGAGGTGATAGCCCAAGGGAGGTCAGTATAGCCAGGGCTATCCACCTCGAAGCTTCCTATCTCCCGGGGTCTCAAAATCACCTAGCAGACTCCCTCAGCAGGGCCATCAACACCCACGAATGGTCCCTCAAGCAGGAGGCAGCACTTTCTATCTTCCAGAAGTGGGGTGCTCCCCAGACAGACCTCTTTGCTACCAGCAACAATGCCAAGTGCCACAGGTTCTGCTCATTTCAAGGCATCAGCAGCAGCTCCCTGACAGAAGCCTTGCAGCTACCTTGGAGCGGGGCTCTGGTGTACGCCTTTCTCCCCTTTCCACTGATCTCCAAGGTCCTAGCAAAAGTAAGAAAGACAGGAATCAATGATCCTGATCGCCCCAGCATGGCCTCATCAGATATGGTTCCCAAGCCTCCTGGGTCTCCTAACTGTGCCTCCCCTTACTCTTCCCCTCTAGGAAGATCTCCTCACCCAGGATCAGGGCCGACTATGGCACCCTAATTTACAGTCTCTGCACCTAATGGCATGGAAAGCCCATGGCTGAACCCGGAGGAGTTAGAGTGCTCTGACCATGTGAGACAGATCCTGCTGGAAAGTAGGATACAATCTACGAGACTGACTTACCAGGTGAAATGGCGCCGTTTCTCCGCAAGGTGTGACCGCTCACAGATCGAGCCATGTCATGCGCAGATTCCCCGTATTGGATTACCTGCTCTACCTTAAAAGGGAAGGTTTGTCCATCTACACCATCAAGGTCCACCTAGCGGCCATCTCGGCCTTCCAGGAGCCCGTAGGGTGTAGAGTTTTAAGGGAGATTATAATCCAATAAGGAGGACAGCATATTCAGAGCTGTATAAGAAGTCTTTATTGAAAGAGAACTGAGAGAGAGAGAGGAGACACAGGTTTTCCTAGCACCTAAACGACTCTCCCATTTATCACTATGGCAACCCCAATGACCCTAGGTATTCCAAAACACCACATATTCCTCCCCCTCTAATGAACACCACCCCCCCAGAACAAAGCCCTCCCCCCCCCCGAAAGAATAAGAACTAAACTAGGAGATGAGGGTAGACTGCCCCATCTCCGGTGAACCCCCGGGGAATTATTCTGCCCCATGAAGAGGGGGGTCACCACTAGCTAAAGATCCAGCCAATTAGGAGGCCTTCTGTCACGAGGTGGATTACGGTGAACTTCTGGTGTGCCCACCCCACAAAGTGGTGTTGGTGGTGGTGGGATCACAGGTACTGGGGAAGTAGCCGGAACCAGAGAGGATGTTGTGTCCAGTTGGCCCAGGGAGGCTGAAGGCAATGAAGGGGTGGCTGGAGCAGGACAGACAGAGATAGTAGTTTCATGCTCTGATGTTGTATCATCAGTAAGGGTGAAGTCAGATATGTCTGCTGGAGATGCATCTTCTGGGTGGATATGATGGAGAAGCAGCTGATCTACATGCCGTCGCCAAACTAGGCCACTCACTGTCTGGACAGAGTAGGAAACAGGTCCTGTCTGGGCAATGACCGTTGCTGGGACCCATTTAGCTCCTGAAGCATAGTTTCGTGCAAGAACTGGCTGTCCAGTACTGAAGGTGTGGCCCTTTGTTCTTGGTGAATGTCTGCTGACCTGGTCCTGCTGTTGGCTTTGAACCACTTGCCGTGTGTCTTGTGGTTTCAACAAAACAAAGCAAGAGCGCAACTGCCGTCCCATCATAAGAAAAGCTGGAGATGCCTTACTTGTAGCCTGTGGAGTGTTTCTGTAGGACAACAAGAAGTTGTCCAGAAGCTTATGAAGAGGTGAACGTCCCTTTGCAGATTTTAAAGCTTGCTTCATAGTCTGTACAAACCTTTCAGCAAGTCCATTGGTGGAAGGATGATACGGTGCTGACCTGATGTGATGTATTCCATTGGCCTTCATAAAAGTTTCAAAATCCTGAGAAACGAATTGTGGTCTATTGTCACTCACCAGCTGTTCTGGAAGACCGTAACGACTAAAAAAGCCACGCAGGGTCTGAATAGTGGCTTCCGTAGTAGTGGACTGCATTACTGAGACTTCTGGCCATTTTGAATGGGCATCCACAGCAATTAAAAACATACATCCTTCAAATGGGCCAGTAAAATCAACACGGATACATTGTCATGGCCTTTCGGGCCAATCCCATGGGTGAAGAGGTGCCAACTGAGGTGCATTCTGGATACTCTGGCATGAGGTACAAGCTCTAGTAGTTTCTTCAATGGCCTTGTCTAAGCCCGGCCACCAGAAATAGCTCCGTGCAATTTCTTTCATGCACACTATGCCACAGTGACTTGAATGGAGCTGTTCCAACAAACGTGGTCTTAATGAAGGTGGGATAATGACACGCATACCCCACAACAAACACTCGGATTGGGTTGATAACTCTGTCCTCCTAGACACATAGGGGCGGAGGTCAGGAGAGACCTGAGAGTCAGGTAAGAACGTTCCATGCATCACGAAATCCATAACTCGTGAGAGTACTGGGTCAACCCGTGTTGCTTTCTTCACTTGAGAAGCTGTGACGGGTGTGTTTTTCACCTGTTCAAAGTAAAAGATTCCTTCCTGGCCCAGATCCTGATGGTGTGCCGGTAAGGGTAGCCTTGAAAGGCCATCAGCATTGCAATGCAAAGAGGATTGCCTGTACTTGATTTCATATGTGTATCCAGAAAGTATCAATGCCCATCGTTGCATCTGACTAGCAGCCAAATGTGGGATGCCTGTGTGTGGCCCCAAAATTGATATCAGGGGTCGATGGTCAGTGAGAAGTGTGAACTTCTTTCCCCACAGGTACTGGTGAAATTTCCGAACGCCAAAAACAATGCCCAGCGCTTCGCGTTCAATTTGGGCATAATTAGTTTCTGCCTTAGTCAAGGAGCGTGAAGCAAAAGCAATCGGCCTCTCTTCACCAGAAGGCATAATATGTGACAATACAGCCCCAACTCCATAAGGGGAGGCATCACAAGCCAACTGTAGGGGCAAGGATGGGTCAAAATGTGTCAGAACCTTAGAGTTTACCAGTGAGCGTTTAGCTCCATTAAATGCAACATCACAGGCTTCAGTCCAGTTCCAGGCCTTTTTCGGCCCCAGAAGCTCATGTAGGGGTTTCAGGAGCGTCACTAATTGTGGAATAAACTTGCCATAATAGTTTAGTAAGCCTAAAAAGGAGCAAAGTTGGCTTACGTTCTGAGGTAGCGGAGCATCCACAATAGCCTTAACCTTGGCTGGAGACTTATGGAGATCATCAGCATCAATTATATGTCCTAAATACTCAGCTGAGGGCTGGAAAAACTTACATTTGTCTCTGTGAACACGTAGACCATACTCTTCCAGTCTTTGCAGAGTAGCTTCCAAGTTTGTGTGGTGTTCCTCCTCATTTTTGCCTGTGACCAGGATGTCATCCAGATAGCACTGTACTCCTGATAAACCACTCAAAATCTGATCCATTGCCCTTTGGAACAAAGCTGGGGCTGAAGTAATGCCGAAAGGTAAATGACAGTATCTGTACAACCCCTTATGTGTTACGATTGTCAACAATTCTTGAGATTCTTCTTCAACATGCATCTGTAAGTACGCTTGACTCAAATCAATCTTGCTAAATTTTTGTCCTCCCGCCAAACCTGCAAAGATGCCCTCAATGTGGGGAAGAGGATATTGTTATGCACATAACACTGGGTTGACAGTGACCTTGAAATCTCCACAAATCCGAATGGAGCCATCCTTCTTCACTATTGCGACAATGGGTGTCGCCCACTGGCTGTGAGTAACTGGCACCAAGAGTCCCTCTTTGACTAACCGCTCCAAGTTTTCTTCCACCTTGGGTCTGATGGCAAATGGCACCATCCTGGCCTTCAAACATTTTGGTTGGCAATCAGGCTTTATATTTAATTTCACAGTGATTCCCTTCATACTGCCTAAGTCTTCACCAAAAACAGCAGCATGTTTCGTTAGTACCGCTGCTAGATTCATTTCTTCTTTAGTCAATTGATGCACTTGTGACCAATCAAGTTGGATTTTCCTGATCCAAGATCTTCCCATTAGGGCTGGGTAATTCCCCTTCAACACAAACAGTGGTAGCTTTATGTTCTGTCCATTGAGTTCTACTTTCACATCAATAGTACCCAACAGGGGAACAGTCTCTCCAGTATATGTCTTCAAAACGACTACTGTCGGCTTAAGTGGCAGATGTCTAAAGTCCTTCTCATACACAAGGTTAGAAACTAATGAAACTGCTGCGCCAGTGTCCAGTTCCATGCATGTAGGTTTGCCTTCCAACACAGGTGTTACCCAGAATTTATGTGGGCCAGCTGTTATAGACAAAACATGGAGGGAATCTTCATCTTCCAATTGGGTGTCACTATGATCACCTGAATTCTGCTCTACTGCATGCAGAATTTCCCCCTTAGTCCACCAAACCAACGGCCCATTTTTCTCAGGTCTGCCTCTTCTGTTTGGCTCTCCCTTCCTTTGTTTGCAGGCACGTTCAATGTGCCCTCTCTTACCACATTGTCGACACAGTAGTTCCTTAAACCGGCACTCAGATGCGAGGTGGTCCTGCTTCCCACACCGGTAACATCCTTGTCTCCCCGGTGCCCTGGGGGCAGGTTGTAGGGATACTTTACGGACGCTGACCCCGATCTGTTGCATGTCTTGGGTGACGCGTTCCATGGAGACTGCAATTTCCACAGCCTTCTGCAAGGTGAGTTGACCTTCAGTCAATAGGCGTTTTCATGTTGATTCACTGTGCAGGCCACACACCAGCCTGTCGCACAGCATTTCCTCTGACATGTTCTTGAAGTCACAGTGTGCTGCCAGCTTCCGCAGAGCTGCTACAAATTGTACAACTGATTCACCTTTCTCTTGGTTCCTTTGGTAGAACCTATACCTCTTGGCAGTTACTAGTGGCTTTGGGGAAAAATGTGCTCCCAGAACTTCCACTAGGTCCCCATAAGGTTTCTGCTCTGGCTTCTCCGGATAAAGGAAATCACATAGCAAATTATAAGTCTTAACTCCAATGACCGTTAGGAAAACTGGTACCTTCTTCTCATCAGTTATGTTGTTTGCTATTACAAAATTTTGAAATCGGGCTGTATATGTCTGCCAGGAAGCTGCCGAATGATCATATGCTTCAAAGGTTGTAGTAAGTAAAGCCATGATGCCCTCTTGTGGTTATTGTTTGTCTCTTCTCTTAACAACAGGCAGATCAGCTTTCAGAATAGCCAGCTAGCCCTTAGGCAAACAGATCAGCTTTCACAGCTACAACCCAACCCCCATGCAAGCAGTAAAATAAAGTTTTGCTTCTTACATTGTATTCTGGTTTTCCAGAGTTGCCAGGATTGTTGAGGATAGCCACTCCATCACATATCCCACCCTCGTCACCAGATGTAGAGTTTTAAGGGAGATTATAATCCAATAAGGAGGACAGCATATTCAGAGCTGTATAAGAAGTCTTTATTGAAAAAGAACTGAGAGAAGGAGAGGAGACAGACAGGTTTTCCTAGCACCTAAACGACTCTCCCATTTATCACTATGGCAACCCCAATGACCCTAGGTATTCCAAAACACCACATAGGGAACCTCTCTCTTTTTTTCTCACCCGATGGTGCACAAGTTTATGGAGGGACTTTGTAGAAGTTTTCCC
The DNA here is from genome assembly GCA_007922195.1 of Podocnemis expansa. Lineage (NCBI taxonomy): Eukaryota > Metazoa > Chordata > Testudines > Podocnemididae > Podocnemis > Podocnemis expansa. Next base: position 22,433,077 of record ML681966.1, read on the forward strand.
CAGGTAACTAGCCCGGTCCCGCAATGAGATCTGAATTTGGTTTTGTGGGCCTTGACACATGCCCCCTTTGAGCCGCTGGCTACATGCTCGGACCTCTACTTATCATGGAAGGTGGCTTTTCTAGTGGCAATCACATCAGCCAGAAGGGTCTCTGAGTTACAAGCACTCACAACAGAGCCACCATACACCGTGTTCTTTAAGGATAGAGTGCATCTCCACCCGCACCTGGCCTTCCTGCCAAAGGTGGTGTCAGTCTTTCACTGCAACCAGGACATTTATCTTCCAGGTTTTTTATCCAAAACCCCACACCTCGGACAGGGAGCAGGTGCTCCACTTGCTTGATGTAAGGAGGGCATTAGCTTTATATTTAGTGTCCTATTATCCATCACTTTCCTAGTGGTTCCTAACTTTTTGTTAGCTTTTTTGACTGCCACTGCACTGAGAGGATGTTTTCAGAAAACTATCCCCATCCAATCTCCAAACTATCTCTTTCTTGAGAGATGACAGATATTTTTGACGCCATCATTTTGTATTTAGAGTTGAGATTTTTTTTTCAATGTGCATTAATTTGCATTTGAGAACATTAAATTTCATTGGCCATTTAGTTGCCCAGTCACCCTGTTTTGTGATATCCCTTTGTAATTCTTCCCAGTCTATTGTGAGTAATTTTTTTTTATTGTTGCCAACTTTGCCATCTTAGTTTTTATCCTTTTTCCAGATTATTTATGAATATGTTGAACAGTACTGGCCCTATTCATCAATGTTTCTGATTTTTCTGTTCTTAACTGTAGTTTTAACCAATTTGCCTGCAATTGAATTTAGTCCTACTAGCCTGCAGTTGCCAGAACTGCCTCTAGAATATTTTTTTAAATGGTACACATTAGGTGTCCTCTCTTCATGAAATACAGAAGCTGATTTAAACCACAAAAATTAGACATTTTAAGGACCAAATTTCAGCCGTTCACAAAGTACCTAAAACTTAGATATTGTTGGAACCTTCAAATATGCTGTATCAGTTAGCTAAATAAAATTTCTTATGCCCTCTTTTTGGTTGACAATATGTCATTTAAATTATTAATGAACATTAAATATTGTTTTGTCAACAGTTCAATATTCTAGTTCCAGAAAGAATCCCTATTTAGGTAGCATTTAAGCACATTCTCTTTAAGCATGTACCTTTTTTTTCCCCCTGTATAGACACCTAAATTAACAATATTTTCTTTTCACTATAAGTAATAACCTACACCTACTAGTACCAATGAGCTGAAAAAGCATTATTTTACTGAGGGGAAAAATTAACTGGAGACAACTAAGAAATGTGACTGCATTATTTAATGGATTGAATAGAAATTGGTGTAGCATTAACTGAGTGATGCAATTAATGCCTTTATCTTAGCACAAACCACAGTGTCTTAGTAAAGTTTGTTTTCAAAATATTTATAGGAGAACTGAGGCACTTAAAGCTTTCTCAGTCTAATTATTTTGCTTTTGTGTTCATCAAAGCACAATAAATAAAACACAGCTTTAAAACAGTTGCAGATGAGCAAAAGAATTTTGAACTCACCAATTCTTTGAGAAAATTAAAATGTAATACAGATATGGAAGCACATTCTGAGAAGAGCCTTCTCTACCAAATTTAACATGCAATGCTAATTGAAATCTCCACTAATTAATACACTCCCTTTTGCTGCAACTGTAATTATGCATTTTACCTTTGTAAGTAAATATTAGCATAATTAAATCCATTAAAGTTAAGGACTCACTGATAAATTCTAACTTGTGATTTCTGATAAAGTTTCTATTTTTAAATTGTTTTTGAATGTTGTGTTTATTTAGCATGCTTCATAATATCTTTAATCCCAAGTGGTCTATGGATTAGCAGTGAAACCATCTGTAACAGAAGACATAGTTACATAATCACAAAGGGAAAACTGCCACAACAGCTGGCTGAAAATATGTCTTTTAATGGATTTCCAGTCAATATTTTTCTAACCAAATATAACATTTGTTTTACATGATGACATTATACTTGCCGAACTGCCTTCTAAATTCAGACAGAGCACTGTGAGAGACAAGTCCAAAAATGCTAAAATTACATTTTAATTCTGTGATATGGAAACAAATCTGCATTCATGATTTAAAAACCAGTTTGAATAAATTCAAATTATGTTGATATGTACTACAAAGACTCTGTTAATTTAATGAAAATGTATTTTTACTGTGCTGAGTCCCACTAAGGTGCTATCAGTTTCATGAATAGATCAGAAATAGGGAGGTAGAGGAATAGAGAAGAAATAATTATTAATATGTTGTTTCCAAATAGCTTTCTTTTTTAATTTGTGGAAGAGGGAAACAGAGTTATGAACAATTTTATGAGCAGAATAAATAACATATCATGATTGACTGAATTTTGCTGCACATGATGGGCTTTTTTCTTTTGCTAAAACAGAATATGGTACCATACATTTAATAAAGCCATGGGTTGTCACATTGCACACAGACATTACATACTTCTCTGCCTTTAGGATGGAAAATAGTGGTGCTAAAATTCCATGAGGATACTGAGGTTACTGTCATGATTCCCCATTCAGGTGGAATTAACAGATGTGTAGCCTTCTGGGAAATAAAGAGCGGCCTTCAAATGATACTGAGAAAATGTAAGAAAATCTGATGCTCACACTGGATTTTGGGGTACCTGTACAAAAAGTAAGGCTTTCCATGTTTCTCTTGAGTTGCTATGGAGTGGAAGTCATTTCTGGTGAGACAGAAAAAATGATTCTAAGGTTAAAGTATGCATTGTGCCTCAGTTTTCTCATCTGCCAAATTAGCAAAATGATACTTGCTCTCTTCAAATCTTTGTCTGTCTTTTTTGTTTGGATCTTGATTCAACAGAGCACTTTCTCTTTTAGCATTGAGTCAATGTGACTGTGCATGTGCTTTAAGTTTGTTTAAGTACAGCCTGTGGAAACCTTTTAAGGGATTTGGAGCTCACCCTCACCTCACGTTGAGCTGTGGAGGGAAAGAGCATAGGGCTTTTGATAGGGTTATGTGGTAGATGGGCTGCACTTAGGGCCTTAGGGCTGGGAATCCACAGTTGAGCATGATTTGGGTTTTTCCTAATCCTCTGTTACCTTGAAGTGCGATACAGCAAGTCTTGTCATCAAGGAAAACGAGGGATTGATTAGAACCCAGGCCAGCTAGAAGCTGAACTCAAGAAATGTAGTGAAAGAAAACGAACACTGAGAGAAAAAGTTATGATCAGCAAGTTTGGAACAGATTTGGTTTTATGTCTCCACTTGGACTTTGATTAACTGGATGTTGTGTGACTTACCTAAAGCACTAAGGGAGCTCAGGGACCTAAATGCACTGGTTTCCCACCTGAGAGTGGAAACTGCAGCCATGCACCAAGGGAACTAAAGCAACAGATGGACCTGAAGCCAGACTGGGTAAGTCTATTCTATATGCGTGCTTAAGTGTTCCAATGAACTGATGAAGCTTTAGCATTTGTTTTTGCAGTAGGGACTGGCTGTTGTTATGGATATGTACAGCACTGGCAAACTAAAATAATACAATTTCATTAATGTTTTCAAAATGCTTTGAGATCTTTTAATGCAATGGCCAATAGAAGTATAAAACATGATTGTTATGCTTTATTTCATGTATTTATTAGCACTATTAATGTCTGCTGACTTTTATGATGGTTTCCATTGTTTTAAGGTTTTAAGAAACCCTATTAATATTGCTTTAAAAGGCAATACATTCTCCTTTCACTTTGCCTTAGGAAATTCAAGATGGTATTCTTAATTATATTATGTTCCTACACTAAAAGCTTTAAAATCTTAATTATAGCTACTGGAATTACATGTGGTTTCCATCTTTACTTCTTCTCTCACTGAATTCACTTCATTTTTATCAGAACCACAATGAAAGAAGATGGTTTTCAAATTTGAAAATTGTATGTTTCATTACTGAAATCAAATTACATTTTTTTGATCTGTCTGTAATAATTTCATTTAGGTTACACTGTCCAATTGTCACATAACTCGCTAGATTTCTGTCTAGATAATTCCCTTTGCCTTCTGCCATTTTTACAATCTTATTAAGCTTTGCCATTTCACTTAACCCTATTTTAAAGTCTTTCTTCTGGAGTGATATAGAATATACTGCCCATTTCTTTATAATCTATCATTGACCTCACTGGAAGCTTTACAAGATTGGATAATGCACCTTGCTTTGGGATTACAATTTGATATCCTTACTTGTACAAACCTAATGTCTTATTCTTAAGTTGTACCATTTGAATTATTTACAGAATAAGCAACTACTCAGTGTCCAGATGGCAGACACTGGGACATAATGGCTATGTCTACATCAGTGGTTCTCAATTTTTTGTGGGTCGTGACATGCTTGGTCTCGTGTCATGACCATATGGGACACACCAACCCCAGGCTGAATCCAGCCATCTCCCTGGCTCTCTGTGACACACTTAATGCTGCATGGTGACACAGTAATGTGTCCAGACACAGTGGTTTAGAGCCACTGGTTTATAGCAGCATATTGGTATAACTTATGTCATTTGGGATGTGAATAGGCTAGGAAACCCCGATGCCCCATCAGCTCAGGCATTGGCACTCTTCTAGCAGGCTTATTTGGCTATGTGGACTCTCTCCTCTGACCCTATGCTACCAACAGTCCTAGATATCTTGAAACATCACAGACTTCCTGAGGAAGATCCAATCCATTGATGAGCTTCCAGAAAACACCATCCTAGCCACTATGGATGTAGAAGCTCTTTAAACCAGAATCCCACACAAAGATGGATTGCAAGCTATTAGAAGAACCTTCCCAGATGATGCCACAGCACACCTTGTGGCTGAACTTTGTGACTTTGTGTTCACCCACAATAATTTCAGATTTGAGGATAATTTATCATAGTCATTTCAGATTAGAGGATAATTTATACCTTCAAGTCAGTGGCACTGCTATGGGTACCCGGATGGCACCGCTGTATGCCAACATTTTTATGCGTGACTTAGAACAATGTTTCTTCAAGTCTTGTCCCCAAGCACCTCTCCTCTACTTATGCTACATTGATGACATCTTCATTATCTGGACCCATGGCAAGAATGCTCTTGAAGATTTCCACAGAGATTTCAACAATTTCCATTCCACAATCAAACTTAGCTTAGAACACTCCACATGGAAGATGCACTTTCTGGAGATTACAGGACAAATTTGGGATGGACACGTCAACACCACCCTGTACCAAAAACCTGCTGATCAGTATAGTTACCTACATTCCAAGAGCTTTAATCCAAAACACACCACATGATCCATTGTCTACAGCCAACCCGTAAGATATAACCGCAATTGCTCTGATCCCTCAGACAGAGACAGACACCTTCAGGATCTCTATCAAGCATTCTTAAAACCACATTACCCAGCTGCAGAAGTAAGAAAACAGATTGACAGAGCCAGGTGAGTACCCCAAAGTCAACTACTACAAGAGAAGCCCAAGAAAGAAAACAACAGAACACCACTGGTCATCACATACAACTCCCAACTCAGACCTTTACAACAGATCATTAAGGAACTACAGCCTGTTCTAAAAGATGATCCCTCACTCTCTCAAGCCTTGGGAGACAGACCTTTCTTTGCCTACAGACAGACCCCTAACCTTAAACAGATACTCACTAGCAACTACAGACCTAACAACAGAAACATTAAAGCAGGCACGTACACCTGCAACAAACTATGCTGCCAACATTGCCCACATATCTGCACAAAAGACACCATCAATAGTACCTAATCAAGCTGGCTACTCCATCAAAGGCTCATTTACCTGCTCATCCACCAATGTGATTTATGCCATCACGTGCCAGAAATGTCCCCACACCTTATACATTGGACAAACAGGGCAATCTGTGCAAGAGAATAAATGGGCACAAAACTGACATCAGAAATCACAACATGCAAAAACCAGTTGCTGAGCACTTTAATCTTCCTAATCACTCTGTTGATTGTTTGTTAACAACTGTGCTCAAGCAAGTCAGTAGGTCATCAAGACTTCAAAGAGAAACAGCAGAATTGGCACTGGTATGCAGATCCAATTGTGTGGAAGCAGGAGTAAATTGTTACTATGGATTCTTCTCCCATTACAATAGATGATTTGACCTCATCTTCCTCTGTGTGCTGTTTCCCAGTGTTTGAATCGTAACAACTGCTTTGATTTGTTGTTTCAGTGTGAGCTGAACTGATGACTTAACACTTCCCTGCATTTATTTTCCTCCCAATCTGTAAGTTTCCCTATCTTCAAGGCATACTCCCATGAAAGCTCATCCAATAAATAAATTTTAGTCTTTAAGTGCCACAGGACTCCCTGCTTGTTTTGTTGAACTAGACTAACATGGCTACCCCTCTGGAACCCAGAGGGATGCACGTTACAGCAATCTAAATTGGCAAATTAAG
>ML681966.1:22439944-22532989 GCA_007922195.1 Podocnemis expansa
TAGATGACCTCGTGGGGTCCCTTCCAACCCTATGATTCTATGATTCTATGAAATGCTGATGTGAATAGTGCTATGTTGACGGGAAAGTGCATTCTTGTTGATTTAGAGCAACTACGCTAGACAAAAAAAGCAAGGAGTCTTGTGGCACTTAAAGACTAAGAGATTACAAGACTCCTTGCTTTTTTTGCTTTACTAGACTAACACGGCTGCCCCTTTGGAACTATGCTATACAGTAGCTGTGCTGCTGTAAGCTCTTTACTGTAGACACAGCGTTAGTAACTAACATGTCTGTTTGTTCTTTAACTTAATGTGTAACTTTACAAGATGAAACTTTTAGTTTCACATGTATCACTATAGAAGTAGGGCTTAACCAGTAGAAGAGGTAGCTTTACAACATTGAGAGATGATATTTATATATACAGATTTGTATGATGGGGCTTTAGAAAGACTTAAGACTCCTTGTGCGTTTGTTCCAAGAATGAATAGCCCTCATGTTTCTCTCTTGTATCTAAACTAATAGCTGAAAGCGCATTCTGTCACGTGTGAAATATGTAAAGTTGTGTTTAAATAAATTGAAATGACAAAAAATTAAAAAATTGGTTGGTAACAGAACATGAGTCCCTGTGATTATTGAACCTGGAGAAATTCTAACAAAAAGTGCTCTCAGGCATGCTTGTAACTGTTTCCTTAAGTTCACATTGACTGTACAGACATTCTAGGCTTCAGAGTGGCAGAGTGACATTCCTGTGATCATATCACATAATGCAAATAAGGAAGAACATTTATATCAATAGTCACAAAAGAGTCTCCAGAGGAAAGTTATAATAGCTATTCTAACATCACCACTGAAATTATGGAAGAAGTTATGGAGAAAGAGAGAATGTTACACTGAGTGTTAGTAAACAAAATCTCAAGGCAGCAAATTGTGTTAGACAGATGAGCAGCCAGTATCATTTGAAATAAAAAGTAAGTCAAGTGGTGACAAGCATCCATAACAATTTATTTAGCAAGATAGGCAAAAAGAGAGAGAATAATCTGATTTCCCATATGATCTGATGCGTGTACTTTGTGGCAATTCCAATGAAGGCTGTTCAGGGCTGCAGCTTTGGAAGTGTGCACTAACAAAATGTAATTGCTCACAATGTTCTCAGCTGCAAGAGAATTATCTGCCTGAAGTATTTGGCTAAGAAGCACAATATAGGAGGTCATTGTTAATTAATGAATTCTACAGCTGGGAACAATTTAATGAGACTCTTCTTGTGAACATACTTCTACTGACACTCTTTATCTTTATGCTTCTTAAAAACCACTTATCTAACTACACTAGGAAACAAATGTAAAAACTGTTCACTTAGTAGATCCTAAATGTGCATTTAGTGGTGTAGTTTAAAAATACTATATTTGTTAATCAATTATCGCAGCAAGCCCCACCACCACACATCATGCAGTAATACCACTGAAAAGCCTTAAGGAGGTTGAGATAGCAGCACCATAGATAAGGCAGCCACCTGGTCTGAACGCCTGTGTGTTCTTTTAGTTTTATAGCTTGACTGAAAGATTTACTTATTGTATAAAAGAAAGTAATGATAGAGTACATAATGTCAAAATACAGCTTTTTCAGCAAATGTCTTTTGTAAGTAAGTACATGCCTCTGCTTGTTGCCACAAAAATACATGTTCCCTGTGACCCCTTAACTCAAGTGAACTCTGAACTGGAGAAGAAATCCATCTAAAAAAATAAGAGTGCAGTCTGATTCCTAGTATAATATTCAGACAGGAAAATAAATGGGAGAAAAAATAACTCACTAAAAGTGAGAGTGGAATTGGAACTTCTAAATTAGGAAACAGCTATTTTGAGTTGTCTGAGAAACATGGGATTGGAGAGATTTTACAGTATGCCAGATAAAGGTCACTTTCCAGATATGATTTATTTGACCAAATTTGGAAGTTATGACAAAATGGAAATAGTTATGGAAAAGTAAAATTCTCACAAGCAGAAAGGCAGCTGGAGTGGATATATAGCACTGACACTGAAAGGAAAAATAGGATACAAAGAAGGCAGGCCTGGACTGTTAGTTGATCCCTTGATTTATGCTTGTACATATCCAGTAGCAGGAATGATGCCTGAGGTCTTAAATGATGTTCTAGGTTCTGATGGAAGACTAATTTTCTGGCTACAACAAACAAAACCTTATTTAAAAGCAGTGTTTCTGATAGAGTATATCTACACAGCTATTGAAAACCTGCAGCAGGCCCATACCAGTTGATTCAGGATCACAAGGTTTGGGCTGCTGGGCTGTTGAATTGCGATGCATTTGACTAGCTTCTGCGTGGAGTTCAGACTCTAGGACCCCACAAGGTGGAAGCTCTCTTAGATTTTGTGTTGGAGCCCAAACTACAATGTCTATGACACAATTAATCAGTTCCATGGTCCAAGGCAGCTGGGAAAGGCCAGCTGTGGATATTTAATTGCAGTGCAGACATACCCCTATGGGCTGACAAAGCCTACAGAGTTGGATTTTGTGAGTCTACAAACCTAAAATTCAGTTTAAGAGCAGGCCTGAGTTTCCACACCTATTTTTTCCCCTGGCATTTCATTTCAAGGTATTTGTTTTATTAATTTGACTCTTGAGTCTTACCTATGTGATGAAGGCTGTGCTGTGGGGTAGAGATATATGCCCTAAGAACTCGGATAGCAAATGCATGTGTCTTGTTTACATCTGTCTGTGTCTCCTAATCTCATTGCTTTTCTTTCTCTCTTCTTTTGTGGAATATAAACTCTGTAATACGTGAGTTAAAGTCAATATTTAGATTGCATGATATTCAATCATATTCATAATAAGGCAAAATGAATTCATGCATCTCTGGGCACAACGTAGAGAGAATGAGTATTATCTGGAATGTGGGGGAAAAATATTAGAAACAACTTTACAGCATTTAGTGAGAGAGCATTTGGAAAAGTTAGGGTATGCCCATTGCTCACAAGAATTTAAAAGCACCTTGCTTAGCACCACAAGGCTGTATCCACACGCAGGGCATTGTTTCGAAATAAATTATTTTGAAACAAGTCATTTTGAAATAAAGCCCTTATTTCAAAACAACTTAATTCGAAATAACCAAAAAGCCAATTCAAAGTGGGAATTGAAATAGCGTGTCCACACAGTGGACTTGCTATTTTGAGTTAGGGGATGGGCACCCTGGGAGGTGTGGCAACATAGCCCCTTGCGGGCCATGTTGCCACCAGCGGGGGGGGGGGGGCTTGTAAGGAGCCTGGGCGGCTCACCCAGCTGCCAGTGCTGCCTCCAAGCTCAGAGGTGGATTCCAGGGGAGCCCGGCTCTTCCCCCTGCTTCAGGGGCCGGGGGAAGCCCCGCCCCGGGAATCCCCGGGCACCCCACTTCTGCCAGGGGCGGGGCTTCCCCAGCCCCACCCCGGGCAGAAGCAGGGCGCCTCGGGCAGAAGCAGGGCAGGGCTTCCCCGGCCCCACCCCCAGCAGAAGCGGGGCACCCGGGGATTCCCGGGATGGGGCTTCCCCTGGTCCCTGCAGCAGGGGGAAGAGCTGGGCATCCCTAGACCCTGCCGCCGGGCTTGGGGGCAGCCCCGGCAGTGAGGTGAGCTGCCTGGGCAGTGGCTCACCTCATGGGGACTGCAGCCCCCCTAACAGGGTGGCTGGGTGAGCTGATGGGCAGGGGCTCACCCCGCGGGGGCGGCAGCCTCCCTTTGCCCATGGCGGGACACCTCTCAGCACCCTGGCCAGGGTGCTGAGGGGGGTGGCCCTTCCTCCCAGGTGCTAAGCACCCTGGATGAAGGTCAAATGTTGTTTCGGAACAATTTGTTCCGAAACAACATGTTCCCAAAGGCGTTATTTTGAAACCACTGGTTTCAAAATAACTGTCATTTCGAAACGGATGGGGTTTAAGCTGTTTTGAAACGATGGCTGTTGTTTCGAAACGATGGAGCCAGTCGTTTTGAAACAAGGGAATGTCGTGTGGACATGCAGGTTTTTATTTTGAAACAACCAGTGTTTTGCTGTCTTTTACCCTTTGGAGAGTCAAGTTTTTCCTTGAAGGTCCTCAGTGCTTAATTTCTGCCAGAGCTTGCCTGAACCCTGCCGGCTCTGGGCTTGCTGCATCAGTTATGAAAGTTTATTTTAAAAAAAATGCTTAAGCCCCTGTAGTTTTTTTCATTACAAATTAAACTGTGAAGGTCCCTGACATTCATATGGACTCTGATTTTCATTTTGTGTTTAAGCAGAGGATATGAAAGTATAAAGTTACTTATCAGATTTCATTGTCCACCCACTTCGTGTATACAGTCAGCAAATGGTGCCCCCTACTTTGTGATTAAATGTCTTTAAAACAGCCTCAAGAAGGAAACTTCTGAAAATTGTTTGCAGGAAAAAGGTCAGGTTATCTGGATACAGAACAACATTCACATTTATAAGTTATTTCAGCATGCTCATGGATGTTTGGACTGAATCCAATTTGTATACTGTGAATACTTTGGGGCAGTTTGCAGTCTGTTTTTCAGTGGCCAGAGGGGATGAAAACCTGAGAGTCCTTATTGAAGTGGGGGGTCAGCTGCCTTGACAACATCATGCCGTATTACTCTTGGATTCTTCAGAGAACTCACTGAGAGGAGAGCCTAAATGTCATGTGCAGGGAGTGAGCTGTTGAGTAATAGGGGGAAGGGAAGGGCCAAGATGTTTTACCCTTTCTTCTACAAAGAACAGCTGGGATGTCATGGAAAGTTTAATATAACTTGTCTTGCATTAATAATTGTGCAGTCTTTTCTCAGGTGGAGCATGTTTGTTTGCTATATAGCTTCTTTGGTGCTGGGGAATGGACTGTTTCATGTTTCCTATGACTCAGCAAGATTTTGACCCTGTTCTGGGCTTTGCCACATTTCATTGCTTTTTGGGTACCTAGAGTTTTGCTGCACTGCCCTTCGCAATGTGTCTGGAGTAGCTCTCAAAATTGGACAGTACTAAGTTCATTGAATGCCCCAGAATCTCTTATGGGTTGCATCTAACAAAGTGGGTTGGAGCCCACGAATGCTTATGCCCAAGGAAATCTGTTACTCTTTAAGGTGCCATAGGACTCTTGTTGTCTTTAGTATGTGGGAAAAGTCACAAGCAAGCTTATGTAATGTTGCACTTGGACACAAAATCTAACTTTCTAAAGAGTGCAGACTGCAACTATTGTTGCTTATGATAATAGTCATTTATAAAAGGTCAGAATTTAATCAGTATGGCCATGAACCTCATCATTTTCATAAAAAAATATCAAAACCCTCTTATTTGCTAGACCTATCCACTATTCCATAGCAACATCAAAATAAATATCTAGAAATACATGCATAGAAGATCACCTTGATTGATTGATCCACATCTTCCATTATTCTCTTATCCTGGACTTCCTTCTTCATGTGCATAGAAGAAATATTGCAAAAAATGGGGGAAAGATCTTCTCATAACCAATTAAATACATTGTTGATGCTTTGATGATGGATACAGCATAAGAACCAGTTACTTTGATGATGGATACAGCATAAGAACCTCTACTGGTAAGTAAGTAAATGAATATTTTATAACATTATAAAAATATCAGATTCCTAGGAACATTGAAGCCTTTCAAGACTATATATACCTTTTTTTTTTCTCCTCCTTAACACTTTCTAGTTATTTCTTCCAGGTGGAAGAATCTCTCCTTAGGATTGAAATTTCTGAATCAAATCTACAGGCCATACCACTAACATCCTTAACTTACACTGTCCAGAGTCAATCATGTGCACACCATGATGCAGACTGCTTGGAGTTTGTCTCAGGGTATGTCTACATTAGAGAAGTCAGTTGACCTATATTAGGTCAATTTACAACCACTGCAGTTATTACTTCTGGTATATGGCTTCGTCTGTTGCCTCTGAGGGCCCTAACACAACTGGTAGCTTTTTTATCACCATTCAAAGAGTTCTTTCCTGAGAAGAAGGCCTAACGTTGGGCTCCTTAATCATTGTTCAGGAACCTATGAAAAGTAGCTTGATTTTCAAAGACAGAAACTCCAGCTCTCATTGCCTGCAAAGGGAGTGGTAAATGCCAAGAAGCTTTTTAAAACCAAGCTATTTTTACTTAGATGCCTCAAAATAGGAATTGCTGTACAGACTCAGACCCTTGGTCCATCTACTCCATTGAAGTCTCCTCTTATGCTGTTTGTAATGGCCCTAATCTTAACCAGCATCAGACGCTTCAGAGGAAAATATAGTGGGTGCGCATGAAATAATCTGGCCCCAAGAAGTTCTTGTCCTAATTCTTAATAGCTAAAGACTAATTAAAGGGTTGAAACATGACCTCTTTTCCATTTTTTTGGTTAGCATTAACTATTAGTTTCTTTATCCATATAAACATCCAATACTTACTTAAATTTTGATAAATTCTTGGGATTGATGAAAACCAGTGAAAATGAGTTCCACAGTCCAAGTAGATAAATGAAAAAAAATGTTTCCTTTCTCAATTTTGAATTTGAATTAGAAACCTTTTTTTTAATGTCTCCTTATTCCTGTGTAATGACTCAGGGACAACACACTTAAAATCTCAATAAGAATTTAAATATCTTTGTTTGAAACTTTTATCCTTAATTTATGTCTAATAAAATATTTGTCATTCTCTGTCCTTCTCTGTGAAGCTTTAGATAAACCCTTAGGTTCTATGGAAATTTTATATTAATTCTGTGTAATGTATATCTTTCAGAAGCAGACATCTTTATGATTGTAGAAAATTTCAGATAATTAATATAGTTTATTGCCCATTTCTGCCCTTTAAATAGTAGCAAGTTTTCATTTCCCTGAAGTTATTCCAAATAGTGTTATTTTAAAGAGAGATTTTGCCTAAACCAAAGCTAGTTGAAGAAGATCCACAGGTTGAGATACATATCTGTGACATCCCTGCTAAATCATTTCACCTTGTCCTTCTAATCAACTGAATTTCCTCTTAGAAAAATTTGCTTTCCTAAATATACTGACAAAAAGAGTGAATGGAGTTGACATTTAACTACTACAGAGAGCAATTTTACCTCGTTGCTGAAGAACAATAGTATTACATATTATTGATTGCATTAAATATTGTCAGAACATTGTTCATTCTCTCTTAACCAGTTCAAAGAACACAGTGAAATATGCTTATACAATTGTATATATTCTTCCAAACAGCCTTTATTATTCAGTGCTAAATGTGATCCATCAGGTTGAAAGAGAGCCTTGCAAGTGAAAATAGGCTCATGAAAATTCTCACATACCACGTTGAAATGACATATGTGACTAAGAACTGTAAGGCATGTGCAATTTGGCAAGACAATTTTGAAAAGCCTTATAGTCAAAATGATTGATATATATTCAGTTACGGTTGCATGAGTGCCAAGTCACATGTCTTGAATACTTCTGGCCCAGAGATACTTTAACCTGCTTTTCCAGCTGTCTTCTGAGACTCACCATTTTCAGCAATTGCAACAGAACTTCTTACAAATAGTGCATCAATAAATTCATGTTTCTTCAAGAAAGTCAACAGATATTCTGCAGTCTTTATTATACCTGCTAATTAAAACATATATGTTACTGACTTAGACTCTGTATTGCTAGATAAGAAAGAGAAAGGGTTTCATAGTGGTTAGCAGATTCATCAATGAGTCATTGAGCATTTTGGTCACTTATTTAATTCATAACATTAAACATTTATGTGTCTGCTTAAGACTACCAAGGGTACCCTCTGATCTATGGCAAGAAAATACAATGTGGCTTGAGTCTTTTATTTTAAAATTCTGTTCTCTGTGTGTGAGATTCTACCAATACTATGCATCCTGATACCTCAAATGCACATGGAAAATATCATTTCTTTTTCCTCTCATTGGGAAAGGGGAAAAGATGATTATCAGACATTTACTACAGTATAGCATGGAATCTGACTGGAAAAAAAGTACTTTTAAATGGAAAATGGCACAGGAAAAATATGCATAAACTACTTAGAAATAACAACTTCAAGACAAGAATTGCAAAACACACACAATTAAGAATTATGTACATGGTGTTCCAATAAGGTAGTTTCCCTATCTGTAAAATAAGAATATTGATGTAATACAAAGTGCTTAAATAAATTGACCAAAATCACACAAGAAGCTTTTGGCAGAACTGGGATTAAATTGCATCAGCTCTCTTGATTTCTAGTCCCACAACTTCACAATAATATTCCTATTTTCCTTCTTTAAGCCAACTCCCCACCAATTCCCCCAAACTGCAGAACTTACAGTAGTCTACCTTTTCTTCCTTCTTTAGAGACAAGAAACAAAAACTTCTTCCATTGCCAATGACCGGGTGCTCCTGGTCTTTGTGGCATCCTGGTGGCATCACAATGCTACAGGTGGCATCACAGTTCAACTACACCTTGTCCCAGAGAACAGCAAGTTGAAAGGAATGGAGCAGTCAAAGTAGGTCTTCCAAGCCTGGCTAGAAACCACCTGAAGCATTCACCTTGGAAATTACAACAATTATATCCTCAAAGGGTTATCAACAGCCTATCACAGCCCAGCAAGCTCAGCTAAAAGTTGCTGCAGCCCAGCTGGTGTCTGGGATCACAAGAATAGGTAAGTTCCAGAGAGTACGTAAATTACAAAGGAGTAGGTAAGTTGCTCCTATCTGGATGCAGGAACCTGAGGATTAGCCAGGGTTTATCTTTGAATGCATGCATAGGTGGGTTTACAGGGAGAAAGGTATAGGCCTAATTTGACATGAGTAAGACCTTATTTCTCTGGGTGCATGATTGGGAATGTGGATATAAGATTAAGTTCTAGATAAGGCAAAAAGAAGGCTGAGGTCACTGTAGCTAACATAAGTAGGTACACCCTAATACTAGTGACAAGATAAATCTGGAATCTAGAGATCCAGTGAGACATGGCCAGATCATGCCATCCAGGGATTGGCTCCTGGAAGGTAATCAAACTGCTTATGAAGCATGTGATGCAATGCAGTGTCAGGAATGCAGATGTTAGTTAAACTGTAGGTAAGGAAAAGTTTTACTGTGTAACTCTGGATTTGTGATGTACTCTGCAACCATCTCGTGAGTCTAAACCTGGCCAGCTTGGGCTTAGTCTTGCTGCCTACCAAATAAAGACACTTGACTGAGAAATTCTGGAATCAAACTGAACTTTTGGGAACTGAGTGGAACAAGATCTCGGGGGATTCCTGCACAATGCACTTGAGAACCTTGGCCCTGAGGAAAATAAAATAAAAGGGCCAAGTAAGGAAGAAGCTCAGGGAAGTAGTGGCAACAAATTGAGTAATACAAGCTACCATTTTTCAGATAAATGAGTGCATCAGGATGCCCAGACATAAATAGCTACACAAAACAATAAAATGCAACCAGCTACACATTTATTAATCAAATAATTACTCTGAGGATAAAGTCACATTCTTGTCAATCAAAAATAAGATATAAGCTTGGTCCTGAAATTCAAATGAGGCACAACCTAAAATGAGGATTATAAACCACATAGGCCTGTATGTATTGCTGTTAAAAAACAGACTAACCTAACTTAAAGTTTTATTAACAGGCCTGGTTAGAAATGTATTGCACCCTGAATAATAATGTTTTTAATTTACACAATTACAGTTAGATCACAACTGAAGTAAAAAACTGAGAACCACAGACTTCAGAGGAACAGGAACCAAGCCTTGAGTGACCTTCACAACACTCTATGTGGAACAAAAATATTATCCAGATTTTATAGATAAGGAAATCAAGCCTCAGTGTTAAAATGAAATGTCCAAAGCCAAATGGAAACTTTTGGCAGAGATAAGAACAGAACCAATGTCTGCAAACACCCAGTTCTGTGAATTAATTAGAAAGACACCTTTTCTTCTGTCTAGCCATTACTTGTATCATTATAAATGTATTTGCAGCAGGCTCAAAACTATTGACTTCAGTTGTAGTTTTGCCTGGAAAAGGGGCCTTGGATATAATACCAGATTTAGAGTGTGTTTTGCAAAACAAGGTGACCAATATAATGTAATTAGCTCTATTAATCTTTGGCTATGAAAAAGGACCCAAGAGTTCTGAACTACATCTTTAGCATTATCTCACTGTAACCCTTCTGCCAGGGCAGACTGGCAGAACAAGGGTCAGGTTCTATATCTAGGGGCTTCCAGGTAATGTTACAGCACCAACTGGCTCGAGCCCCCAGCCAGGCTTCTGGGAAATCATGCACTATTCCCTGGGCACCTTGCAAGCATGAGTCTGAGTGTAGTATACAGAACTTTCAGTAGTAATAAAAACAATGTAAAAGGCACAATAACAAAAATCAGCGCTGATCTGGAGGATCAGTGCAAAACAGGTTCCCAACATTATCCAACACAGTATAACAGCACATGTGAACTCAGTAGCAAACCCAGCACTGATCTGGAGGATCAGTGCAAAACAGGCTCCCAGCAAACCCCAGGGTACATAGGGAGCATCTTTCGCGCCAGCTGTCTGCCAGCATCAACCACTGGTCACTCACTCTGCCCGCTGTCCGGCAGCTCCGCCCACAGATCACTTACACCATCCAGCCCACTGTTGGCTGCTCTTACCATCCGTTGGCTCTGCCAGCTCCACCAACTGGTCACTCACACCATCCAGCCCGCTACTGGCTGCTCTCACCATCCGCTGCTCCGCCCGCTGTCCGCTGGCTCATCACTTGATCTGCTGCTCCTCTTCAGTGATTTCAGCTCAGAGAGAGGATTTTCTGCCAAAAGTTTGCCTCTCTCAGTGATTTCAGTTCAAGTAGCTGCAAACAGCTTCTTCCATTAAAATCACAAAGAAATGCCTCATAAGAAGCCAAGCCAGATCTACCATTTGACAGTAGGGCCAAGAGGTGAAGCAAATGCCAGAAGCAGAGCTCCAGAAGTAGCTATGCAAACCCCACCCCGTCTTGTTCTTTTCCAGGCTGAAACAGGCCATGACCTCTCTTACAAGTCTCTTTTTTGCTAAGGGTAGCTTTTACCCTTTAACTAACCCAAACAGATTTCGAACAATCAGAGAGTAGCATATCACAAAAGACAGTATTTCATATTTCCCTTCAGTAGAATTACAGATATAGACAGATTTGTGATCAGATCAACCCCAAACACCATTACCCATATTATCCTGCACCCATAGTGTATTTATGCTAATATGTTCTTTGTGTTCATGCAAATACTAAACCTATGCAGATTAGTTGCACCCCTCAGAACCTGTTAGGCACAGTTTCTAAGCCTGCCTTACATCACTGTCATTATTCAACATACATATCACTAAATGTCACTGAAATACTTTTTAAGCAAGCAAGCAAACAAAGAAACCAAATCATTAGAGTTAAGGCTGAAAGTAGAACTGCTGAGAAACTATTTGTTTTCCATGGAAAATCTTAAATTTTCATTGAAAAAATCAAGTTTTCAGCCAGAATTTTTAAGCAAAACATAAAGTTTTTCATGGAAACCCTAAACTTAGTGTGAAAAAATATTTATTAAAGCCCCAGTTTTCTGTTAAAATGCTTTTTAAAAGAACTCACACTTTCAGTTAGGGCTGGTCAATGATTTTCCATCTATACTTTGAAGTACAGTGAATGACCAAAGAAGAAAATCATGCTGTCTTTGCAAAACTGCTGTACAGTTGCTTACCACAGCAATGTTAGAATGTCTGGTCTTGAACAGTAAGATGCTTGTCACAGCTCAGGGTAACTGCACCAGTATTTGTTCTCAGTGTTTCAGCAATGGAGGGTTACTTACCTGTAAGCTTCCTTCTTCAAGATGGGCTGCTCACATCCATTTCCATGTAGGTGTCTCTGTGCTGCAGTACACGGTTGCCCAGAAGCTTTTTGCTCTACTCTGTTTTGGTAGGTCAGTGGCCAATACCTCCTCTGACCTGTGTACTTGCACGGTCTATAGGTGGCCCTGACCCTACACCTCTTCAGTCCCTTCTTTCAACTAACTCTGAAAAGTGGGGACAGAGTAGGGTATGTGAGCAGCCCATCTAGAAGAAGGATGCTTACAGGTAAGTAACCTTCTGTTCTTCTTTAAGCGGTGCTCACATCCATTCACATGTAGGTGACTTACAAGCCATGTTCAGGATGGTAGATGGAGTTAAGTTTTCCCAGCTTATAGAACAGCTGTGCCCAGAGCAGCATTGTCTCTTGCTTGCTGGACAATTGCATAATGGGATTTGAAATTATACACTGATGACCAGGTTGCTGCTCTGCATATCTCCTGAATCAGGACCTGTGCAAGGAAGACCATGGAGGATGCTTGCATGCTAGTCAAATGGGCCTTGATTTTTCCCAGAAGGAGAGTGTTAGTTCTGTGGTAACAGTCTTTAATGCAGCTCATGATCCATGATGAGATGCATTGGAACATTAGTACTTGGCCTTTCATGTGCTTGGCAACCACTATGAAGAGCTGGGTCATTTTATGGAAGGGTCTAGTTCATTTGATGTATGTGTCAAGTGCCCTGTTGAGGGTGTGCCATCTTTTCTGGTTTTCTGTAATCTGTGGGTCTGAGAAAAACACTGGGAGACAGATATCCTGATTCATGTGAAAAGGTGATACCACCTTGGGTAAGAAGGCTGGGTGAGGGCGGAGTTGTACTTTGTTGGCATGGAACACCATATATGGGGTTCTGAGGAGAGGGCCCCTAATTCAGACACCCTACTTACTGATGTGATGGCCACCAGAAATGCTACCTTCCATGGTAGGACCAGTTGTGTGCATGACTCTAAGAGTTGTAGGGAGGTTTTGTGAGCCCCTCTAGGGCCAGGTTTAAGTCCAATAGAGGAACCAGGTCTCTGACTTGGGGATAGAGGCTTTCTAATCCTCTGAAAAACCTTGTTGTCATGGAGTGAGAAAAGGGGGTCACCCTGTCGAAGGAGTAATGGAAAACTGAGACAGCTGCCAGGTGTACCCTGAGGGAAGACATCTTCAGTCCCCTCTCCTTCAATTCTAGGATGTAATTGAGTATGGCATGGATGGGGGAAGACCTTGGGATGCCCCCCTTTTGGTGGCCCAGATGGAGAACCATCTCCACTTTGCCCTGTAGGTGGTCCTCGTGGAGGGTTTTCTGCTCTCAGTTAGAACCTGTTGGAACTTTTTTGAGCGTATTTGCTTGTCAAGACTCAGCCATTCAGTCTCTAGGCTGCTCAGTGTAGTGATTTCAGGTCCAGGTGTCATAGGCGCCCGGAGTCCTGCATGAGTAGGTCTACTCTGAGAGGCAGCATTGTGGGCTGGGCCATTGATAAACTGAAGAGGGTGCTGTACCAGGGCTGACATGGTCAAGCTGGGACTATTAGGATCATGTCTGCCTCATCTCTCTTGATCTTTAACAGGACCCTGTGAATTAGGGGGTGAGGTGGAAAGGCGTAGAGTAGTGGACCTTTGCAGTTTATTAGGTGGGCATCTGAAAGAGAGCCCCTCTCTGTGCTCCTCAGTGAGCAAAAAAAGCTGCATGTGCTGTTTTCTTGCATTGTAAAAAGGTCTATTTGGGGGGTGAGCCCTACCTTCCAAAGAGTTGGCTTGTCACCTCTGGGTGTAGGGACCACTTGTGTTGGGGTAGGAATTGTCTGCTCGGTTTGTCCACTTGGTGGTTGCTCAACCCTGGTAGGTGGGCAGCTATTAGATGGAAGTTGTATTTCAGGGCCAGCTTGCTTCCACGCATAGCACAGGTGAGCAGGCTCCCCCATGGTGGTAGAGGTAGAACATAGCCACCATGTTGTTCATTAGTATGTATTTTTCCCTGTTATTATATCCAAGAAAACTCTGCAGACAACGGATATCATTCTCAGCTCCTTCACATGTGGAGAGAGGTGTGTCCCTGTGTCCCTGCAGCCAAGTTCCCTGAATGGAAATTCCTCTCATTATGTGCACTCCCTAGCCTAGGTCTGAGGTATCTGTGATCAACATAAGTGAGGGGTTCTGGACCTTGAATGGTACCTTCCAGCATGCAAAGTCTGGGTTCTGCCATATCATCAGGGAGTTCAGGACCTCCCTTGGTATGGTGACCACCCTATTCAGTGGGTGGCATTGTGGGTGGAAGCTTGACACCAGCCAAGACTGTAATGGTCTCCTATGAAGGCGTGCTGTCCTTATCATGGAGGTGGAGGCACCCTGTGGCCTAGCAGCTGGAGACATTGCCTTGCTGTTGTGGTGGGGGCATGACGCAGTTCTGAAACGATGGTAGACATGGACTGAAACCTGGATGGGGTAGTAAGGCTGTTGCACTTATTGAGTCTAGGTGCATCCGTATGAACTCTATTCTCCTTGTGTCACACAGTCTTAGGGAAGATCAGACTCTGAGTCAGACCTGGGCCTTGGACCTTCCCTGTATTAGCCAATTGTCCAGGTAGGGAAATATCCTGACCCCTTGCTCCCTCAAGTGTGCTGCTATGCATTTTGTGAAAATCCTTGGGGCCAGCAAGAGCCTGAAAGGGAGGGCAATGAATTGGAAATGCTCTTCCCTTACAGCAAAGTGGAGGAACTTCCTGTGATTTTCCTTATTGAAATGTGAAAATAGGCATCTTTTAAGTCAAGATCTGCAAAGCAGTCCCCTTGATCTAAGGAGGGAATAATCTGAGATACAGAAACCATTCAAACTTTATTTTCTGTATGAACTTGTTCAAGGCTTTTAAGTCTAATACAGGTCTCAAGCCCCTGTTTCTCTTTGGGACTAAGAAGTACCTTGAGTAGAAACCCCTCCTTCTTTCCCTTGTGGGTACTCTCTCTATTGCTCCCAACTCTAGGAGCTTGTGACATTCCTGCTCCAGGAGAGACTTTTGGGAGGGGTCCTCAATTCAGTAGCAAGGGGATGGTTTTCGTTTCAAAGGCTGACCCTGAACTGGATGACGTAGCCATTTGACACCATATCCAAGATCCATTAGTCCGATGTTATCTCAGACCACTGGTGTCGGAAGGGGGCCAGTCTGTTTCAGAATGGCAAAGGCGGCTGGTTTTGGCTTTGGTGGCAGTCCTTGGACAAGAAGTCAAAACCTCTGCCTCTGGGACACGGGGCAACTGTTATTGCCCTGGTGGGTGGACTGGTTTGGAGCCCTGCGCACCTTGCTCCCCTTCCACCTTTAACTCTGTCCCTGTCCCCGCTTCTGTAGGGACAATGGGATGACTAGAAGGGTCAGTGACGTGAACCCTACTGCTACTGCTGATGTTGTGGCTGTTGTTGGTGTTGGGGCTGCGATTGTTGTGCCTGAAAGGACTGCCTGGGCATCTGAAGGGTGTACATCCTTAGAAAGCAGAGCATTGCTCGAGAGTCATTCATGCCATGCAACTGCGAATTGGTCAACTCAGTGAACAGTGACAGGCTGTTGAAAGGGAGGTCCTGAATGGACTGTTGCAGTTGTAGGTATAGTCCCAATCCCTGTGGCCATGTGGCCTGATGTATGGCAATAGCTGAGGCAATACCCCCCCGGCCGTGTTTTTGGTGTCCCACGAGGAGAGCAGTATCACACGTGCCACCAACAGTTCTTGCTCGACTAAAGCATTGTAGTCTCCTGTGTGGGTGGAAGGTCCCGAAACCTCTGCATCGACTTCCATAAATTAAAAATATATCAGCCCATGAGAGCTTGCTGATTGGTAATGTGTAGTTGTGGTGTTGTAGTGGAATAAATTTTTCTCCCAGAAAGATCCAGTTTCTTAGCATCTTTATTTTTCAGGGCGGTGGCAGGTGGTCCTTGTCTCTCATGCTGATTCACTGCATCCACTACCAGTGACCCAGGGGTGAAGTGAGAGAAAAGGAAGCTGAATTTTTCTGCAGGGACATGGTATTTCCTTTCCATCTCTTTTGATACTGGGGCAAATCATGCTGGTGTATGCCATCAGGCATGGGCAATATTTAGCGCCCACTCATGCATGGGGACTGCCACTCTAGCTGAGGGGGTGGCATTGCCCACATCAAAGAGGGAGTCAGAGTCTTCCATGACCACCTTGATTGGAACGTCGAGGTTTACAGCCATGCACTTTAGCAATTCTTGATGCACCCTTGGGTCTTCTCTAAAGTATAGGGACCTTTGGTAGGCCACCTTGTCAGGGGAGGAAGAGGACATAACCTGGAGGTTAATTCCTCCCTGAGCCGGAGGGACCTTCCCCCAGCTCTGAGTCCTCATCTGATGTCTCTGAGTCCTAAGCCACTAGCAACATTCCCTCTGAGCTGATGATGTAGCTGAGCAACTTGTGGTTGCAGCTGAGCAAGTTCCCTATCCATTCCCTGACCCGGGACCAGGCACCTGACCCTCTGCGCATCGGCTCCCCAAATGCATCCATAACTTGCTCAGTTGCATCACCAGCTTAGAGTGGGAACACTGTATAGATGTTGTCTTTTTGTTCGAACTTTAGTAAATTGATAAAATCAGTCTTTCAGTTTAACATTTTTATTAAATAAATATGAAACTGATGCTACCTACCAAGCCTCCTCTACCATCATCTACACCTCAGTTTTTGACGCCTGTCTTTGTCACATTTATAGAGAGTCAAGGTCAACCTTGAATCCAGCAGTTAGATATGACTTGATGTGCATTAGCATGTCTAGATGAGAAACATCCAACCTGTTACAAGGCTCTGTCTTAATATTATTCATTAGACTGAAGCCTCGTTCAGCATCTGCACTAGACACTTGAAATGTGCCACATATATCAACCAAATGGGCCAGGAATGGGAACTTATCTTCTGTCAGTGTATAGGCAACAACGTCTAAGAAAGTGTTCAGTGTACCAGCCATTACCTTTTCCAGAACAACAAACTTGAATTCATCGTACTCTGTGGTCATTTTCATTTTCATTGCATCAATTGTCACATCTGATAAATCTGGTTCATTAGCAGATCCTTGATAATGAGGTGGACGTGGCATTTTCAGAATCTTGTTGTACTTAGTTACCAGATTCTGCACCTCTTCATTACCAAATGTGTAATCATGTTTGCCGTGCTTTAATGCTGACATATCAGATGTCATCCATTCTTTCAATTCACCATCTGGGAAACGATCTTCAAAATGGTCAAAAACTTGCTCAACAAAGCATAGGACTGCATCAGTATTTACTTCACATTTAATTCTGGCAATAATTCCTTTCACTTCAGTGCTAAGTGTGCAGTGTCACCCAAATACTGTGCTCTCAGCTTCTTTAATTTGGCTTTAGCAAGCTGGGAAGCCTCCATCGGTGTTATGCAGCTCCTCTGCAAGACAGAACACAATTCTGCCAGTTTGGCCAAAATATCATTGAGAATTGCAATTGAAACACAGATTTGTGGGTTCTGTAACATCTTCAAGCAGTACTTGGCCACAGGATCATTTTCCTCAGCAACCTCCTTTGAGTAATATTGGGCCAGTGGTTCATAATTTCTAGTCAATGCCTTTACTGCAAAATGTTGTGATAACCATCTGACTTCATTCAGTGGTCTAAAGGCAGCTACATCACATTCTGCAATTTTGGCCATGTCATCAAATTGTGATCTCCTGAGTGATGATTTGGAGAATGTTGCATAGACGGTGCAAAGTAGTGTTCCTATGTCCCTCATCAAAGACGTATGTTTCCAGTTATCATCAATGCCTAGATCTTCCTGGTGAGCAACACAGTGCTGTTCACTGAAATGTGGAATTTCTTGCTTCAGTAATGCTGCAACTCCTTTACGTTTGCCCAACGTAACTGAAGCTCCATCAGATGTGAACATTACCATTCTTTGCAAATCCAGTTTGTTGTCAGCATAAAACTGTTTTATAGCTGTACAAATCGACTGACTGTCACAAACTGTTAGTTGCATGATTCCTGCACACATTGTTTTGTAACTCTGGGCTTTGGAAGAACAATACTTAATGTACAGAATCAACATTTTACTTGCTGAAATATCAGTACTTTCATCTACAATCAATGTGTGATAGGTAGCATCACAAATTTCATTCATTAAATTTTGCTGTACGACATAGTTAATACATTCAACAAATTCAAATGCATAATTCTTACTGTGCTGGCTTTCTGGAAGTGTAATGTATTTTGCCATGTGGTCAGTCCAGACTACAACAGTCAGCATTGAACAATTTGTGGAAATGCCACACAGTACATTGTCTATCAGTATTTTCACCTGTTCAGCTTGGCTACGCTGTCGCCCACTGAAATCCACTCTAGTTTTCCTGTCAGTAGCTGAATCCATCATCAAATGGTTTATTCCACTTCTTAGTTTAATTCTTCACAACTTGCGGACTCCCTCCAGGTGGGCTTTCTGATTGAGATGCCTCTTCAAATAGTCAGTCTTCCATGAACTCCATGTCTTTCCTTTAGCAAAATCACAGCTGTTCTTGGCTTCCACACATGACAAGCATAATACACCATTGTCCTCAGAGTAAGAAAAAAGCTGACCCAATTTGACATGCTGCACCTCTCCAGATTCCATAATCTCGGTTGCAATTAATTCATTTAGCCATGCCTGCTTAAAACTTCCAGTACCTTTATATTTCTTGACATCACTGCAGTTGTCTTGCACCAAACTGTTGGCTGTATGCTTTGACATTTTGTGCTATGAATGTGTGAAGCTGCTTTGTGGGATGGCTTCTGATTTTTTGGTTGTCTGTAATTTCAGCTCACCTTCAGAAGATGGGAAAATACATAAAGCAAATGTGTGAGAAATTACACTGATAATAGCTGATGATCACCAATAGCCAATACAATTCTATTATATTTTTTTAAATATTCCTAATGAATGTGTCAATTCTGACTAGATCTCACTCACTGAGCTAAATGAAGTCACCCTGATTTAGGCCTGTATATTACTTGAGCTAATGATCATTAAAGTCAATGACAGTTTTTCCACTTTACTGAAAAAGTTAGATCAGGCCACCTTCTCTCTCTGCAGCAATCCCCATCTGCCAGTTTTGTGTTGTCCTTGCCTGCAAGCTTTGAACTTTCCTTTGATAGCTTCCAACTGAAAACAGAGCGGTGCTAAAAATACATGCATGTTCTGGAGGGGACACCTCCTCTGAAAGTCATTGTTTATAGCACTTGGTAAAGATATCAAAATGGGTGGACATGTACTTTGCCTATAATGTATTGTCAGGGCCATTCACTTAAATCTGAGCACAAGGTGAGGTGTGCCTCTTGGATACCACAGAGCCAAGCATGTGTGAATGCCTATTATTATGAGCCATTGAGAGATCCTGGCATGAAAAGTGCTGTAAAAATGCTGTGTGTTAATAAAGTAATATAAGATTCTATCCAGTCCTCTATGTTTATTCTGAATCTTGGGTGGAATTTGTGTGTTATATCTACCCATCTGGCAACAGTACATGTTTCCCTACACATCAAACCTCATCCCCCCCTTCCCACAGCATGAGTGGAGCCCCAGCTTCTGCTCGGATCCTCCCCTTCTGCTCCCAGCCCAGGAGCCCTGGACACCAGCTCTGATCCCCCCACTTCTCCTCCCAGCCCCAGAGCCCCCGCCGACTGCCGCTGCTCCCCAGCTTCAGCCCCCGCCGGCTGCCGCTGCTCCCCGGCTTCAGTCCCCACCAACTGCCGCTGCTCCACAGCTTTAGCCCCTGCTGACTGCCGATGCTCCCCCGCTTCAGCCCCCACTGACTGCCACTGCTCCCCCACTTCTCCTCCCAACTCAGATCGACCCCTTCCTTCCTCCCTCCCTATCCCACTCATTTTCTCCTTAACCCCATCCCCCTTACCTGGCTGATGCTGTTGGATAGGTGTGCTGTTCTGCTCCAGCCCTGCATGTGCATCTAAAGCAAGCTCAGGTATGGCCTGCTTGCCAGACATGCGCTGGGGTCAGTGCTTGCTGTGCTGGTGAGCAGCGGCATCTGCACCAGTGCTCACTGGCACAGTTTGGAGGGAACATTGCTGTGAAGTAGCAGGTCTTGAGGACCTGGGTGATGTTGGGTCTCTTTGGGATGAGTCCCATGATTCCCAGTCTGCTCACTGTGCTGGCGAGTCCTTGAAGGTTTGTGGTGCCATGGCCTGTGCCAGGGATGGCTTTCTTGTCTGTGCTGGAGAGTAGTCAGTTGTTCTGCATCAGTTGGTGTGCAGGGAGAGTCCCCTCTTCTGCACTGTTACCAGAGAGGTCCTGTGAGGGCAGTGACACGTTAATGCAGGAGAGGGTGATGTTTGGGTCTCCCTGTCTTGGGCAAGTGATGGCGAGCACTTTCTCCTGCGCTTTCTTACTGGATGTATTGAGGTCAGTGCCAGCAGTGGGGATGTCGGTGAACAACAGCATCAGTGTCGAGTGTCAGAGTCTCCTGACAAGCAGGATCTCAGTTTGGTGCAGCCTAATTTCTGCGAGTGTGCCGGTGAGCATTCCCAGGATGAGGCCTCTGGAGAGAACCACAGATAAGCCCTATCATCCCCATCTCAGACCCTGAGCCGGGTGGATGTTCTTCAGGGTGAGCGGTTGTGCCAAGTGTCCCTGGTTTGGTTTATTGGGGATGATGGCACCCATGGTGAAGGAGGGCTTTGATGGTTTTCCCAAGTGGGGAGTCATGGGAAATGGGATGTTGAGGCCCAATCCCAGGATAAACTCCTGTGCTGCTGTCCCTCATAATGGACAGGCTCCTGCTGTGCTGAAGGGCTGGGTTCAACCTGCAGCCTGGGCCAGGCCCTCAAAGACTGTGCCGATTTCCCCCTCAGGACTGTCAATCTGAACAGAGTGGGGATCAGCAACTGTAGTAGTGCTCTGGCCACCTCAAAGGCCATGGACATGGATGGAGCCACTAATGTTTGTGGTCTCTGTGCTGTGGTTTGTGAATCCCCTTGTGTATGCACCGGGTATCCCAACCTGCGTCAGTGCTGGGGTTTGTCCTTTTGTGGGTGCATCCTATGTGCAGACTCCGATACTGTACAATGTTTCCTTGGCTTTCTGGATGGAGCCCAGCACCAAGGTAGAGCCAGTGCAGAGTGTGCTGTCTGTGCCAGAGCTGGCTGTCCTGGTGATGTGGTGCTCAGCACTGAAGCCAGGCACAGAGCCTCTTCCATGGCCAGGAAGTGCAGGTGATTTTTTCACTCCTTTTGCATTGTCAGCTTGAATAACTGGCAAATTTGACAGTTGTCGGTCCAATGGTCCTCCCCATGGCATTTTAAGCATTCTTGGGTGGGGGGGGTCGCTGATCAGGAAAGCTTTTCTGCACATGACACAGGACTTGAAGCAAGGCATGTCTGAGTCTATGCTGTGCCATGTGTTATCTCCGGGACATGAGGGAGAGATGAGTTCTCCATTGCAGTTTGAGCCGGGAGGCAGTATAGGTCTGAAAAGGGATTCCAGAGTTGAAAGAAATGAAGAAGTAGAAAATGAAGAAATGGACAGGTGCTTGCAAACATGCAAGAGTGGGCAATTCTAGGGCCGTTGTGACAGAAGGAAAGAAGGAACTGAAGGGAGGAGGTCAGAGCCACCTATATACTATACAGGTGCACAAGTCAGAGGGGGAGTTGGCCGCTGATGCTACAGATACAGGCTAGGGCAAAAAGCTTCCAGGAAACCATCACTGTGGCATATAGACACCTACATGGGAATGGATGTGGGCAGTGCTTGAAGGATAGTAGCATCCACTCTGTTTTCCAGCCCCCCAGTTGTTGCCTTCTCAGTGGAGATCTGCATCTCTCTTCCCTATGATCCTGGAGTGTTTCCAGGCTGCACAGTGACCTGCCTTCACTATGTTATTTGCAGCAGAGACAGGTTGCCAAGGCTACTTGATTTCTTTCTTTTCATATATAGTAAACAGATTTAATGACTACAGATGCAAGGTACCACACAGAACTTCCTATGCAGGCTTACTTTATTCTTGAGGTAAAAAGCATTACAGAAAAAATATTAAAAGACCCTAACTGCATACTAAGAAGCTTACAAGATATAATCCCAATTCTAACATGGGTGCTATTCATATCAGTCCTTTAATCCTGAGGGTTTCCTTTGTGATCACAAGTTCCTTACAGCCTCAGGTCAGAACTAGGACCCAAGCCCTTCCAAATGTATCCCTGGGATTCTGGTCCTCTGTGGACCAGTGATCTTGTCTGTTTGCTGGATCAGGAAGAAGGCCTCAAGCCTGTTTAAAACCAGCGTATTTATTCAAAACCCCTTTCTTTGTCTGTCTGGTTCCTGGAGAATTCTGTTTGCTTTAGTATATACAGATCTCATTAGGGAGTGGCTTCAAAGAGCTGGTAATAGAGGCAATAAACTAGCATTCCATGCCACAACAACACACACAATGCATTCTAATACAATATACTCTAAAGGTATCAAATGTTATTCGGTAAGGTTTAACTTAATTTAGTAAAGATTATTTTAATTCAATAGGGTTTGTTTAGTATATTATAGGATAGGATCACAGCCTGTCATGAAACCTAGTCCGGTTTCCTGTTCCCATGTGACAAGAAAGTATAAAATTACTGGACTTTCAACTTTTAATATAGAAGGAGATAATCTGTAAACAATGCAGATTTTAGTTCTATATTATGCATCTCATTAGAATAGCTCAGAACACTGTCCTTGGTCTCACCCCCTCTATTTCCCAGTGTTTTTCTGCACCATTCTCTTTCCTTTATGCACATTTTAACGTTTTGTAAAACTGGCCTTTCAGTGCATACTGAGGCACTTTCTTTTCTTATTCTAACAATATGCCAGGATGTGGCTAGAGTAAGAGTCATTCAGATAAGATTTAGAGAAAAGTACTGTCATGATAAGGCATGTAATTAAGCTATAAACGTAGTTACTTAAATGTGTGTGTCCTGGATGAGGAATTATCTTACCTCATATATTTCTTGGAGGAAAAGGTGAAAATGCAACATGTGCCCGTCCACATTCCCCCTCACCCCATCATGACAACTTTAGAGTGGATAATCTTGAGTACATAGCTATAAAGATCATAATTAGTTAAGGACTCAGATGTATCAGAAGAAACAAAATAAACAGTTCTACTAGGTCAACCAACAAAATAACAAGGACCTAATGCAAAACCAATTAAAATCAATGGAAATATATTATGGTGGGCTTTAGATCAAAAACCAAATAATGAAAATGAATAAACAAGTCTGATATTCTATCCTGTAATTTGCAGGTGTGCACATGGGCATATGCACATAAGCATATTAAAGACTGACACCATATGTAGGATTAACTTCAAATAATGAGATCCTGCATCCTTCCCCCCCCCCAGCCCTGA
Organism: Podocnemis expansa; assembly: GCA_007922195.1. Taxonomy (NCBI): domain Eukaryota; kingdom Metazoa; phylum Chordata; order Testudines; family Podocnemididae; genus Podocnemis; species Podocnemis expansa. The sequence goes on from ML681966.1 coordinate 22,463,130, forward strand.
TCTCATGCCAACTTCAGAAGTTCTGCATTGTTGTGCACTTTGCAGTTTTTCAGTGGTGTCTTCAGCTGGTCGAGGCAAATCAGCAAGGAACTATTAGGTACATTCCCAAAGAACAGGGTCAGCACAATGGTGTATTTATTTTGTACAAACCATTATATGATGTGCACTCCAACAACTCATTGTGTTTCTATAAAGTATTTTGTTTAAGTCTTCATTTTATAAAACCATTGTAAATGTCTGCAGGGTTGTGGTTTTTCTATTCCCTCTGGCAAAGAACATCTGCTGCTGACACAGGTGTATTTTCAATATGCTGATTTATTTTTTTCAGGATGTTTTATTGTGTTTCTTTTTTTATATATATAATGCTATGTTTAAGGTACAATTGCTTTATACAGGGTACATTTCTCTCTGTTAAGGAATAGTTACATAATTGATATAATTTAATATTTTTATTGCATTATTAGGGGATTCACATAAAACTTTTTTCCAATCCTTGCAATGACTAATGTATGTGTAAAAGAGAGATATGGGCTCCTGTATATAAGGAGGCAAGATGGCCACCCTATACAGGAACAAAATGGCCTCCCTCAACAAGAAGCAGGCAGGGCTGCTCCGCCCTTCGAGGGGCGGAGCGAGATGTGATCTGTCTGTCAGACAAAAGACAAGGGGGTGGGCCAGGAAGTATAAGAGGCAAGCCATGGAGCTCAGTCAGGGCTTGGCGGCCGAAGGGGAAGGAGCTCTCTGTGTTCTCTCCACAGGCTCATCTGGAGGCTGGCCCAGTGGAGAATCTGCCAGCACTGTGGGGACCAGATGGCTGCATGAACATACCAGTGGAGCTCCAATGGAAGGCCTGGCCTATCGAGAACCCTCCGGCACCCTGGGTACCAGGCCCCCACCTGAATGGGCCTGTGGAACCCCAACAGAAGGCCTGGCCCACAATAAGCCTGGCCGCAACCAGGGAGTGGGACAGCCCAGTGGAGCTGTCAGCACCGGAATCCCTGGGGCAGTCCCCCCCGGAGCTGACTCAGCTGAGTATTCATTGCTCCACAGCCCAGCACCTAGACCTGACCTAGTGATGGCACCCATATACCCTTCTGTCACAACCAATCTAGAGGAGCTTCCCCTGGCAAGTGACGATGACACCAGGGAAGCTGGCTGTGACCTAGAGGATCTCCACTCAGCGGAGGACATACCCAGCCTGCTGGTCCTGCATGATCCTGACAACCATCCAATGGAGGGCGATAATCTACCCTGGGGTGCTACCCAGAAGAACTCGAGGAAGACCAGGTACCTCGGGCCCTAAATGTGGGTGGGAGATGGGGCAGTGAGGACCCCGGCATCCAGGAGACCGAGTTGGGGGAGGAACCAGTGTGTTGTGGGTCGGACCCTAATGGTCCCCTCCCAAATGTGGTGGCCTCGGAACAAGGTTTGGATGAGGGACAGGACCCCCTATGTGGCAAGGGCTGATCCCAGGGCCTCACCGGCGTGTTGCAGTTTGGACCCCGCCGGCTCCCTACCCAGAATAGTAACACAGGAATCAGGCTTAGACTGGGAACAGGAACCCTACCTGGGAGAGGCTGACTCCAAGGTTGTACCAACGTGTTGTGGTTCAGACACTGCCGACCAGGTCCCACACGAACTGAAACCAGGTCAGGACCTGGGCTGAGACACAGGGGAGTTGGGTCCGGCAGCACCCACCCACCTCCCTGCTTCCTGCTTGAATCAGGAAGCTCTTCTTTCCCCACCCTTAGAACTTGGTTCTTTTTGTTTTCATAGAACTATTGTCTTGTCTGCCTGGCCCCTCTGTGGGGCCAAGGACAGTAACTGTTTCTGTCTCAAGGGGGTAGAGACAATTGCCTCCGTCCACCTACTCCAAACTAGGGTCTGGAACATTAGCCACCACCTGCCGAAGGACATGGTGGCGGGGAAAGACCTATTGACAAGCGCCCTATAAGGAGGCAAAGGCACTTAACCCACGGGTGCCTGGCTTACAGTATGTTATACAGAATCAGTCAGCAGATAGGTTAACCATCTTTAGTGAGACAAAGTATTTTATATTGCTTCCATGTGACTACTGAGAATATTTAACATGGAATGGAAAAAAAGGATATCACAACATACCAGGAAGGAGTCTGCGATACTTTCTAAGCAGCAGTATTTTTCTGTCTGTACTTTGAAACCTTTTGATGGTGGTCTTCACATTGCATTCCATATTCCTGTTTTTAACAATTGCACAAAAGACCTATACAATTTCTCCTGATTGAAATAAATAATTTGATTTGTATTTGAACCAATTTATTTAGACCAGGGGTTAAAGTAAGCTGGAATGCAGTGGAATGGTGTTCTGGGGCCACTATTTTTAGGGGCTCAGTGTTCTGGAGCTCCTAAAAATATAAAATGGAGCTGCAATGCTGTGCTCTAGGGCCCACAATTCACAAACAGTGGGCCTTGGAACTCAGCTTTCTGGCTCCATTTTCTATTTTTAGGGGCCTGCTTAATGCTGAGACCCTAAAAATAGCAGGCCCCTGAATGCCTTTCTTGTGAATTCTGGTGGGCAGGGAGCTGCCTCAGTCTGGGAGATTTTAAATCTCCTGCTCTGAGCTGGTGCTCACTGAGCATGCTCAGAGCTTCTGAGCATGCTTAGTGAGAGCTGGTGCATGGCTAGAGCCAGGGCTGGGGCCAGGGCCACTCATCCCCATTGCCAGGTGAGAGGGCCTGAGGGGGAGTTCAGGGCAGGCAGGCTGGCCCCACAGGGAAAGGATGTGGGGGAGTGGGTTGGCCCAGGGCAGCAGGGGAAGGTGGCACAGCATGGTGGGGGGTTGGGGAAGGGTTGGGGGACCAGTGGCCAGACGGGGGCTAGAGGTGCAGTAGGTGGGGGTAGGGGACTGGCATGCGGGGAATAGGAGCTAGGGCGGGGGCCTGGCATTTGGCAGGCAGGAGCTGGAATGCGGGGGCCGGGGCTGGACATGCATGAGGGGAGCCCAGAAATTTAGGAGGGTTCCAGGACCCACCAAATTATACTTTAACCACTGATTTAGACCAGCTAGCTAAGTATACATACTGATTTTCAAGAGACACTCTTGTCAATGTGCATCAAAAAGCTACACACAGAATGATATCATTCAGTGTTTTAGAAGAAAACTGCTAAGTAAAATATGTGCTCAATAATAAACATTTCTGCTGTCGTTTTTTCTTCCTCTCCAATACAGACAGTCTGAACAATCCCAAACAGAAAAATAAAGGCTGCGCCTGATGAGATCTAGAAGTGCCAGGATAGCATTCAGAAAGTTAAATATGTTTAGCTTCTTTATTATTGGTTTACATTAAAATTGATAGTAAATTTCTAAAGCAAGTCATCAGTATGGCATCAGATCTTAGTTTAACCAACCTTCTCCATTTTTCTCATTAAATATTTTTCTTCAAATTATCTGACATTTTTCTGCCCATTCAGCACAGCTAAATATTTGCTAACCATTATGAGAGACCTCTACCTGCATACTTGAAAATAGGAAGAGGAAGTATTAAGCGCACTAAAATGGAGTGAAACTGGGAGTAAGGGGGTGATATAAAGCTAACATTAAATGAAAAAAGTATTGACTATGAGATATGTTGGTCTATGGAAATGTTTTTTGATGAAATTGATCAAACTCATTTATCTAGGATACTTACAAATAGCCTGAAAAAAGCATTGTTAAATGAACAATAGGCCAGAGGTCAGACTGGATGGCCATATTGGTCCCTTCTGACCTTGAAGTCTATGAGTAATTCTGTGATAGCAAAAGGCCTATGTCTACACTACCAAATTAGTCTGGATTAAGGAGGCTTAATCAAACTAAAACATTCACATCTTAGTTCAAACTAGTGAGTTTGAATGGTTAGTTCGAATTTAGTGCTTAATTCAAACTTAGTTTGAACGAGCACGACATAGTCATGCACGTTCAAACTAAACAATTTTGACCTAAGAGGTTAGTTCAAGCTAACCACATTTTTTAGTTTAAACTAACTTTTAGTTTGAATTAGCCATGCTTTTTTACTCTGAACTATAAAGTTAGTTTGAACTAACCAGGCACTGCTTAGTTTGGACTCAGCAAGCTTGAACTAAGCTTTTAGATGTAGACATAGCCAGAGATGGACAAGATGACTGTTCCCACCTGTAATGTCAATGATACAACTAAACAGGAGATACTTCTCCAGAAGAAAAACAAAAATCAAGTGAAAGGTTAAGTGATATTTGCATTCCCTAAAGTGTGCAACATTAAACACATTCATGGGTGTAATGTTATAAGTATGGATGGATTATGTTAATGATATGATGTAGAGAAGTGCTTATTTTAATATAATAGACTTTCCCAATTTGAACTAAATCTGTCTCCTTATTTCAGAAGTTACACTTTGGGGAATTATTTACATTAACAAGTCTTGCGGTATGAGGCATTCTTTGTCTTTGTATTTTCTGACATTGTTTTATATTCTGACTAACCATCTGTTTGCCTGAAGCACCCACTCTGTTAGCAGGTTAATTGGTTCCACTGATCCTTTTCTAGCATATAGCTTACCCTACCCCGTTAAAAGGGAACTGAGAGTATCTCTGTGCTGAGAGACAGGGAAAGGGTAGATGATTCTAGGGCAAGCAATGATGGCTGATACGAAATAACATATTTTAGTAAAAAGTCTGAGACACACTGATTTAGAGTGGTATAAAGTATTTTGTTTGGCAATAAGAGAGCTTGGTGAGGAAATGAGAAGAAAATGAGGCACCCTCTCCCCATCCTTCCCCATTATGCAGTCAAAAACTTTCAGGAAAGGGTAAGATTGAAGAAAATGGTATATATTCATAGTGAGCTCTTCACTGTTCTCTTCCACTCCCAATCTTCTCCTTCCTTCCAATCTCATCATTCTCACATGCACACCCAAGTCATCCGCAATCTCATTACCATTTAACTACAGTCAATCCTGCCAACCCACTTTACCCCTCTACAGCTCTGAACACTTCAACCTGAACTTCCCATGCAAAACCATGGTCTCAGTCTCACGTATATCCCTGGACCAAGAGACCTTCTCTGTTCCCTCCACCTGCCACTTCATTCCCAGCATGTAGGCAACCTTCCAGGTCAGAGATTCAGAATTTTAGTTCCTTCCTACAACCACACTCAGAAGCTATTCTTTTATGGTATGTCCACACTTAGGATTTAAGTTGAACTGATAACAATTCAAATTAAATTAAGTGCATGGCCACACTCACTTTCGTCAATTTGAAGTGAGGAACTCCTTAGTTCACATAGATGAAACCTGACTTTGAAGTGGTCAAATCTTGTTTGACTTCAAAGTCACAGTCAATTTGAACCCATTAGTTCGAATTGACCAAGTGTGGCCTTCTCAATTCGAACTCACTGTTAGTTTGAATTGACATGGGTTGACCTTCCTCCCATGGTGCGTGGCACCCTGGAAGGAAGAGCAGCCCTCCAGCACCTGGGGCCAGCAGCCCCAAAGGTGCCTTCACCACCACCCAGCCAGATCAGGCTGGGGGGAAATGGGGTTTCTGTCCCCTGGCTGGGGAGAGGGACCCCTGCACATGGCTCCAGCCCCCCTTGCCGGTGTGGGGAAGGGATACTAGTGGGGGGCTGGAGCTGTGCTCCCCAGTTGTCAGGGAGGGGTCCCTGTGCAGGGCTGGAGCTGCTCTCCCTGCGCTCGGCGTGGGATGCCCAGGTACAGAGATGGGATCCCCGAGGCTGGCTCCAGCCCTGCCTGCCACTGCAGGGAAGGGATCCCCTCAAGTGACTGGGGCCACGGTCCTGGGGAGAGGGCAAGGGATCCCTGTACATTGCTGAAACCACACGCGGGGGTCCCTTCCCCATGCCTGGGGAGTGCAGCTCCAGTCTCACATGGGGATCCCTTCCCTTCACCTGGGGATCCCATCCCGAATGCAGAGAGTGTGGCTCCAGCCCCATATGGCAATCCCTTCCCCACACTCCCCTGCACCTGGGGAGTGTGGCTCCAGGTCTGCATGAGGATCCCTTCCCTGCACCAGCAAGCAGGGCTGTAGCTGGTCTTGGGGGTCCCTTCCTGCACCTGGGGATCCCATTCTGAATGCAGGGAGCACAGCTCCAGTCCTGCATGGGGATCCCTTCCCCACACTGGTAAGCAGGGCTGAGGAGTGCCAGGGGATCCCGTCCCCATGCTGGGGAGCGCAGCTGGAGCCAGGCACAGGGAATCTCTTCTTCTCCCTCCGGGCAAGCTGTCAAGGGGGTGCCCTGGCCCCAGAGTGGCCAGGGAGGGGAAAACAGCCCCTGCCAGGCTCTAGCTTTCTGACCCTGATGGGGAAAAGCATCCCCTGCCCAGCTCTAGCAGCACTGCTGCTAGAGCTGGGCAGGGGTTGCTTTTCTGCCAGGCTCAGGGGGCTGGAGCCCAGCAGGGGATTGTGTGGTGGCATGGCTCTTCTTGTGGGCCATGTTGCCACACCTCCAATGGTGCCCCTCCTTCAATTCAAATTAGCAAGTCCAGTCCATGGACATGCTAGTTTACATTGGATTTTTTAGTATGGCCATGTTAATTCAAATTTACTGAATTTGAACTAATAATTATTAGTTCAAATTGATTAGTTTGAATTCAGTCAATTCAAATTAATACTCTAAGTGTAGACACAGCCTTAGTTTAGAATCCCTGTGCCTACCACAGAAACAGTCCTCACCAACCCCCCCTTACACACATACAGTGGATATTAGGCATGAAAAATAAGGAGGAGAGGCAAAACAGGAATACTGTGGCAGCAGGGACCATGTGCTTCCTCCATCTGCTGTCTGCAGTCTGTGTCGCAATGCCAGGAGACTTGGGTGGTAACCAAACATTTTATACCTCCAGCTTTATCTAGAATCCTGTTACGACAGAAATGAGGTGCTACATATTACAGGCATATCAGTCATTTAATACAGCAACTTACTGCTTTGACTTGTTGGTAAAGTTTAACCTTATTAGTTTCTAATGACCAGCCACTCTTGAGGCTAAGTTGATGTTAACTAGGAATCCTACAAACATAAGATGAGACTAGAGATTAATTTTATCTTCTTCTTAATCACTGAAGGAAAAGAAATCCCCAGTGAGGGTGTGAAGTTTTGATGCTACACTAATTGTTAGCTTTATTTTAGGATTAGTAGGGAAAAAGCACCTTGTCTTTTCTGCTGCTTGAGCCACTGCATTGCACTATTGCTCTCCTTGATTAGCAGAAATCTTTAGGGGTGAACTGAAATAAACATAGCTGAAAAAAAATTTACTTGTGACAGATATTACGAACCTATGTTGGTAACTATACAATCAATTTAATAAATGTTATCTGCTTATTATGTCTTGATTACAATGCTCCTTCTAATACCTTCCAAATGATTGCTTTTTTGTAACACTGTTACTATGCTGTTGACTTATCCTTTTGTGCAGTATCCCTCCTAGGAAGTATTTCTGATATTATTTTTGTGCAGTTGATTATTCCCTTCCTATGTGTAGTACTTTGCATTTGTTCTTATTAATTTCATCCATTACTCCAGTTTATCAGCGTTAATTTGAATTCTAATCTTGTCACTCAAAGAATTTTCAACCTTTCCCAGCTTGGTAGGGTTTTCAGCCTTTAGAAGTGTATTCTTCATGCCATTAGCTAAATTTATAAATAGCATGCAACAATGTGCAAACAAAAGGAAAACATTTAGCTAATTATAAATAAGTTCGAACCATTTAAGTTACTTATGAATCAGTTCATTTATAGAAATGGGTAAGGACTGCAGCATGGAATTTTCTAACTTGTATTTTTGACAAGCAATTTTAAAGGTGTGAGTTGAATACCCTACAAAAAGGATTAAATTAAAAACCATAATATACTATATAAACAATGAATTAGAAAGGTTGTAGCAAAAGATATATGTTGAAGTAATTCTATACTGCAAATTTTGTTTTATTAAGTTACATCAGTGCTAAACTAAATTCATCCTGTAATTTGACCAAAACAAATTATCTGCAACTGCTGCTGTTCATCATCAGTCTATCTACTGCAATATTTATGGCTTACGCAGAAATAGATGCAAAGTTTAAATAAAGCTATATATCCATAAATAAACAATTAATGTGACATTTCTGCATTAAATGGAATATTAACGATGCAAAAAGTATACAAATAATGTCTTGGTGGGAAGTGGGGAGGAGAATGGAGGAAAAAGTGATGGGTGGCAAATATAAGTACCATTTTTGAAGGAAGCAATAAAAATGTGTGGGGTTGGTTTTAGTGGCCATGGACATATGTGTGCATGTTTATTATAGATGAGCTGGTAGCACTGTTTCCTAGGGGTATCTGACACTTCCTATTATAAGACTGTATGTTTTCAGTTTATAATTGTACCAAACTTAAATCATTTGGGTTGGAAATTTCCATGCCAGCTCTCTGCCTGAGGATGAATATATATAGGCAGGCGGGGTTTGGTGAGTGTCAAAGCCACTGTCCTGGACAAAACCCAGAGCATCCAGGAGTACATCAGTAAGATGGCACCCAAAGATGAGCTGCTGAGAGAATGCCTGGGGCAGCAGCAGACGTGGGAGGAAGATCAAGCAGAAGAAGTGCCATGGCAAGACAAGACCCTGCAGGGGATGTACCATCGACAGATAGCTGAGGTGGTTGACATTGGGAAATCCTACCAGTGGCTGGAAAGGGCTGGACTAAAAGACAGCACTGAGGCACTGATCATAGCAGCACAAGAACAGGCACTGAGCACCAGATCCATTGAAGCAGGGGTCTACCACACTAGACAGGACCCAAGGTGCAGACTGTGCAGAGAGGCCTCAGAGACAGGCCAACACATAGTGGCAGGATGTAAGATGCAGGCAGGAACAGCATACACTGAACAGCACAGCCAAGTAGCTGGCATTGTGTACAGGAACATCTGCACAGTGTATGGGCTAGACCCTCCCAAGACCAGATGGGAGATCCCACAGAAGATCGTGGAGAATAACAAGGCTAAGATCCTGTGGGACTTCCAGATCCAGATGGACAGGCAGGTACTGGCCAATCAACCAGACATTGTGGTAATAGACAAGGACCAGAAGACAGCGGTGGTGATAGATGTAGCAGTGCCAAGTGACAGCAACATCAAGAAGAAGGAGTATGAGAAGCTGGAGAAGTACCAGGGCCTGAAAGAGGAACTAGAACGGATGTGGAAAGTAAAGGCCAAAGTGGTCCCGGTGGTGGTAGGAGCACTCGGGGCTGTGACTCCTAAGCTGGGAGAGTGGCTCCAACAGATCCCAGGAACAACATCAGAGCTCTCTGTCCAGAAGAGTGCAGTGCTAGGAACAGCTAAGATACTGCGCAGAACCCTCGAACTCCCAGGCCTCTGGTAGAGGACCCGAGGTTGAGGATGACACATACCACCCATAGGGGGTGAGAGAGGAATTTTTTTTTTTATACACACACACACACACACACACACACACACACACACACACACACACACACACACACACACACACAATATTTAAATATCAGTCCGAGCAGTTCAGTGTACACACACACACACACACACAATATTTAAATATCAGTCAGAGCAGTTCAGCAATTTCTCAGACTGAGGGAAAGAAAAATGTTTTAAAAAATTATGGTTATATGTCTAATGCCTCCATATTTTGGAACAGGGCCTTACATTTATTTTCAGAGGGTTGGCCTTTCTGTCAGGGATTTTTTTGTGTCATCCTAAAAATCCACCAGATTTTGTCAGTCTTTGGATAAGTCTATATCAGTACTTTTCAAACTTTTTTTCTTGGGACCCAGTTGAAAAAAAAATCATTTATGCCTGCAACCTAACAATTACATCTTTGAGCAACACTTTCCAGTTTTTTGGTGGCAACAGTATGAGGTGGCATGAGCCAGTTCTAGGTCTAAACCCTAAGTTTGAAAACCACTGGTCTATGTTGACCATGGGAAAATTGCCACCATCAGTGTTATCTTCTAGGTTCAACTGAGCTGTCTATGTAGTCATTCTTAATCAACCTGGAAATTGCCACTGTGACTCCAGCTCCAGAACTGGAGTTGCAGGAAGGCAACTGGAAGGCATTTCCAATTGGCTCAGTGAAGTGTCTAGGGAGCTCTTAGTAAGTCACCAGGAGATACGCAAGATAGTTTATATACCTTGTGTATCTCCAATCAATTGCCACCAAAAAGTGTGGCAAGTATAGACTACAGCATTGAACCGCCTCAGTTTGCGTGTGCTCAGTAGAGATTTCATAGATTTTAGCAGCAAAATGTCTTGAACATTTCATCTACAATAGACACACTTAAGACTGTGACTGAGCTGGTCTTTCTCTTCAGCTGCAGTGGTAGTCTGACATAGAGTGTATTGTGCTGTCAATAATGACTCTTCTGTGGACCCAAGTTGGAGGAGGAAGAGAAAACAAGAGTCAGATCTGCTGGAGTGACCAGTGGGTAGGGGAAATATTGAGAGAAATTTGGTAGGGGGAATATTGGGAGTGGGAAGACTGAGTGTAGAGGCTGGCAGGAGGAAGGAAGAAATTGCAACTAGAAGCTGGAGAGGGGCAAGGCTGGAACTGGTCAGGCTTGGAGACTGTAATCTGGACATAAGGACTGACTAACTGGTCACAGAGATTAGGGAAGGATCCAGGGGACTGAGATAAGACGAGAATGAAGACCGATACTGTGAGTCAGTGGATCAGGGGAAGGAGGTAAAAGGGTAGAATTATAGCAGATGGGGAACAGGGGTATTGGGAGAACTCATACTGCTTTGTCAAAGACACTGGAGTGGAGAAGTAAGTTTGGGAATAGGAAATATGGATGAAGAATAGAAGGGAGAGAGAGATTGAATGAAAAGATAGAAGTGGGGAACTAGGACTGGCTAAGTAAAGAGACTGAGGCTGACAGGGGGAGTGTGGAGGAGCTAGAACAAAACTTGCTAGAATAAAATGACTGGGATGGGGATGAAAAGCCTGAGGAAGGGAAACTGGGGTCTATAGCCACGAAAGGGACTTAGTATTGTAACACCTATCTCTACGTGTTCTGCTACATAATGGAATATACAGCCTTGATTTAGGATCCCAGATTCCTCATACAATACATGGGGAAAAGCCAGCAAGGAGGAGAGATCCTTATCAGGGATCTCTAAGCAGGGAAATCCCTATACTAGCCAACAGGAAATGATGAAGAGAGGGATGTGGCCTAAGGCTTACCCCTCAATGGGAGTTAGGTACCAAATCTGAGTTGTATGGAGGTGCCTGCCCCTCTTGGTATTCAAAGCTACAAACCCTTTCCTGGAGTTTGGTGCCAAAGCTCTTCCCCTCACAGAAAACTGAAGAGGTGATGACACCCCCCCAACAACACTTCACCCACTGATTAAAGCACACCCAGTCAGGACATAAGCTTTCACATTACCAGAGGGGGACGAGAGATTTGAATGCAGCTCTTCCTCTTCCCAATGTAAGAAAAATTATATATCTCAAAGATAACTTTGAATAAAAGCAGGAAAACACTTGGTTGTGGAAAATTCTGCAATTAGTTTAAAAAAAAAAAGCTTTTGTTTCATGAAGGCATGAGAAAACAAAAGTATTCTCTTTTCCTGGTGTTTAAAATATTGGTGATGGTTCTACTACAAAATTCAGTCTTGTTCCTTATCACCTTATTTTCTCCACAATTTAAGAATTCCTAGAACTGAAACAGAAGAAAAATGTCTGCCAGCCCATTTCCTTCTTATAAATCTAATATTTGCAATGAATTAAAGATATGAAATAGAGCAAATTCTACTTCATGTAATTACCAATATGTTTCTATATGATTAACAGCTCATTTTTTAACTGATCCCAAAGAACTGAAAAAGAGTCTTTCTGATATGTCCTCTATTCCCTTAACAGTGGAAGATTTTCTAGTGCTTTTACCAATCTAGTTTTAAACAGCTCCAAGGATGGAGATTTAAATTTAAATGAGATTAAAAAAAAACCCAGCAATAATACTGAACACTCAAAAGGAATATTGCCTCTGGCTGTTATGAACAGTGAAAAATAAATAAAATAGTCAACTATGGAGGAAAAGTTCATGATGCACTCTCCAAAACATGCATTCATAGCAATAGTTACTACAAGTCTAGCGGCAATTCAGAAATAACCTGTATTTACTGCGAGCTGAACTAAATTGCATGTAGCAAATAGCTTTCACCAAATCTTTGAAAGTTCATCTTTAAACTTGGGAGTTGAATAATATTAGTACATGAGCCTCATGACAACCAAGGACAGAAGCATTAAATCAGCAAAAGTCTCTTTAGTTGATTATACCTTCAAGCTTTACATTTAGCAACATCTGAAAGGTGCTTTTATTTGACAAGTTAACCCTTTCATGAATGTCACACATACCAAAAACTCATCTAATTCTTAATGCATATGTTTATCCCAACCATGTGGATTCTAATAGTACTCTGAGTTATCTATTGCCAGTTCAGCTGACACCATTTTAAACACTTCCTTTGTGTTCTTTATTGTGGGTGAAAGTTATCAGTGTTACCTAATGTAAGTAATTATATGAACCTCTTTGAAATCAGCAGCTTTTTACTTATTATAATCAAGGTTAGCATAGACTCATCTATGGTAGATATAGGAAAGCATCCTAGCCTCCTGGCAATCTAAGAATGTTTCCTACCATATATTTTCTACTGTCTTAGCTGTACAATTTTAATTATATAATCAATGGAATTGAACTTTCTCATAAATTTCATTCTTTATATTCAATCTAATTAACCTTTACTGATTTTTACACCATTACTCATTAAAACCCTGTCTTTAGAACCCTCTGCACCCCACCCCCAATGCCCATAATTCTATCTGGTATCTACATTCTTCAGTTAACTGTATATCATACATACACTTGCCTAAATAGCCTCCAAAAGGTGTCTTTCAGTATATGTGTTATAAACAATTGCCACCTTTAAGTTTTTCGTTAGAATTCCTTCAGTACTTTAACCAAATCCCCCTTCCAGTCTTTTTCTGAATGCCTTCAATACACTTTTTGGCACCAAGTTGATCAGAACATAACTTAGGTGTCATCTCATCAATTCTGTTGAGAGGACTGTTGCTTCATAGTCCATGACATATCTATGCCTACATGTATAAACTTTATGCAACTTGCCCCTGTATCTCTGAGATGACCACTCCTTCTGTTTTAATTACTAAACAACTGAAATTAATTATTAATTAAAATAAAATACATGATGAACCTATTAATAAAAACTAACATAAAGGATGACAACAATGAGGACTACTGAATACATCATTAGCATAGGATTCAAAGTAGCAAAATCAAAAGTAAAAAGCTGCCAGACAATAAAACTAGAATTTCAGAGAATATCTTTTCTCATTTTGAAGATGATTAACCATGTAAAATGCTTTGGTTTACAGCTCAAATAGGAGACTATAGGATACAATATGTTACTTAATAAGGTCTAATTTAATATTCAGTGCATGGCTCAACATGGCAACAGAAATAGTTTTGCTAATTAAAATAACACTTTTATTAGATGATACACTAGCACCATGCTTTGCTGTATGAAAAGTATTAAAATAATAGCCATAAATACTGTTAGCCCTTTGTGTGCTAGTTCCTCTGATGAAGTTTTGGGGACTTGCAGGTTTATGTGGTTAGGAGAAGAGACTGCTGATGGAGTCACGTGCCCTTGATACAAACCTGTTTATTTACAATGAATGTATGATGCTCCATTTCCATGAACACATGAGGAACCAAAGAAATCAGGAGATACTTTTTTTTTTTTTAATGGAGGATCAAATCTCCTCCAGGTAGTTTGTCCAGGTTGTATGTATTTTGCTCCTGCTAAATTGTTCTTGTCAGTACTTCCAGTGGGAAGAAATGTCATAAAGCCAAGTACTGTTACCAAAGAGAGATTCCAACATGATAGTGGTATACTGAGACAATTTCAGTAACTAAGAAATTAAAGGCTTTTGCAGGTGCTCAATCCTCAGATGGTCAGGCCACTTATTTAGGTGCCAAAATATGGATTTATGAGCCTGATTGTGAACACCTAAACTGGAAAACTTTGACCTCTGTCATGCTCTTTATAGCCAGAGCCTGCAAAATTGTGGGAATCCTGAGCAGAAATATCTTCCCGCATACATTCTTCATGGTATTTGAAAAAGGTGAGGCTTTTTTATTTCTTTGTTTGCTTTTTGTTTTCTCAAGAAATGGAGAAACAAAGAAAGCATCAATCCTTTATCTATTAGGATTCATTTCTATCCCTTGCTCTAAGGAAATCCCACTGAAATTGTGATGAAGCAAAGAAATCACCCCCTGTTCCTCTACACTAGAAGCTGATAGCAGGCCTGCAGAGGAAATTAAAGACCAGAACCTAGCTCAATTTGGGCTGACCGAGGAAGAGCCAGGAATTAGCTGCTTCCTTATGCGAGTGGAAGGATCACTAGCCCACCAGCTGAGGCAGCCATAGGCAACAAACACCGTCCTTTTGGTGAGAGTAGACTGAAGATGAAGAGCACCCGACCTTACAATAGAATTCAGTAGCTGATAGCACTGTCTTGAGGGGTTCTGATCCCTTCAAATTTCTGACTGCCCCAAACTGGAGCAAACTGGACACTACCCAGGATCTACAAAGAGGCATTACTAGAGACAAACCATCACTACAACTTGGACTATATAGGTCATGCTCCAAACTAAAGTGACAACAGTAGGAAGTAGCTCATGGCAGTGAATGTAGGCTGACTCCTAGGAGCTCACTCTTTGGGGTTGACTTAAACAGTGCCCTGGGCTGGGACCTGGTGGAGTGGGAGACTGGGGTGAGGGGAGGTCCCACCTCTTCCTGTTCTGAAGCTCCTTGACCAAACAGGGGACTGGAAATCAAGTGCTCTAACCACTAAACTGCCTGGACCTCCAAACCCTCTGTAACAGAAATCCATAGGAAAACTGAGTTTCTCAGGTTTAAGATCAAAATATAGATATTCAAAACCTTAGAAATGCAGGAGTACCATTTATTCCAGTATTATTTTCATGGTACTCTGTGCACTTTATATAGAGTGCCTGTATTTTATGGTTCTGGTTACAGCATTGTAGTCTAAGTTTATGCAATGAAAGTATGGAAGAATAAAATGCAGCTCCTGATATAAAGTAATCCTAGAAAAATAAAGTTTCATAATACTGAAGCACTAAATCAAGTATGCTATAAACTAATATTCAACAATCACCCAAAAGGTTCTAAAAAATATTATATGCATTTGTAACCTTTTTAAAAAAGAGCAAGAACAAAAGTAGTGTTATTTGCTGAGCACTGTTTGAATCAACAACGATCCACCTTGATAAAAAAAAAATCAAATATCACTTTCATGTAAAATACTTTTTCTTAGTTTCTCAAAATAAGGATTTCTGTACTTCTGTCTCAAATGGATGAAGAACACAAAAATGACATAGGACGAAGTAACCTGGTGTAAATCAGATTAGTCATAGTGAAGTTAGCGAACATAAACTGAATTATGTTAGCTGAGAATCTGGTGCACAGTCTCTGCCTTGAAGAGTTTATTATGCATTTTTAGACACTGGTTGCCATAAGACACAGGGAGGGAAGGGCACTGAAAGAAGTGGGGTACAGTAGGAGTTCAAAGATTTGTTGAACCATCCTATAGGATCTACTAGGGAATTTTATTCCTGCAACAAAATTCTGAAGTATGACTCAAAAATCTCTGCAGAAATGATTACATTACCTACTCGGTTCTATAGCTGTTCCTTTATAATTCCATTGTTTTCATACCTCTTCAGTTCAAGAAGACTTTCTCATAAGAGTTATGCTTGCTCATCTTGTTGTGTAGGACAATATTATGGGAGTGACCTTTGTGGTGAGTATAGAAATAGATGCAGAGCTATAAGTTTAATAAGATAGAAACAGTGAGAGACATTAAAAGGTAGAAGGGTCATCACCATAGAGAGTTAACAGATTTTGGAAGGGATTCAAGACCTCTGAATTCGAGCTGAAGCCAATCTTTAATAATTAGGCATAGAGAAGAGATCTTTGTGGGGGGCATGTTATTCCACATCTACCTACTATGTTGGTTTTTAGTGCTTTCCTCTGAAGCATCTGGTGCTGACTAGTATTGAAGACAGGATACTGAGCTACATGAACCATGGAGCAAATCCAGCATGGCAGTTCCTATGAAATCCTCAAGGAGATTGGGAATGAAGTGGGAGAAAAAGTTAGGATTCAAAACTGAACATAAGCAGATGAGCTGGGAGAATGTCATATGCCAGCATATTAGGGAGCAAGCGATAAAAGCTGGAAGGAATTAAGATGTATTATGAAGAAAGAAATGGGAATGGGGTGGAGGGGTTTAAAGGGAAGTGATATGAAACTGGAAGTTGATATCACTGCAGCCACAAAGTTGAGAAGAAATAAAGAAAATGGGAGTGGTCACAGGGACAGAACTGGGTACTTGTCAGTGAAAGGCGTGGAAGGAGTGGGGGAAGGAACAGAAAGGAAGCAGAGGAACTGATCTCAGAAGTGGGGTGCGGGAGTGGCTTGAGATAGAAGACAGGAAAGGAGGTGAGAAGTCAGTACCTTGAAACCGAGCCAAGGAAATTTAGGGAGTGTTAGCAGATTTTGGGATAAAGGAATGGGAAGGATGAGGGTGAAATCAGGGGGTGATTCAAAAAGACTTTGGCAAAGTGCAGTTTTGTCAGTGAAATAACCACAATTAAAGTGATGTAATAAATGATAAAGTATAGAAATTAGATAATCCACATATATGGAAAGTTAATATAATAATTAAATGAGGGGAAAAAAGGATAAATCAGAAAATAGAAGTGAGGTACTGTGGTGATATCAAGGGTAAAATAACAAAGGGAAAATTATGATGCTGCCTGTGCATTGTGTAACTGTAACCCATGTGCCTAATGAAAGGCTATCTCTTTGGGAGACCTGGTATAGCTGGTTTACTGTTCTTGGCCGATTTAGCTGACCAGAGAGCCAGAAATTTCTGGAACAAGGAGTGGTAGCTTTGAGCATGCTTCACAACGTTTTCTGCTTCTGTGGTAGTCAGATCCCATGAGAGCAGCAGGCAGAGCACTTGCAATGGAAAGAGCCCAGCCCATGTGTTTAGTGTGTAACTGGGGGAAACTGATCCAGGAGTGGATAACAAGATGTTTTCTCCCTCCTCTGGGGCCTTTTGCAGCAGAGTTTCCCCACATATACATGTGACTGAATGCTGGTTAATCAGTGAGTTGACTGGAGGGTGCTGGTTCTAGCAGAGGAAGAGTCATCTACATGGATTTCTAGAGAAGATTCCTGCAACCAAAGAAGAAGGAGCTGCTTCATTCATCTTGAGCCTTTGTACTTAGTGCACAGAGACTATAACTGAGATTCAGTAAACTCCACCTAAACTTCGGGAACTCTTGGGTTTCTTTCTCACAGGCTATGTTCACACACAGAGGACTTGTTTCGAAACAAGACGTTTTGAAACGAGCTGTTATGAAATAACGCATTATTTCAAAACAAGTTATGTCGAAATAAAAAAACACTGTCCTCGAAATAACACAAAAGCGGGAAACGAAATAGCATGTCCACACTGTGGGCTTGCTATTTCATTACCTGCTTCAGGGGGCTGCAGCCCCCCCTGGGGGTGAGCCGCTGCTGCAGCTCACCCTGCAGCCCCTGGCAGAGGGGGTGAGCTGCTGCGGGGCAGCTCACCCCCCTGCCCGGGCTGCCCCCCAAACCCCCCCCCGGGTTGGGCCTGCCCGGTTCAGCCCACCGCTGCAGGGGCCGGGGTGAGCACGGCCCTGCCCCCGGCAGGAGCGGCTGCACTGGGGAATCCTGGGGCCACGCTCACCCCAGCCCCTGCAGTGGTAGGCTGAGCTGGGTGCTCCTAACCCCATGGCAGGGTTTGGGGGCAGCCTCGGCAGTGGGCTGAGCCACCCCGCAGCGGCTCAGCCCCCCACTGGGGGCTGCAGCCCCCTTTCTGGGGCTGAGGGACAGCCCTCAACCCTCTGGCCAGGGTGCTGAGGGTTCCCTGGCCAGGGTGCTTTGGGTCAAATGTTGTTTTGGAACAACGTTGTTTCAAAAGGGAATGGGGTTTAAATTGTTTTGAAACACCACTGTTGTTTCAAAACAATGAAACCTGTTGTTTCTAAACAATGGTACGTCGTGTGAACGTGGCATTTCTTATTTCGAGACAACCTCTGTTGTTTCGAAATAAGAAGTGTGTGTGAACATACCCACCATGTTTCTGTGAGGTCTGTTTTGTTTAACTTAATTTTGTTTTTCTTGTTTATGTATTGTGGAGGAGAGAGCTGTGAAGTGGTGAATGCGGAGTTTCTAAGTAGTCACAATGTGTTATACAGTAGCTATGTTTTCTTATAAGATTTATAAAGTGAGTGGTTAAAAAGTTCATTATTTTTGTTCTCAGTATCATTTGAAGATAGGGAGGATGATTCTGCTGGTCTTTGCTGAGAGTCCTTTAAAGACTGAATCCTGGGTCTCCAGCTGTTTTTCCATAGGAGTTGGGGTGTATTTCTTTTAGGCACTGCAGAAGGGCAATTAAATGAATTCTACCCCACCTGAAGGTTACAGAAGGTCTCTGAGGGACATCCTGATAGATGCTATAGACTGTGGGTGTGTCCACACACACTGTTTGAATCGAAATAACTCTGGTTATTTTGATTTAAAAAATGGTAAGTCCACATGACGCTCTCTTATTTCAAAATGAAGAGCTCCCTCATTTCAATATAAGGAAAGTTATATTGATATAATAAAACCTAGTATTATATCAATATGACAGTTAAATCAAAATCATTATTTCAAAATACTGTAACACAGTGTGGCCATGTTATTTTGAATTAACTGTTAAATCAATTGAACAATTTTTGCCCTTCTCCTTCCCAGGTGCTTTCCTTTTTCTATATATTGGGTGGGGACATGGCCCAGTGAGGGGGCCATGTTGCCACACCTCCTATGGTACCCCTCTCCTGAATCAAAACAGTAAGTCCTGTGTGTGGATATACTATTTTGATTTGGGTTTTTTTGGTGTGGACCTGTTAAATCAATTTAACTTAAATAAATTTAATGATTTTTATATTGATTTTATTAAATCGATATAAGTTAAATTGATTTAATTGTGTAAGTGTGGACATAGTTTGTATGTCTGATGGGGGCGACAGATGGTGTAGTTTCATGGAGCCCCTCACAGCTAGCTATATTTATACTTCCTGTAGAAGTTCAATGACCTCTTCTTTGTTCTAGTCTCTTATACCTGTCATTCCTTGCTGCTGTTAAACGTTCCAGTTTGCCTTCCTGCTTAGAGTACTTTCCCAGTAGCCAGTCCATTCTCTTGCTACTGCAATTGTCCTGCAACTTTCAAACTCAGGGTATCTTGACTAGTCAGTTACTTTGAGGAAGTAGTTGATCAGTGAAACAGGGAATTATGGTTCAGAAGTCTGGAAGGATTTTGATTCAGAAGTTGGGAGATCATTTTCATCATCCTCTTTATCTTGAGAGTCTCACAATTTTTGGTGGTATAATGTTTTGTGCAAGTAAATCAGAAATAAACCCATTTATTGGTGGAGCTGCACTAGTTTGATCTATCCTCCAGCAGCTTGTGCACTATTTGAAACTCCAACAGTGTTGAAGTTCTCACTCTACAATGTTGTGGTGTTAAAGGAATATTTCATTTACATTTCCCCAAGCACTGTTATGAAAGATCAGTCTTCTCCTTTTTGTAAAAATAAATAAATAAATAAAATGTTCTTCTCAGGGCATAAATTAACAAACATTTAAAGGTCCCACTAAAAACTAATGGCCATGTACCCCGAGAGTGAAGTGATTAAACCAAAGGTTATGATCCACAGCTATTGTCATTTTGGCTGTGTAAACAGGTAGGCCTTTTAAAATCCCCTGAACTGCAGAATATTGAGTTGATGAGAGATTTTCTTTTTTTTTACCTCCTGCAATGTGAGGCCCATGGGGAGCAGAGGGACCAAAAAAACAAAACAAAACAAAACAAAACAAAACAAAACCCCAGCTCTTCTTTGTGGCTGACAGAAGAACATGCCATTTTGAAGTGCTTGTGTTGTGGAATAAATGTAGTGAAGCTGACATAGCTAATAGTGAGAATTTGAATTAGCATTAACCATTTGAATTACTATGAGCAGAACAAGAGTTAACTGTGCTGTTGGTCCCCAGTATGAAATGTCAGTTGGTATATCAGTTATGTTTAATTCAATTTGCTTGATAAAGGTGTTCTTTTAATTCATTTTGATAGGGACAATAGAAAATAATCTTTGATATATGTGTTAAAATATCAAAAGTTCTGACACTGAAAGTCTTTTGCTGATGCCTTTGCACAGCATTTCTGCTCCATGTTTGTGTTCATATAGGCTATGCCCACACCTAAATGCTTATTTTGAAATAAGTTAATTTTGAAATAAGCAAATTTTAAATAAAACCCTTAATTTGGTTTAACTTAAATCAAGTTAAGGAAGAATACCAAATTGAAATAGCAAGTCCAGACACTGGACTTGCTATTTTGATTTGGGAGAGGGGCATCCTGGGAGCTGTGGCAACATGGCCCCCTGGCAAGGACATGTTGCCACCCAATCCCCTGCCTGGCTCTCACCTGAAGAGCCAGGCAGGGGAAAACAGCCCCCAGGGCAGGGATCCCCCTGCCCTGCATTCCCCACTGCTGGTGGGGCAATGGGGGAT
This sequence comes from Podocnemis expansa, assembly GCA_007922195.1. Classification (NCBI taxonomy): domain Eukaryota; kingdom Metazoa; phylum Chordata; order Testudines; family Podocnemididae; genus Podocnemis; species Podocnemis expansa. Next base: position 22,483,850 of record ML681966.1, read on the forward strand.
GGACCCTGGGGCATGGCTGCAGCCCCAGGAATGGGGGTGGGAGCCAGCTTCCTGTGCCCCGGGACTGGGTGGCTGCAGCCCTGGGAGTAGGGGTGAGAGCTGGCTCACTGCGCCCCTGGGGCTCGGAGCCTGCAGCCCTGGCAGCGCAGGTGGGAGCTGGCTCCTTGAACCCCTCACCCTGCTGCCCGGGATCCACAGGGAGCTGGGGCAGAGCTGGGTTTCCTCGTTGCCCCCCCATTGTCGGCAGCAGGGGGGGTGAAGGGTCCTCAACCGGCTTTCCCTGTTGCCCCGGCAACCTGGCAGCAGGGTCTGGTCCCTGCAGGGGGTCCCGGAGCTGGCTTCCCCAGTTTGCTGGGGGGCCAGCAGCTAGGGGGGCAGCGGGTGCTCTCCCATGCCCCCGGCCCCCAGCCCCTGGCCACCTGCAGTGGCCAGGCGTGATGCCCGCTCCCCCAGCCCCTGCCAGGCTCCATAGCATGGTCAATTTCACACAAGCAAGGCAAAGGGGTGGGGGCAGCCGCAATCCCCCCGGCTGTGGGCTTGAGCCCACAGCCAGGAAAGTCGACGGGGGAGCTGTGGTCCCCCCGGCTGCTCGCTTGTCCCACCGCCGCTTGAGCCTGCAGCCAGCAAAGCAGGCAGGGGAGCAACAGTCTCCCTGGCTGCCCACTTGCTGCAGCAGCCGGGAAAGCCCTGGGACCCGCCACCCTCCTGATCCCCCATCTGCCTCCCCTGGCCAGGGTGCTGAGGGGAGGTGGGAGTTCCTCCGAGGGCGCCATGCACCCTGGGAGGAAGGCCATTCTGTTATATTGATATGTGAGACATATCAATATAACAGAGCCAGGCGGGGTTATTTCAAAATCACAGTTTCGAAATAACCCTCATTTCGAAAGATAACCAGGTTTTATTATATCAGAATGATTTTCCTTATTTCAAAATAAGGGCGCTCCTTATTTTGAAATAAGGAAAAATGTCGTCTGGATGTGTCTATTTTTAACTCGAAACAACTGCTGTTGTTTCGATTTAAAAGGCTCGTGTGGATATAGCCATAGAAAAAAAGATGAGTCAAAAGTATTTCAATGCTGATATATAAGGTTGCCAGCACAGATATAGTGTGACACAGGGAAGACATTGTATAAGAAACCCATAAAATTCACTCAGGACTCAGTAATCCAGAGCGAAGCAAAGTACCACCATGCACTGGGAAGTATTTATTACCGGAGGACATAGGAGTATAAAGGGGTCCTACTTACACGTAACTAAAGGAAAATAACAAAAAACTGTACTGCAGGAACCCTGGAGGGAATTTTCAAACCTGAAAGTCTAAAATGTGGTTCCTACATCCCTAATTAAGCAGATAAATAAAAGTTTGGCCTGTTTTTAAAGGTGTTTGGCACCCACAGCCTCCAATTACTTCAGTGGTATTTGTGGGTGACCAGCCCACTTTTATTCATGTGCCTGAACATGGATTCAGGAACCTCCTTCTAGGCACCCAGCTTTGAAAATATTGACTGTTGTTTTTATTTCTCCAATTTGCTATTACAGCTCAACAGCAAACGCATTTGACAACATGAAAGCAAATGGCTTTGATCATTCTCTTCTCATTAATTCTGACATGTTTTTTCTGTTTCACTTCATTTGTTTGTTTCAAAAATAAACTACCAGTTCTAATAAATAGTAATATGATGGCTATATCACATGCAAGGCAAGGAAAAATATTTCAGTTAGTCATTCTCTGCCTTGGGAGGAGGAGCATGATTTAATTGGCTCCCGGCCAGAGGATGTGGAGGTTGGCCTTGGAAATAGACAAGGAGAGAGCCCAGAAAGGGGACAGATCTCTTTGGTAGTGAAGCTTTATTACTGAGTTTAAGAAACTATAAACAATGCAGGGAGAATACTATAGGTCACAGAGGTGGCCAAACTTATGCAACTCAAGAGCCAGACAAGTTCATTATTAAACCTTTGAGACCTGCACTGAGGCATAGAGCCATATTTTACCTATTCCAAAATTACTAAGTTTAAAATTCATTACACATTTTAATTTTATCATAAAAATAGGGCAAATATTGATCCTACTAATGTCAGATTCTAATAATTATTTAAGGTTACCATGAAAACTAGGCCGATCTATACAGTAAAAGCTTAGCTTCCTCTTGCCATCCTGACCATGCCACTGCTTCTCCCCACCCTCTCCAACCATGCCACCTTTTCTCCCTGCCATCCCAACCCTCTCCCTGACCCCCGGGTCCTGATGCTGGCTCCCCCGGGCTGATCCCTCTCTCCCTATGGCCCCCTTTCCTGGCCTCTCTGATCGCTAGGCACAGGCTGGGGCTCGGTCCTCTTTCTTTAAGCCCTGCCTGGGCTGAGCATCCAATATGCCTGCTCTGGTGGGTAGGCACAGGAGGGGCTCCCCTCTGAGCATGCTCTGAACATGCTCAAGGTGGGGGATTTAAAACTCCTAGGCTGGGGCTGTTTTCCTCTGGCTTTCTTCCACAAGCCGCATTTTTTTCTTCAAGAGCCGCATGCGGCTCCCAAGCTGCAGTTTGGCCACCCCTGCTTTAGGAGAAGGTTAGGACTCCACAAGGGAAATTCCTTTGACCTTGCCAGCAAGAGATTTATGCTGGAATTTCAGAGCAGTTATGTAGGGGCATTAACAGGAATTTAAATTTGATCCCTTTGGAGGGGCATTTTCTGTACCCACTTGGCCCCTAGGAGGTGCTTGCTGTTTCCTCTGATCACAAAACCTGAGGCAGGCTTGCTCTTCCTTTCCTTTCCCCTTCCTTGGCCCTGGAAAGCACTCTCTCATTACTTCGCACCCCTGCCCAGGAGCTGTTTGCCTACTCTTCTATGGCCTGCAGGAGTGTGTTCTTCCCTGCCTCCAGGGTTGAAGAAATTCTGTGCACTTGACAGTTACTGGAGTGGGGGCTGTATCCCTGGTTGCCTCACCATGTCCGCCAACCTTGTGCATGCCCCTGGGTTGAAGTAGCATTAATGTGAAACTTTCACTTGGACTTATCTGTGCCCTGCTGGAAGGACGTTAAGGTTTCATTTGCTGTTGCTGGAAGGCCAAGCCACTGAATACCTAGAAGAGGAGCTGGGAAAAGATACAAACTGTGAAAGGATTTTTACAATGTGAAACCAAATTACTTGAATCACTCTTCTCATTAATTCTGATATCTTTATCTGTCACACTTCATTTGTTTGTTTCAAACATAAAAGTTCCAGTTCTAATAAATATCAGTGTGATGGCTGTGTCACATGAAAACCAAGGAAAAGAAGGGTGTTAGAGATGAAGACTCCATGGAGCACCATGGACAGAGGTGAGGTGGTGCCCATGAGGTAAGAATGTGAAACTACAAGCACTCTTCTTGGTGGTTACGTACCGAGAACAAATCCATTGTTCAAGAGAATTTAATTAGCGACAAACATATACTTAATGTGTATAAATTAGTATCTGGATACAATTTAGACATAAACAGACCTTCAAGAAATTGCTACAAGTTTTTAGATTATCTATGTGCAAATTTAGGCCACAATGATTGAAAATTGTTAACACCTCCTGACTGTTCATTAACCTATGTTTTTAGTGGGCTCATAAATCTGGCTCCCAGTTGTCCTCATTATAAAAACTAGTTAAAGTGCCAGTAAATGTCACCTTTCTAAAAGTTTCTCAAATATTGGCTAAAAATATGAATATTTTTTGCAAATAACAATGGAGAGCTCAGTCCCTTTTAATTGTATTGTCATATTATTAATGACTATTCAGACAATGGGAGAGTGTTTGTTTGCAAATCCTCAGTCTCTTTACATACATCGCAATTAACACATGTATGAAACCTGTATCAAAAAGCTTGATTTGTCATTCTGGGGGGTGGATGAAAGTCTCCTGGCCCAGCAAAGTCAATGTTCAAATTCCCATTGATCTTGAAGGAAGCTGCGTTTTCTTACCTCCACTTTAAAACACTATAGTTGTGAGGTAGATAGGTCTCTAAAATTGAAACCCAACCTTTTGTAGGGGGATCTTTTGCTCTTACCAAGAAGAAGTTCAACCTTTCTTACTGTGGGCCGGGCCTCCTGGGATAACCACCTGAATATGCAAAGATCAGGGCAAGCTGCAAAAAGGAGAGCAGATTCTCCTAGTACTGATAGGCTCCCTGGAGATAAACTCCCCAACCAGTCACAAACAATGCTTCTGATCCCCCACACTGGATATCAAGAAGCCACCATAAAACATACTCAGCCCCCTTTACTGCATTCCAGTTGCTGGTTCCCAATACAGGCACTAGGTCTCTTAAAGAAATAGGTTCTCCTGACCTTAAAGGGTCTGCCACATCACCCAGAACAATAAAGGCTTGGATCTTACCCCAAAATACCATGCTTCCAGCCAATCCTTTAGTAACTAAAACTAAAGGTTTAATATAAGAAAAGAAAATGAGATGTTATAGGGTCAAAGCGGATCACATACATAACAAATGATTTAGAGTCCACAGAAGATAAGCTCCTGTAGCATTTGAAGTTTGCAGGTCTTAGGGATATATCTAACACCTAGATGGGTTTAAGTCCTTGTTTCACAGCTTCAGTTGATAGAAATCTAGTTTAAAGGAATAGACCAAATAATCCAAGTGTAGAGCTTGTTTTAATTCTCTCCTGATAATTAGCAGGGTGGTTTCCAGGCCAGTGCTGGCTGGGAATCTCAATCCTGCGGCCCAAACTTTCCAAGAAGCTTGGACAGATATGAGATAAAGGGGTTATATGTTCCTCACTCCCTTTTATAGCTGTAGCAAGGTGGGCATTTGCAGGTTTTTCTTCATGTGGGCTTTGATGACAGTTCTCAGGTACTTAAGTGGATAATAGTAATATATATTGTCCTTTGAAGTAAAACCTTCTCCTCCTGGGCACCACAGGTAATTAGCTGCATTATCACCATTAACAGACTTGGTTTAGTTTACATTGGTACATCAAAGGTCCAGCTAGATGTTAATGTTCCCTTTCAACCTCTTCCAATAGAACAATAATGACAGATAGGGAGGCAGTTCATTTACCTTGCTATCTTCTAACAGGAACTATGTAAATTTCATTAAGAAACCACTATTGATACACATGCATATCAAAGCCCTAGCCTAATTGTAACACCATCATTGCATTTTCCTATCATATGTCTTAAAGGTTAGATTTGAGTCATGTATTTTACCAGATGGCTTGGCCTTCTCTGGCCTAGCATGACACTCACTAATTTTGCGTCAATAAAATAAAGCCATGTGAAGTTGAGAGGCTGAGTTCTAACAGAATAAGGGGTGTTAAAGGCATCCATCTGTAAAACAGGAACTGTCCTCTGTAGGCATGAGTGGTTTATTGCTATGATTACAATTCTGGCTTTTCTGATAGCTTACGTGTCTGAAATTATTTTTGAATCAGGGCTTTTTAGAATGGTTGACATACTGCTTATGGACTGAACCATTCTTCAGATGCCTTAGAATATCTCTGGACATTGAGTGTCTGGGTCTGCTTTTAGTGATGTGGAGTCTGAGGTATAGTGACTGGAATAGGGAGGATCCTCATTTGCATAATGGTGGCCTAATTAGATCTAGGATGACCAGGTAGCAAGTATGGAAAAATTGGGAAGTGGGGGAAAGCAGTGTATAAGACAAAACCCTGAATATGGGGACTGTTTTCAAAAAATTAGGACATCTGGTCACTGAAATTGGACACCATTTGGTGATATCAATTGCCTCATCTGGTTTGTCAAGAAGCTCCTGAAGAAGATTTTGAAAGGAGAATGAGTAAGCATTTTAAGTTTCAAAAGCGAATGAAAGGAAACAATAATTCACTTGGTTGTTTGTCTCTGGCTGGTTTGTTTGCTGATGCTGGCCTTTGATCGTGCAGTGCACCCATTTCTGACAAGTTGGCCTGTGCTTCCTTTGCTTTCCTACCTGGGCACCAAGGACTAGGAGTCCATCAACTTGCAACCTTTAAAATTTGATATCTGTAAGAAAATATCTTCTTGCCAGATAGCAAATTGGTTGACATAGATCATAAAAGCTAGTATGATCACCCTTTTCCTTGTCTACCTGATTCCTGAAGCTTAACGAAGCCACAAAGGGTCATTACAATTATTGGGTGTTACTTTCATTTTTGGGGGGTGGGAGGGCTTTGTTTTTCCAATCTTTATTAGTGGAGGGATGTCTTTATCTCAGCACTCTTGCACTTAACAATTTAAAAAAAACAAAACAAAACCCTAGTTGATGGCTGTTATAGGGGTGAGAATATAAAACACAAATTTGACACTGTCACCTATAGAATAGTTACTCAGGTACCTAAACCAATCTTGATGTCATCTGAATAATAAAGTAACACTCTATTTTGAACTGTTTCAATGTAATGTGGCATTGGAGTGGGCTGGGGAAGATGATTGATTGATTTTAGAGCTATAATCTCAACATTAGTTTCAGCCTGGGACTGTTTTGACCTTCTTTGTTGTTTGACTAGAATATAAATATATCAGTTGATATTGAGGCTGATAATGTCCTGTTACATCAGTGCTGATCGCTAATTTGCTGATTTGCCTTCCTGAATTTTTACATAATGCTTCTAAGGAATTGTTAGTTTACTTTTAGATAGATAGATAGATAGATTAACACAGAGTAATCTGATAGTAACCTGCTTTTCTTAATTTGATATAATTGTATGTATTTAATTCTGTTCTGCTGAGTTATTTTATAAAATTGGTATCCTGTTATTTGGAAGTTTCATCCTTAGACCTCAGAACTGTGAACCTGAATTGCCCTTTACATAAACAAAAGAAAATTCTGTGACCCACTTAGTGATAGTGCATAGACTTGCCTCTATGGTCCTCACAGAGCTGGTGCCCAAGCTAGAACACAGTTAGATTTTGAAGGAAAGGTCACTTATATATTGATTTCTTTTGATAGGCTGTGTTCATTCCAGATCCTTTGAAGGCCTGGTTAGTTGATCAACCAATAATCTGGCTAGTTCCCTGTAATAAGTCTCCATACCACCATCTATTAATGGAAAAGATTGTTCACCTCAGTCCATTACACACCACAAATAAGGGCTGGGGAACTACTGAATTCTTTATTTACAATAGTTATAAATAATGAGTAACAGTGACATTTATTGATTAAAGTACTGACTGAATATCTTTCAAGCAACCCTACCATAAGTAATAGCTAATAAATAGTTGTGGTAAAAAGGTTCTGAACAACATCTCAAGTAGGAAATTGTTTGTTCAAACTAGACTTAGAAGGCTTGTAAATATTGGATATAATCTTAGAATTTTAAATAGATCTGTGAATAATTTAATTTTACATGGAGCAGCTCAGCCATTTCTATTGTCTGGACAATGCAGGGACACTTGCCCTTCTGCTACCTATGTTATACCTGCTGTTACATGGGTATAAGTGAGTAGCTCTACAGACCAATCTTGGTTGTCCTTGGTATTTCTGATTTCTCTGTCATTATAGTTGTCAGTCTGTGGCCAAACTTAAGTAGGTTTAACAGATTAGCAGTGTCTGCCATCTGGTGGTTGGATTTAACATGAAAGCATCTCACTCAAGTGACATTAACACATAAGGGAAAGCCCTCTTTATCTTTGAGTCAGGACTCTCAGGTGAAGAGAAAATAGAACATAAGTAGTCCTGTGAAGTTTCTCATCAATAAGGCCTTGCATAAATTAGAAAGTGTTTATTGCTATAGCTACACTTGCAGATCTAGATTCATAGACTGCAAGAGCAGAAGGGACCATAGTTATTGTTTAATCTAACCTCCAGAACAGCACATAGAATTTCTCCAAAATTCCCAGAGAAAATCTTTTAGGAAAAAACATCCAATCTTGATTTTTAACATGGCCAGTGAGGTGAGTCCACCACAGGCCTTAGGCAAGTTGTTCCAGTAGTTAATTACTCACTATTAAAATTTAAGACCCTTTCAGTCTGAATTGGCCTAGCTTCAGCTTCCAACCATTGGCTTGTGTTATCCTTTCACTGATAGTCCAGAGCTCACATTATTAAATCTTTTTTTTTTCAACTGGGTGTTATACTGTAGTGAACAGAAGGTTAAGAGTAACTTGAATAAGCTAAATAATGTGAACTCCTTGAATCTCACTGTAAGGCATGTTTTCTAAGCCTTTAATCATTCTTGTGACTCTTCTCTGGACACTTTTTCTAATTTACCAACATCCTTCAGTTCTGGTATCCCCACTTCAAGGGCACAGTATTCCAGCTGTGGTGACACCAGTGCAAATACAGAGGTCATATAACTTCCTTACTACTCGTACTTGAGATTGCACTGTTTATGCATCCAGGGTCTTATTAGCAATTTTGGCCACAGTGTCATGCTAAAAACTCACACTCAGCTAATTATCCACCACAAGTCACATAACAGCTGCTTCATTTTCCAGCCTGGGACTGATGTCAGACTGACAAGTCTGTAAAAGCCTAGGCCTTCTCATTTGCCCTTTTTAGTGTAGATGCAGCTGATAACTAGGGAAAAAGGAAGGGGAGGGGGCAGGGAAGAGTGCTTTTGCTGCTCTAGTTGACATCATGATATACCAGCAGCTGCTTCCCTGGCATCCTGGTACAGCTGTTTCTACACTGGGGCCTTTCTGATATAGAACTGTCAAATCACACCCCGAGCCAACATTGTTATATTGGTGTAGGCTTCTAGTACTGACGTGACCTAAGTCACTGTTTACTTCTCAATTATTTTTGAAGACCTGAGGGCCAATTACCTACACACAAGAGGTTTGTAATGAATGCATGCAGAGGCTGTCTTACCACAGATGGAAGTATTCAGTGTGAAGTGCTACTCTGTGTTTGCTAAAAGGTATTATTAGGCTTTCTATGCTTAAAATGTTTATGAATGGTATTAGCACTTCAGTCATGAGGTGTTTTAAACAAAATGGGATATAATTTGGAAATCTCTGAACATATTTTAATACAGTGGGCCTAATTCAGCAGTGTTGCAAAGTTGAAATAAATTGTAATTTCTTTACTCCAGAAAGTTTCACCAGTATAATTATATAATATAAATAAGTAAATTATTCACTTCTGACTTTCACACCCACTTACCTATGTGTAACTTGCACGTATACCCCTTACACATCTGCGCTTGCCCTAATGAGCCTTCAGTATAAGGGAAGCACGCTGAACAGCTAGGATGAAGGAGTTAGCGAAGAAAGCAAGTCACAGGAGGCTATTTAAAGGTATGCTAAAGTTGTCCATGAAGCTTTAACTTTCATCTGGGCATCTAATGGGTAACTTATTCCAATTTAAACTCCCTTACATTTGTAAATGGTTAAATCTGGGGGAGTCTAGACAAGTCTGTGCTTTGCATCATGAGAGTTTGAGTTTTTGTTTTTACTGTTGACTTTACTGTACAATTATTGTGGAGTATAGCATTTTTGTATTGGTTCACTGTCTATATGGTGTCCTTTTATCCTTTGCTGCCACCCTGTGTCTGGTTGTTGTATCAACCACTCTTTATTATTGCTAGTAAAACTGTTGAGCGGATGTTTTTTAAACAACAATAATTCTCATGAAGGAATAGAGATTCTGCCATGCGGAAGAGGCCCCAAGAAGGCTCTGTGCTGCACATAATTGTTTCTGAGCTCTTAACAATGTGTAGGTGGAGCATAAGGTCTTGTATAGGCCATCTTCATTAAAGTTGTATGCCATGTAGTTGTGGCTGTCTGTCCCCAGGATATTGGAGACAGATAATGGATGAGCTGAGGTAATATTTCTCATAAAATATATTACCTCATCCACTCTCCACCATCTCCTTCACTAAGGTACACTTCACCTTAAAACTGCTTGGACTTTCTTGACATAGAAGCCACAATCCTAAAAAGTGCTTTACTTGCTAGTGCAAAAAATAAAAGGTTTGCTTCTGCTCTTATTAAAGGCCCAGTTTAGAGAAGCACTTAGACATTTCCCCCTTGAAGAATGGGCTGTTGGAAGTGCCATATTTCTAACATCTGACACATGAAAGGAAGCAAAAATGTGTGTGGACCCTATATTTAAGATTATCCATTTACTTCTGATATTGCCTGTATCACTGTGAATGTCAGCCTGAAAATGAGAAGAAAATTCTCAAAAGGGCAAAAACAGAAAGGCTGAAAAGGATATGGGGATAGAAAAATGCGTATAAACCCTCTAAAGTAATTCAGAGCACAGTTTTTGAAAGAAGCTCTTTATCTAGGGCCTGTAGTTATGCTTGACTAGATCTGGTCTCAAACTTGCTGAGAAAACAGATTTCCAGTAACTAAACTGGCTTTTTCCGATCTGAAATCTCTCATGATTTAGGATAAATAAACTTTTATACAGTTAGGATTATGTCAAACCTGCTTGGTTCGCTACAAATCACCTGGCAAGCTGCTGGGGAGTCATGACATGTGAACTGCAGCATGACTGCATGCCCCAGATATCTAGCATCTTTGGTTTCAAGTCAACCCTCCCATGCTTGTGTTTCCAAGGTTCTTGCTGTGGAATTCAGGCCCTCATAGTCCTGGGATGCCCAGCTCAAATCAAGGCTTTCAGGACTTCCAACCAACCTAATATAGACAATGGGGACTGGAAGACCTGACTCTAACTAAATCTCAGCTCAGTGTTCTGTAGCAGGAACACTGGAAATCCTGGGTGAGGAGTTTCAGGGCTGCAGAGATGGGAGCTTGTTGGTCCTGGGGTGGTCTTCCAGGGTCTATAACTCCAGGGCAGCCCCTTCATGCAGACTGCCCTAGGACTCACACCACAGGCTTCCAGGCACCTGGGCTGTGTCTGCGCTAGGGGCCTATTTTAAGTCAACTTCACAAGGTCGACTTTAAGCCCCAGGCCGGGGTCAAGACCCACCCCCTGTCTTGCCCAATCTGGCTCCTGCTGCCACTGGCAAGGGGCTGAGAGATCTGGCTCTCAGCCCCTTGCCAGAGGTGGTGGGGGCTAGGAGCTGGCTCCTGCCTCTCATGTCAAGGGGCTGGGAGTGCAAACTGGCTCCCAGTCCCTTGCCAGAGATGGCAGGGGCTAGAGCTGGTTCCTAGCCCCCACCACTTCCAGCACGGGGATGGGAGCCAGATTCAGCTCCACACCCATTGTGGCAGGACGCAGGAGCTGACTCCAGACCTGAGCCCCTTGTGGCTGGATTGGGCCCATTAAGCAAGAGCTTAAGTCAACTTAATAAAAGACTAATTTGTCCGTGGAGTTCCTTAGGTCGACTTAAGGGAGGCTAAGTTGACCTGAGGCTCCAATGTAGACATTCCCCTGGCTAGCTGGCTCACTACACTCCCTGCTTGGGGGTCAGGCAACCCAAGCAGAAACAGTGAAACTGTCAACTTAAGTCAGCAAGTTCAGGTCTAGGGAAAAGATTTCATTTTTATAAACACCATTTGTCATTTTTTCCACAATTGTGCTACTTTAGCATTTCCAGTGCTAGACCCCGCCACCCCCCGCCCAAACAAAGTATAATGCTGAATCAGGATGCGATCAAAATTTAAAATTCCAGTATTTCTCACAAACTGAAAAAAATCCTGGATTTTAACTAGATAGCCTTGGTTGTTCCCCTGCTTCAGCAGGAAGATGCTTTGTGAAGCAGCATGTCTCAGAGTCAGCTTTTCACAAACAAGTTTTTTGTAATACATGAGGGTCTTTGGCTTTTCATAAGAAAGTCATACAAAGTCACATGATAGGCTTAATTTTAAGAAGTCAGTTATAGTGTTGTAACACCACTTTTCTTGGTCCTCCTTACTTATGATAGATCTATTGTCTGAATGCTCTTACAATGTAGTAAGTCTCAAACCTTTCTAAAGAAACATGCTGAGGAAGAGGACGAAACATATTGTGTCTGTTCAGCACCAGTAACCATTAAAGCCAATGCAATTTTTTTGCCTTATCTGTCATTTTACTATCTGATATGACTTTCATCCCCCATTCAAATTTCTATCTGACCTCTTTCCAGGTCACCTCAACATTCCTCACAATTTTAAGGGTTATATTGTAGTTTATGACCTAGCTGCAAGACTTTACTGCCATTTTTATTTTACCATTCACCTTGTGACTGACTTAAGGGCAAATGCACTTGTATTTTTACACATTGTAGGTGTCAGGCTTCTATGCCATCACCTCTTGAGCAGTGACCTGCATCTAGTTGTCTTTTGATCAGGCTACTCACCCCCACGGTATGATGATATCCTTGCAAGAGCCTTTTCCTAGGCTGGCCTGCTTATTTTCTTGTCAGAGACAAACAGTAACTGCTAACCATTATAATGCACGACAACACTTCTTGTGGAAGTCTATTTTATTTTTAAGGTAAAAGAACTACAGAGAAGTTTAAAAAAATAAAAGAACTGACACAATGCTTATAATTTTATTAGTGATCACCCTAATCCTAACATGGACTCTAGTGGGGGTAGTCCTTTCAACCCCCACACAAGATTTTCTCGTGGTTTCAGATTAGTCACATCTTCAGAACAAGGACACAGTCATAAGAGATCTCAACAGCTATAGTTCTTTCAACCTTTCCTGAATGATTGGAGACTTCCGCAAAGCAGTGATCCTCATATCTGTTTACTGGATCAGGAAGAATCCTATGAACTATTTCTTTTTAAATCAGGCTATATGTCCAAAAATGTTTTTGTGAAGAGAATCCATTCTGTACTGACATGTGACCTTCTCCAGGGGGTGGCTGTAAAGGCTACTAATAAGAGGAACTACATTAGCATACCAAAATTTACATACAGTTCCCTTTCCAGAGTCCATGGTATTAAAAAAAATGTATTAAAATAAATCCAGTAAAGTCATCTTAATTTCATAAGGCTTGTCCAGGATATTGTCAATCTATCACCCCAGCATCACTTCTATATCTTCCACTTCTTGTGTCTTTTCAGTCATGATTGTAGTAGGTATCAGGATTTTTTTTTGTTTGTTTTTTTAATAGCCTTATGCTGCCACTCATACGCAAGCTGAGGAGTATTGTTCTGCTTCAGCAGTCCCTCTAAAATTGGCTTCTAGACCTTGACCAAAAACAAGATACAATTTTATAAAGCAAACATAATTCTGTTAGTTCTGGCTGCATGCATTTATGTCTGTATCTGTAGCTGTTCCTATCTCCTATAACCTTGTTTATAGTAGGGATTTTTTTTTTTCATTTTATTTTTTAAGATCAGTGTGTGACTTATCCTGCTTTGCTAGTTGGCCACCCAGTCCTGGGTCAGTCCACACTAGCCTCCTGTGTGTGATTGGTCACAGGCAGTGGGTGCGTGCTTTCCAGCCACTTGAGATGGTCCCTCAATGAGCATCCTTAGCCCCCAGATGCCACACTGGAAACTTCCATTCTGCAGGGATTGTGGCCATTCCCCAACACTGTAGGGCTCCCCGACACCTGTTTGCCTGTTTATTGAAGAAACAAGAATGACCCAGGTCTACTTATTTACACTCTAGTGTTTACACAGCTTTAGATAAAACAAACACTAGTTTATTGATTAGAACATGAGTAAGTATATAGCAAATCAATGCACAATCACTGAATAAGGAATTTACCACATGTAAATAAAACTAAGACTCATTCTAACCTAAAACTCACTGTCCAGACTTGCAGTGTTCAGCTAATGAGGGTTTTACAGCCAGTCTCTGCCTATTCCTAGGCAAGGCCCACTCCTTCTTGCAGATGGAGATGTTTCAAGATGGTGTTTCTCTGGCAGAAGGCTACTCCCAGTTCAAAGTGTGTTTGTTTCTTTTCAATTCCCCACCCACCCCCGCCATCCTTCCTCCTCCTTGCAGCAGGGTGATCTTTGTTCAGAAAGGGCAGGAGCTCTCCCTCTGTTTTGGCTCCAAGTCCTTTTTGGAATTTGTGCTTCAGAGGACAGTTAAGCATAGTAGTTGTAGTTGTTCTCTCTAGTTTTTACCCAAATGGCAGAGTATAGCACAGTTCACTAGTGGTAAGTTGCATATCTATCTTATTCTGACTTCTTCCAGATACAACACCATGTGAGAAGAGAGTCTACAGAGCCCTGAGACAAGCTAAAAATGAAACATCTCCTAGAAGAAACGTTTCTGATTTTTTAAAATCCATATAGAGCATGATCCAGATGCTAAATTTAAGTCAAACAGTTATTTTAATAAGGTTATTCTTGTGTAAAATTAACTCGGTCTTTTAGTAGAAAGGTTAATATATGCAATGTGTCAAGAATTTGCATAGTTCTGTTTTGAGTGCTTAATAAATTGGTTGCTGCTTTTGTTCTATGTGATGGGGGCTTAGTTTGTATTTTTAAGCTTGAGTGTGATTTTGGAGTTCATTTGGAGCATGGGTAACTGGCAAGCATACAGTTCTGTTCTCCATCTGTGAGCCAAACTTTGCTAAAGTTACTAATAAACAAACAAGAAATCCTGTCTCACTTAAAGACTAACAAATATATTTATTGTATGAGCTTTCGTGGGAGAAAAATCCCACTTTGTCAGACGTTCATAATGAATCCCACATGTACAGTTCAGTCTTCATTTGTTTAAACAATTACAACCAATAGTACATCGTTACTAGAATTAATATGTAATACATAGTTTTATTACTTCTTGATTAATCAGGTGCTTAAATGTGTGTGTGTGTGTGTGTGTGTGTGTGTGTGTGTGTGCAAACAAACACACATCCACTGCCTGCTTTCAACAGCATACAGAGCACGTACCCCATGCCCTGTAACATGCATTTCATACCCCCGCGCCCAGCACAGCTATAATTAGCGGTGCAGACCAGCGGTTTTCAAACCATGGATAGGGACCCTGTACAGAGTCGACCTCTGCTGCTGCCACCAAAAGTCTAGAATACGTTACTCAAAGATTTAATTGTTGGATCACAGGAATAAATTACTTTTTTCAACTGGGCCCCAAGGAAAAAAAAGTGAAAACCAGTGGTGTAGACAGTAAGGCACAGCTTAAGTGAGTAGAGATGGCAGAAGGATGTGGATGTGCACACAAGTGCATGCCTTCCATGGCTCTTCACTTGGCTAAGTCAGGTCTTCCTAGCACACTGTTAGATTTAGCCCTGGAATGTCCTGCTGCCTTCTCACTGCTCCAGCCTTTCATGGACATACAGGTACACAGTACAGTGTGGAGTCAGTCCACTTTTAACTGTGACATGTAGCAATGCATACCCAATGTGCTGATGAAAATGGAGTAGAGGTAGCATTAGATTCCCCTAGGTGATAGGGAAATCTGTCAGCAGTATAGGAATGAATGAGCTTCTTTCTTGGATAAGATCCCAGGTTACATTGTATGTGTTGCCAGAAGAGCATCAGTACCTTCTGATATGGGCCATGTCCCCCAAGAAGCACAGAGATGACTTGGGAACAACAAAAAGAACATGAGTCCCTTCACAGCCCTAGGGTTCTTGTTAAGACTGATCATTTAATTTGAACAATGGTTATTCTGATGTTTAGATGCAAACATTTGTGTATACCACCTTGTGAAGCAGCTGCAGAGCATCAGGCCTCTCTGAGGCAACTGACCCATTAACATCCTGGCCTCAGAGTGAAGGGGAATGTACAGGGGTTAAGGTAAGGGGGACTGCCCCAGAATGTCTTTCCAGGGCCCCCTACTTTTAGGAAGCCAGCGGTCTGGGCCCCCTAAAAGTAGGGGAATGTGCTGGAATGCTGAGTTCTGGGACCCCCTAAAAATAGAAGGGTGCACCAGAATCAGTGTTCCAGCATGTCCCTGCTAGGCTGGAGGAGGAGAGGGGCCACAGGCTAGGGCCAGCCCAGCCACCCCTCCCTACCTTCCCTGGAGCCTGTGTGGCTCCACCCCTTCTAGCCAGGGCCTGGCTGTGTGTGCAGCCAGGCCCCAGCCTCTGGCCTAGACTCCTTTTTGCTGGCCAGCTGGCTGGCCAGGGCTGCAACCTTCTGTCTCCAGCCCAGCTCTTTGGGCAGGTAATGGGGATTGAGGGGGGTTGGGACAGTCAGGCAGCCAGTGGGGAAGCATGGGAGTGGGGATGGTGCATGGGGAGGGGGGAGAAGGGGTTGGGATGGTGGGCTGGGGGGTCAGGAGGTCTGGAATGGGGGCAGAGAGCTTAGGGAGTGGGGATTGTGGCTAAAAAGGACATTGGGAAAGGGGGTTTGATGGGGGTAGGTGTTTTGGGGACAGTAGCTGGCATGCATGGGGGAGTCCTGCACCAGCATAAGTGGGGTCCTACCTGGGCATGAGGGCAGAGCCAGCCCAGTGTGCAGGGGCCCGCCAATTTAGGAGGGTTCCAGTAAGGGGTTAAAGTAAGGGGGAATGCATCAGAACGCAGTTCTGGGGCCCCCTATTTTTAGGCTGGCAGCATTCTGGGCCCCTAAAAATAGAGGAACTCACAGGAACACTGCATTCTGGGGCCCTGCTAAAAATAGCATGACTAGCCGGAACACAGCGTTCTGGTGGCTCCATCTTAAGCCCAGCCAGCAGAGAGGTACAGCAGGCTGGGAGTTTGTGAATCCTCCTCCTGCAGGTGGAGCAGCTTGTGGCTGGAAGCAGCTTCCAGCCAGTCAGTCAGCCTGCAAACAGCTAAGATAAAGGCTTTGGGGGGGGTGCTGGTGTTTGAGTGTGTCTGTGTGTCTGTGTGCATGCATGCGCGTGCGCCTGGGGGGTTGGGTATTGTGCCAGGGGCTGGGTTATGGGGACAGGTATTGGAGGTGTGCATCCATGCCAGAGGATGGACGCACCTGTGCTGGAGAGGGGCACACCCAATCTGGAGGGTTCCAGGACCCACTAAATTATACTTTAACCCCTGGTTCCAGGGCCCCTGAATTATACTTTAACATCTGGGAATGTATAGAGGAAGAGGAAGCTGATCTGTTTCCTCATAACCTGTGACACTGACTTCAGGGAGGTTTGGATCAGATACTTGGTGCATTAATATTACAATAATAGAAAATAAATTTAAAAATACGTAAATAACCTAAATAAAACAGATCAATAAAATGCAAGAAGAATTCATTGGGATATGCCCCAAAACTATATGGCTGTATCCATGTTTCTGTCCTAATGATTTTTGTATGTAAGAATGTAAGTCAGTTGTATATTGATTGTGTGTGTGTGTGTGTGTGTGTGTGTGTGTGTGTGTGTGTGTGTGTTTTTAAAGTCTTTCAAAACAAACTTAGTCCTAGATACTAAAGTTCAAGGCAGAAATACACTAAACAAGTTTGACTAGAGGACAGAAGTTATAGAAGCTGAAAATCTGATTATCTGCATAAATGTATAAAAGAAATTGACAACTAACTGAAGGATGGCAGTGAACTTCTCACAAACTGGAAAACTGAGTTATGACACTGTTAATAGGCCATGTATCCATAAAAGTTATCATGTAGATGCATATAGTTTATACGAAGAATTAAAACTTATTATTGAGAGTTTCTTTTATAGTGATTATTTTCGTTTTCTAGATTTGTAGACAAATGACATTTCAGTGTAATGGCTTCCTTAGGCCATTAGTTAATGACAATTACGGCTAGTACATTTTTTTTAAACAACAGCAACAGCTAATTAAGGTCCCATAAAGTCAGAAAAGTGAAATGAATTGTCCTCTGTATTTGAAAATATACTATCTTTGCCATTAGGGTTATTCTAAAAATAGTGAGCTTATCAGACTGCATAGCGCAAACAATGAAGCTGAAACAACAGATGCTGCAAAATGCACTCATTCTGCCAGGTATCAAATTGGAGGGGGAAAAAGTCAGAGGTACAAGCTTTGCCTATAAAATAAGTTCCTGACCATTTGGGATACTTCCCATGTAGATGGTGGAGATTTTCACAATATAATCAGGTTCTTCTGCTAGGCTCCTTAGGGATGGCATGTCCTCAGTGAGCCATACTCCTGGTGCAAAATGAGCAGTTAAAGCTGACTATGCAGGTCTTTGTAATATAACCTCTTCTTGTCTGTCTTATGTTCTTGATGAGCTCCAAAATAGATAACAATGACATGAGGATATGCATGTCTTCCATAAAGGCAATCAACACCATCACAGTGCTTAGAGAATGTCAACACTGGATGAAGAACACCTGGCTAAAGGCAAGTTGGTTAAGAGTTATAAACACTTTAAGAACTCACAGGGCCTCTAATCTGTTTTCCAGCATCAAGTGCATCTGTCCCAACATTAATCAAACTGACATGAAATCTCAACACCCTGCTTGACTTGTTGCTGTTGATGGACAGGTAGTTCCAGTGTCAAGAAACTACATCTTTTTCTTTCATCTTTAGAATAACTTTGGCCTTTATTTTGTGTTGAAGGCCTGCCCACAGTGATCCACACAGTAATCATCTCCCGACTGAATTACTGTACGTGCTGTATCTGTGCTCAAGGGTGGAAAGCTGTAGAGACTCCTGATTTCACAGAAGACTGATGTTTGTTTCCTAAGTGGACCTGGTCGTCTTCATAATATCACCCCTGTGCTCTAATTCCCCTGGTTTCTATTGCTAATTTAAGGCCTTGGTGATAATTTCTCCCCCCCCCACCCCCCCCACCCCAAAAAGAAAACTGTTTTTCCATGGGCAACCAAACCTCCTTACATGGCTTTTATGACGGGTGTTTCCCCATGGGCAGATCTGTGATGCTGTTAGTTGGTTCATGATAAGATGGATAACAATGGAACAGAAATTGCAAGCAAGTTGCGACTAGATGTAAAGAAAATGAATAAACTTCATAAGTACAATGTTAGCTCCAAAGTAAGAATCATAAATGGAATCCATGAAAGGAGGGCGCCAGTGATACACATTTGGATCAAGAAAACTTCATTTTTCAACAGACTGCAGGAGCTCTTAGATATAAATGGTATTTGGTCACTCCATGTTCTTATGCATTAGTAAGCCAAGAAAATGCTCCAAATCCAATTTAGACAAATTTAGTACCTACATGTGGGAGTTAAACTATATTCTTGATAACAAGGGGAAATAGCATAAATGATAAGAGAAGGCAATTGCTTTAAAAGGAACCTTATTTTTTTTTAATGCAATCCACTCGCTTTCTTAATATTGTTTAAACATTTTCTCCCAATGTACATATCTGAAATGAGGCCTGGAGAGTTTCCTTCTGGTCTGACATATCCATTATCTGGCTAGTATCCTGGTTTGGATTATAACACTGATTAATAACTATCACCAATGGCAATTTTAGGGGCTTCTTCCCCACACTCCATGCTCTATCTGACAGCTTCTGAACTATATTTTAAACATCTCAAAAGTATTTTTTCCTGATATAAAAAACTGACAGGTCTTGTTTTTCTCCCCCCAACTGCTTTGCATGAGGAATGCTATATGTTTCCAACCAAAATCAGGTTTTTTTTTTCAGTTTCTTCATTATCTTCTTAGTATAAATGTCTATGTCTACACTACAGGGCTTTATTAAGTGTCCACACTCAAAATGCCAGGAGACTCCCAATGCTCCCACTGGCAGCTGCTAGGTCACCCTAGGAGTGGTGCATTGTGGGTAGCTGGTCCACAGTGCACCACAACAGAAGTGCCCCTCTCTTCTGGCCACTCCTTTACTACAGGAAGTGAGTGACCACATCACCCTCCATACTGTGTGTGGCAAGAGGGAGGCCAGGGAGCCTGACATGGCCCAGCAATGTGCCAATACAGTACTCCACACGCTCCCTGCATTGCCTAGACTCCTCTGGCTCTGGACCTGATGCCACAGGGCAACTGCCAGCGCAGGGGCAGGGCACAGCAGTTGTTAAGATTCAAACACTCGGAAACATCACATAGAGGAAAATGAAGTCAAATCACCTGTTGTAATGGGAATCCACGATTTAATCCGGCTTTCACACAATAATCTGAAATAGCAGCTTTCTGCCTTTCTTTCTTTGTGGTGCTGTTTCCCAGTGTTTGAATCTTAACAACTGCTTTGATTTGCTATTACAGTTTGACCTGATCCTATGTCTTATACTCCCCTGCATTTTCCTACCATTCTGTAAGTTCCCTCACCTTCAAACCATCTGACAAAGTATTCCCATGAAAGCTCATGCAATAAATATATTTGTTAGTCTTAAACAGTGCCTCTGGACTCCTTGTTTGTTTTACAACAATGTAAGGTGGGTCAGGCTGAGACGGGGAGACACACAGGGTTGGGCTGGGCAACAGGAGAGACACACAGTGTCAGGCTGAGAAGAAGGAGCCCTGCAGGATTGGGCAGAGAAGGGCAAGGGGGGAGACCAGAGCCATAACTATGGATTCTGGCATCCAGGACAGGCTGCTAAAAAAGGGCCCCCTGACCCAATCCAGGGACTGATCTGTCCCAGCGGGGGGGGGGGTGCCTCCCCTGCCCCTGGGGCTGGAGCTGGAGCAGCAGGGGCTGGAGGGAGTGCTTCCCCTGCCACCTGGGGTTGGCTGCAGAAGGGCAAGGGGACAGAGACATGCAGGGTCGCGCTGGAGAAGGGGAGAGATGAGGGGTCAGGCTGAGAATGGAGGAGATGCTGGGTTGGGCTGAGAATGGGGAGAGATTCAGGGTCGGGCTGAAAGTGGGGGAGATGCCGGATTGGGCTGAGAAGTGGGGGAGATGCCAGGTCAGGCTGAAAATGGGGAGAGATGCGGAGTTGAGCTCAGAAGTGGAGGGCGTGAAGGGTCCAGCGGAGAAGGCAGAAAGATGCCAGATCAGGTTGGGGAACAGGTTGGATGTGGTGCACACAGCTGGGAATGCTCCCAGCTGTGTTGTACCTTCTCTCCAGTCCCCATCCCCATGTCTTCTGTAGTTAGGAGGCCAATTAACTCCTGGACCACATTGCCTTAAGTTGACTTAACAGTAAAGTTGACTTCATAAGTCAACTTTAGTGACCAGGAAAGTTGACTTTGCTGGCTTGCAGTGTGGCCTGATCTCTATTTAAGTCAACTTGAGGGTCCTTAAGACAACTTAAAGCCACAGTGTAGATATGGCCAATGTGTGTTTTTGTAGAGACGGATGTTGATTTTAAAGGCTTCATTAGCAATAAGATTAGTAAGTGTTACCACCTGAACATGGTGCTTTTTGAACCATTGGTAGTTTACAAATACTTTATTCTGCAATTTTGTGATATTATTTCATCTTATCTAGGCAAAGAACTGTTCTCCATTGCAGTTGATTGACATCCCCCTGTTTTAAGTTTGTGCCCTTTTTTTTCTTTGTAGATATTTTCTTCCTTGATTTACTACATATTCTTGGAGAAAAGAACTGTCTCTTAGAACAGGTCTTTCCCCAGAACAGCTTAATTTTATCCCATATTAGGTTCTGCTTTTCTTCTTTCAAATCTTATGACAAATGGACTTGTGTATTAAGGTTTGTATTATTTCTGTCCAATATTGTAATCAGGTATTTGCAACAAATAAAACTCTTCATCCCCTGTGAAATGGGGTTGGCTGCAGAAGGGCAAGGGGAGAGAGACACACAGGGTCACGCTGGAGAAGGGGAGAGATGAGGATGACAAAATGTTCGACTATTTCCCATGGCCTCAGACTATATTCCTTTATAAGAAGATTGAAGGTATTCTTAACTTCAAAAGTATTAATATAGAATAGCCTTAAAATCACATGATGTAATGAGGACATGTTACATCTGATAATTAGTTAAGAACATTTACGAGCAGCTTGAAACTAACTTTGACTTTTAAGAATACTTATTAGAAGTAATGGGTGTGATATAAGAAATAATGGGTGAGATTCCATAATCTGTTTTATGCAGGAAGTCAAACTAGATTAGCATAGGAATCCCCTCTGACCTTAACATCCATTAATCTGTAACTGAATGAATTTTCAAAATGATTATTTATGTGCCATGAGAAAAGAAATGAAAAGAATCTAATTTCCAGCTTCATAGAAAGAAAAGGAGAAGATTCAGGAAAAATGTGGCTAAAAGTAATTCACATATGAGCAGTGTAGCAGGGTGGGAGTGCCCATCTTCTAAGAGGGAGGCTGAGTTCCCGTGCTCCTCCTGCTGGCTAGAGGAGGGCACAACCCCAGCCTTTACCCGGAACCAAAGGGGCTGGCCAGGAGGAGGGGAGGACTATATAAGGGGATGGACTGGCAGCTGCAAGGGAGAAGTTGTTTAGCAGGGAATGTGAACCTCTATCTGTAGAAAGGCTTGGGGAGTGACTGCTAGCTTGACTTCCTCACATACTCTCTGCATCCTGGTGAGGACCTGGAGGAACTACCCACAGCTGAGGAACTGCTGGGAGGAAGGAAGAAGAAGGCCCTTGGGACCTTGATGAGTGGCCCTCTGCAGAAGATGTTATTGAACTAGGGCTACCCAACTCCTCTGATTTAAAGGAGCTGCTGCTGGCAGAGACTGTGGAGGGTTTCTGAGACCTGCTGGCCATAAATGCTGAAGGTCTAATTGGAATTCCCCTTGCAAGGTACCTGGGGGCCTGGTAAGGAGAAGGTTCCTGGAGGTGGGAGGAAGTGGCCCAGGGGAGAGTGGGCTTTCTCTGCTGTGTGTCAGTGTGTTTTGGTGGGTGTGCCACTAACTAACTGGCAGCCCATGGCCACCAGATAGGGCCCTTGGCTGAGACTCAGTGGAGTGGGTGGGCTGTGTCTCCTTTCCCATCAACTGTTTCCATTTTGAACCCCCATGCTGATAGTGCCTACTGAAGCCCTGACTGGTGGTGGTCTGCCTTGCCCTGCCTAGGGGGTGAGAAGGCAGGGACTTGGAACTGAGGTTGCCCTGCAGGAGGGCTGAAGCCTTGCTTGCACTAGTCTGCCTCACCCTGCCTAGAGGCTAGAAGGCAGTGACTTGGAGTTGAGCTTGACCTGTGGGAGAGTTGAAGCATGGCCTATTGATAGTCTGCATTGCCCTGCCTAGGGGTTACAAGGCAAGGATGGGTATAGCCTCTCAGGCCTAGACCATAAGTTGTGGCTGCTGATTAACTAGCAGTTGACCCCCCAAGGGTTGATCCCCATTTATAGGCAGTATATGTTGAGGTTTGTTTTTAAACAGCCTTACATAATTGGATATCATATTACCTAACCTGTATTCCAGTGTTGTATCATTAGCCAGTCAACAGATGAGTGGTGAAACAGTGGAGCTAGGGTAACTCCATTTGCTGCCCTGCTTCAGTTTTTATTTGTAAATTTTGTCCATTGAAAATGAGCGGAGACTGTTAATGAAGCTATGTAATTGGATGCTAAAGCTGTCATAGGTAATATAAGGCAATATACTAGATTAAGAAATGCATTTTAGCTTTGCAAGTCTTATTTTTTTAAACATTTCAGCCCATTCTGACAGGTATATTCTCAAGGATATTTCTTTTTAAAGTGTGTAGGGGGATCCCAACATATGTAATGGTCTCATTTCTGATATCTCTCAACTTTAATATAAAATGGTCTCTTTAGAACCAATTTTCCTGATGATTGTCCCTCTTAGCAAGTCATATTTCGCTTCTGTGGTCTTTTTATGTTGCTTCTCTGATTTAGTGAGCTTCAAGCACAGTAGGATTCAATGGGCATAGCAAAGGATTATTGAGTTGGGTGGTTTAGAAGGAAAAAAAATGACTAAGCTGGGATCATGCAAAAACCAATTCATTCTCCATGCCATGGTATATCATGTGCTTGTTGTTAATTGTGGTAAAAATGTAGTCTTACAAATCTTAACATTTCCAGGAAGGCTTGTATGTGTAACTTCTAAGCAACAAAGCTGTTTACCACTTACAATCAGAAAAATAATTGTTTTAAATATGCAGATGTGATCATAGTTCAGCAATATCTGATGAAGAAAGTCAGAGTTGAAACTAGGTCCTTTCTGACAGGCTGTTTCAGTAACAGGCACTAATAGCTGCTGTCTGAGTATAGATGGGTATAATTCCAGGGAATGTTCCTCAGGATATAAGGTCATCAAATAATTAAATGTTCCTGGGCAGGTTGTTTAAGAAAACTAGAATAATGTCATCAAGGCACCAACAGATGCCTTTTTAAAGTTCAATGCAAGTATTAGGTTGCACCCTTGGTGGCTTTTTTTATCAACTGCATACCTTAAGATTCAGCCTCTAATAATCCTTTCTAATAACTTTTAGGTTGAAATGCCATATGGTCTGAAGTTAGTAAGAGATGTATGTAAAATCAACCTACCTCCGTCAAGCCAACCAGCCTGTATTTCTGGTTTTTCCTAGTAAGAAAAGGAGAATCATGAACTAATCTCCTTGGAGAAACCTAGCATTTGAAAGCAAGTGACTGTAATGTTTCAGGCTTCTTGTGTAGGAAAACAAAACCTGTTTATGAAACAGTGTCTGCCTGGCATCTTCTCAGGATGGGGAGGAGGATCAAAATGTTGTATCCCCTGATGTATGAGCAAACTTGGTGAATATCAAAGAAAAATGACATGTTAGGACCAGGCTTAACCAATGAGCCCTGAAAAAGCCCTAAAACTTTGCAATCCTTTTCCCTTATTGCTATACTCTTGGGCCAGTAGTGTGGTATGTTGGCAATGGTTTGGGGTCTCAGCATTCCCACCAATCTCAGCAAGAACTGCATCTCCCTATTCAGGGTTTACCTCAGTCTTCCTAACCCTTTGCAGTAGTGCATTGTAGCAGTGCAGTTGCTCTGCTATGGAACATCTTGGGTTAAGAGGGGCCTGTTTGTGACAGCCAACCAGCTGCCAGGAGCTGGCAGCCAATTATAGGGTGGATTGCTGGTATAAAAAGGGAACAGATGAGCTAGCTTTTTCTCCCTGCAGCTCCCCACAGCAGACTGAGGGTCTTCTACCTAGCAGGCTGGCTGTGGGAGCTAGCACCTCAGAGCTCTGGGTGGGAGGCTGCACTAGAAGCTGACTAGGAGCCAGTGATCTTGCAGTGCAGACAGCAGCAGTCCAGGGCTAAGGAGTGAGGAGCAAACAGTGGCTGGAGTCTAGTGGTGAGAGACTGTTTGCAGCTGGGACTGAAGGGAAGTGGCCCAGGGAGTTGATGTGGGCTGGTGAGGAGGGATTGGAGGTAAGTGGAAGGCCTCAGCAGGGGCACTTAGGGTTCCTGGGCTGAGGTCTGGAGAAGTGGGAGGGACCAGGCCTCTCCCTGCTCCCTCAGAGTGCCAGGAGGGGCACAGGCTTGCTGGCCACTGACACTTAATTAGTGGCTAGGACCAAGGCAAGCTGGACTGATCCCTGGAAGGGGTGGCCTGATGGGACTTGACCAGTGGGCTAAGAGTCCCATGGGAACCTTGAGGAGCAAAGTCAAGTGTGGCAAGAGGCAGAGCACAGACCACCTGGCAGGGGACTACTTGAGCATTCCCCAGCAAGACCAGCGGGAAGCACCCTCCAGGTGGGTCAAGTGCTGCAAATGCCTATATGCATCTCTAGCTAATGGGCTATTCTTACTTTTATATAAGTAAGGCAGGCTTAGAAACTGTGCTAACGGCTTCTGAAGGGGGGGCAACTAATCTGCATGGGTCCTGTATTAGCATGGATACAAAGAGCACAATTAGCTGATTAGCATACTGGGTGCAGAGCCTAGTGGGTAATGGTATTTGGGGTTAGTTTGCTCACAAATCTATCAATATGTTATTCTATTACAGGGAAATATGAAATACTGTCCTTGTGTGAACTGCTAATCTTTGTTTCAAATCTTTGGGTTAGTTAAGGGGTAAAAACTACCCTCAGTTAAAAAGGTGCTTGTAGGAAAAGTGACTACATGTTTCAGCCTGAAAGGGGGGGGGGAGTGAGGGGTATGCATTGTTCCAATGCTTGAGGCTGTTGCCTCCCTTTCTATTGCTGCTTCTGTTCTTTATGGAAGTGAATGGTTAACAGCTGCTAAAGACTAAGAAAGCTGAGAATCACTGAGCTCAGGGTAGAGTCCTCTCTCTCTCTCCAAGCTGAAGAGGAGCAGTGATGGGGTGACCAGCAAGTGGAGCTGGTGATGGTGAATGGCCAGTGGTGAGCTCGGTGATGTGAGGGACTGGAGGGCGGAGCCAGTAGACAGTGGGTGGAGCGAAGAAACCTGTTCTAGAGGATGGAGCAAGTGACTGGTAGATGGTGTCAGTGGACAGCTGGTGTGAAAGGCAATCCCTATATACCTTAGGGTTGGTTAGGAGCCTAGCTAGCACTGATTCTTCAGATCAGTGCCAGTTTAGCCATTAAGTTTGTATGTTC
This sequence comes from Podocnemis expansa, assembly GCA_007922195.1. NCBI lineage: Eukaryota > Metazoa > Chordata > Testudines > Podocnemididae > Podocnemis > Podocnemis expansa. The sequence continues at coordinate 22,509,900 of ML681966.1, forward strand.
TGTTATGCGGTGTGGGTTATTGGGAACTTAGTATAGAGCAAAGTTTCCTAGATTAGTGCTGATCTCTGTTATTTGGCCTTTTGCATTTTTGTTTGACTACTATTAAAAGTTTCATTTACTACACTCAGACTCATGCTTGTGAGTGGAGAAGCCTTACCCCCTTGGGGTGCTCAGGGAACAGTGCAAGATTTCCAGAAATCTGGGTGGGGTCTCAAGTCAGTGGTGGTGTCATGTCATTGAGAAACCCCTAGATATAGAACCTGGCCCTTGTTCTGCCAGCCTGCCCTGGCAGAAGGGTTACGTATGTACTCTGTTCAGCTACAGGACTTCCTTAGCATCCCCTGATGCTTGACACATAACTGTTGCTGCTGCTTTGGATCACTCTCCTAAAGGGTGACCTCAACCCACTGCCTGGGCCTATTTATTGTTGCAGTCCTGTGAGTGGTGTTTATATAACACCTGACTAGACAGTTTAAAAAAAAAAAAAAAAAGAAGGTGGTAAGAGCCTACAGTATTTCATGCTAGCAGGATACCTTGGCCAATGTTTCACTTTCAGGTGGTGAAAGATGCTTGTCAAGGATTTCCTGCAAAATAACCACTTCAGTGTAACTGCTGCCAGAAGGATGTACATCAGGTGTAAATTAGTTTGTCCTAGGGAAAGGACACAAGTTATGCAATTATGAAAAGCTTGCTAAAGATTAAAAACACAAATGACTAATTACCACATATATCCTTTCAGAATAATTGTCACAAGCCTTTTTTTAAAGAGAAAGGGGTGTGGTCATGAAACCAAACTAATAAAAATGAGACCAAATTTCATTGTGGAGTGGTAATTTTCACCCAGCACACTTTTCCTTCTCCAACCCCTGAAGAAACAGTTGTGGGTAGGGGTCTGGGCTGAGAAACTACATACATACTGATAAGCTCCTAAAGAAATTGCCAGGCTCATTCTGGGAGCAGCCTCTCCAGGCCATGTCTGTTCCCAAAGAATCTCCAGAAAGACAAATGGCAGAGCATAATTTCTTTTACTAGGTAATTCGGGTGGGGGAATGACTAGAACTGAAGTACTAGGATTACAGTAACCATCCTGTTGCACAGGTTTCATGGTGTCTATATTCAGTCAGTGATTGTCATCTGGCCAAGATCATTCCCCAACATCTCTTGCTGCTTCATGTTGTGGGCATGTATTTTTGGCAACACACATGGGCAGTTAGTATGACATATTTCATCCTTAATGAAGATGTCTATTGAGCACCTCATATCTTTTAAGATAATAGGGACATCTTAAGTAGACAAATTTGGTCATGTGCACTTGCAGATATCTCTAATGCAAACACAAATGAGCATATGTTCTTGTGCAGATTTCCAGTGTGCCTTTCACTTGACAGCTAATTTATTGCAAAGATAATGCAACTGACTGCACAGCAGTTCCATATAGATCAGATTTGGAAATTTATTGAATGACTTTGTCTAGCAGTATGCAGCCTCTTTGTGTAGAGTGACTGTAGATGTCAGATGCCTTGGGGTTTGCCAAGTGAAACTAGAAATCTCACTCCTCTGTGTGTTTACTGAGTGGTAATCAACAGCTGCTGTAACAGCACTCTGATCACTGTATTGCTAATTAAATTGTCCTGGAATAAACCTGATGGGCAAAACTATGCCCAACTGACAGTGTAGGGATGGGCTGGGAGAGCTACAAGGCTACTTGACCCATTAACCTGAAAAGTAGAAAAGGTCCCCGAAGGAAGTGACCATGGAATGAGTGGAAGGATAAGACTGTCAGATTTTTTTGAGACTTGGAGCCAGGAGAAAGCCAGGGGCAAGATGCATTTGTCTCTTCTTTTCTGGGCTGAGGGAGCTAAGGCTTGTGTGCTTTTAATTATTGAGCTGCACAAGTTTGCACAGGGGTTAAAGTAATAAATGGGTGGGCCTATCTCCTGCCCCACCCCCAACCTAGCTACTGCCTTCAGCCACTGGTTCCCCAACCCCTTGCCACACTGCACCCTCTTCCCCTGTTGCTGTGGACCAACCTCCTCCCATGTGCCCTTTCCCTGCCAGGCTGGCTCTCCAGCCCCTGAGCCTCCACCCCAGGGCCCTCTTAGCTGCCACAGGGCAGAGCAATAAGAACAGAATCATAGGGTTGGAAGGGACCTCATGAGATCATCTAGTCCAACCCCCTGGGGTATGAACACAGGACCTTCTGTATGTAAAGCAGATGTGCTAGCCACTACACAAGAATCGTAGCAGCTGCAACTCTAGCCCAGCCTGAGGGTCTGGCCCTGAGCTGGCTCTTAATGAGTATGCTCAGATGTTCTGAGCATGCCCAGGGAGAATCAGCCCAGGGAGGGAGTTTAAAATCTCCCTCTGCCTACCTGCCAGAATGCAATGGAATTGCTTCCAGGACCTGCTATTTTTTAGGGGCTTGATTTTTGGGGGGGGCCTAAAAATAGAAAATGGAACCAAAATACTGTGTTCTGGGGCCTGCTATTTTTAAATGGTGAGTCCTGGACCATATCATTCCAGCCCCATTTTCTATTTTTAGGGACCCCAGAATACTGAGCTCCTAAAAATAGTGGGCCCCAGAACAGTATTCCACTGCACTCTGGCCTACCTTAACCCCTGAGTTTGCAAAGGTTGTGGGAAACTAAAATAGCAAAATGTCTTTCTAGATAAAGTCCCCAAGAGGATTGTGGCTAGAAAAGGAAGAAGAGTAGGACAATGCAATGTAACATTAAACCATATTGCTGCTTTCAGAGAACTTAGAAACTGTGCAGGCTGCTTTACTGCTTCCCCCTATTCCAGATTGAGGGGTCTGCTCCACTTTTCTCTGCTTCTTTCTGATATCCAAATATGCATTATCCAGCAGCTATTCCTAAACCAGTCCTTTGTGGGTCTACAAATGGAGTGGATCTTTGATCATGGATCTCAAATTAGTCTTGCCCTTTTTAGTTGTTTGTTTCTACATTTGCAAATGGACTAATGGAGATTGCTGGGATACCAATCCATTCTGTTAGCAATCTACACAGGACAATACCTAAGTTGCACACTACACCAAGTAAAGGAAGGAGAAAAGGTGATGACAGGGAACACAACATTGGATATAAAGTATGAAACCAACCAGGAAAATTGAATAAAATGTTCTAGCTTGATTAAAGATAAGTTAGTGACTAGCATTTATAGCTATGCTATATTTTAACTTGCTAAAAAAAGTTATGGGATATGCAAAATGGTACACTGGGCCAAGGAGGGTTTAAGGGGTCTTGCCTGTAGACCAGTTGAGTAAGCTCTTATACATAGTTCTTCACAGAAACAAGAAGTTTGCAGGCAGGCCCTTCATGCTAGAAAATAGAATAAATAGATTTAAAAGCAGGAAGATGAGTTCAAGGAGTTAACAACTGTGGTAGGGGAAAGACCTTTTCTGTGGAAGGAAACTAATCTGGGACCTGCAAAGTACAAAGTAGCTGGCCATTGACTTCTTTTTTTTTTAAGATGTGTTTTCAAAGTAGTAATCACCATTCAAATCAATACATTGTGTATGACAGTGTATTTGAAGGCAGCAGAAATGTACATTTAGAAGAGAAATATAACATGCTATGGAAAATGGGGTTTCACTTAAGGGGCAATGCTTTATTTTATAGCAGAAACAACAAAAGTCATAGAATTGTAGGGTTGGAAGGGACCTCATGAGGTCATCTAGTCCAACCCCCTGCCAGAGGCAGGACAACTCCCACTAAACCATCCCAGTCATGGTTTTGTCCAGCCGGGCCTTAAACACCTCCAAAGATGGAGATTCCACCACCTCCCTAGACAGCTTATTCCAATGCTTCACCACGCACCTAGTAAAGTTTTTCCTAATATCCAGCCTCGACCTCCCTAACTGTAACTTGAGACCATTGCTCCTCGTTCTGTCCTCCGTTACTACCGAGAATAGTTGAGCTTCATCCTCCTTGGAGCATCCCTTCAAGTAGCTGAAGGTTGCTATCAAATCCCCCCTCAATCTTCTCTTCTGCAGACTAAGCCTAATGCTTTCAGCCTTTCCTCATAGGGCTTGTGCTCCAGCCCTTTAATCATTTTGGTTGCCCTCCTCTGAACTCTCTCTAGCATGTCCCTGCCCTTTTTCTAGTGGGGAGCCCAAAACTGAACACAGTATTCTAGATGTGGCCTCACCAGTGCAGAAATGAGGGGAATGATCACATCCCTTGATCTGCTGGTAATACTACTTTTGATGCAGCCCAGTATGGCATTGGCCTTTTTGGCAGCAAGAGCACACTGCTGACTCATATCTAGCTTCCCATCCACGATGACCCGCAGGTGCTTTTCTACAGTGCTGCTACTTAGCAGAAAGTTCCCCAGCCTGTAGCAGTACATGGGGTTTTTCTGTCCCAAATGCAGGATTTTACACTTGTCCTTATTGAACCTCATAAGATTTCTATTGGCCCACTGTTCCAATTTATCTAGGTTTCCCTGAATTCTCTCCTTGCCCTCCAACATGTCTACTGTTCCCCCCAGCCTGGTGTCATCCATGAACTTACTGAGAGTGCAGTCTATTCCATCATCCAGATCATTGATGAAAATGTTGAACAGAACCGGCTTCAGGACCAACCCCTGGGGCACACCACTCATTACTGGTTGCCAGCTAGACATGGAACAATTGACTCCTACACACTGAAACCGTTGATCTAGCCAGCTTTCTATCCCACCTATAGTCCACCTATCCAACCCATACTTCCTTAATTTGCCAATAAGAATGCTGTGGGAAACTATCAAAAGCCTTGCTAAAATCAAGGTATGTCACATCAACGGTTCTTCCTGCCTCCAGAAAACCAGTCAGTCATTTGATCATAGAAGGAGATGAGATTGGTCAGACATGATTTACCCTTGGTGAATCCATGCTGACTGTTCCTGATCACTTTATTTTCCTCTAAGTGTTTGAGGATGGATTCTTTGAGAATCTGCTCCATAATTTTTCCAGGGATTGAGGTGAGTCCTATTGCACCTTCAAGACTAGCAAATTTCCTTGGGCAATAGCATTCATGAGCTGCAATCTGAGGTGCATCTGACAAAGTGGGTTGCAGCCCACAAAAGCTTATGCCTGAGGAAACTTGCTAGTCTTGAAGGTGCCACAGGGTGATTGTTTTTGCTACATAGAAACTAACATGGCTACCCCTCTGGAATTTATTTGATCATTTTTCATGTCACTTTCCCCTTATTTCCATCCGTTAGAAGTGGTCATTCTGCCTGGAAGAGAGGTGGGCTCTTTGGGGAAGGGACACTCAGGCTACAGACTGTTCATCCATTTGGTAAATGGAAATACTGAGCCTGATTTCCTCACAGTAATGGAAAGCTGGCATTTTATCTATGTGAGTCTTCATCCCCTCCCCTGCTGTGAGACTGAAGTTGACAGGTACTGGAGATGAGAGGGGCTTTCTAGTCTGACCTGAGGAAAAGACAAGGCCCAGAAATGTGCAGAGATTTTTTTATTCTTGGATTTCTGACAGAATGGACGTGATCTGATCTAGTAAAACCCTATATTCTTTATCCATACTGACTGTCAATAATTTGCCAGCACAGAAAACAGAGCTTTAGCTATTAAACAGCTTGCTAAAAATCAATTATATCAGAATACAAAATCAGTCTTCTCTCATGGGTCTCCTGTTAGCTACAGCAATTAGTTTAGAAATTCCAATAACTTTAGCACTAAATCTCTAAAAGTGGATTTTTGAAAAAAAGTGTATGTTTAAGTATGCTGTTTTAGCTAATCACTATAGCTAACCCTACTTAATTTTTTCTACATAAATATTGTAAACAAAGACACTTCAAAATTAGACTAGCAATTCCTGAGCAACTGACTTTTTTTCTAAAGTTGACCTATAAAAGTATACCTGAAAGATGTATAAAACAAGGGGTTGTATGAAGCATAAAAGGAGGGTGCAGTGAAGTGTGAAATGACATAGGCAGTCACAAAATACTAAATGGTCGAATGTTTCAGTGATAGCTGTGTGAAATGAATGTTCATTGTACTGCATATCTAAGTCTCTGTATAGTTCCCCAAAAATGTCTTAAAGGGGGTCTGAAATATCCTAAAAAGGGTTAAAGTGTTCATAGCCAAAGGAAATGAACATTTCTTGAAATGTTCATGGAGCCACCATCTTGCTGTGTAGGTTATCTAATTACACTTGCTGTAGGACTGAACAAACAGAAGTGCAGTTAGTATAGAGTATAACCCAAACATAGGACATCTGAGTTTTTAGTTATTTCTACCTTGGCAAAGGGCCTAATAGAGAGAGAATTTTAACGAAAGGAACTCTCTTCAGACTGCCACTAGATGGCAGTACTAACTTTGAAACAGGATAGACATAAGCAACATGACAGTATTTTCCTATTATACAGCAACACAAAGCTCTATATTGCCTTGTTTTTGAGTATAAATTAAATACATGATACCCATCCACGCACTATGTAAAATACTCTGGGAAAAGGAAGAGTAACCATTTTTATATTAAAAAAAACTCAGATTTGTTTAAATGGTTTTAAAACACCATTAAGGACACACTTCCCCATTTCTTCCCTCTGCTGTCATCTTTAGAATGTTTTTCTGCCTGAAGTACATGTATTACCAAAGGTGAAAACAGCACATGGGTCCCATTTCATAGTTCAGTGATGTAAAGGATGACACTAGTCTTCTATGGATCATCTTAGCAGGTTGCAAAACAGTTCTCAGGGAAATAATTTATACAACAGTTGACTTCAAGAACATGTATTTGTGCACTTTCTGGAATAGCAGAAATATTGTGTAATAGATACTGAGCCACAGATTAAAATCAGACCATTCAGTGCCTGGGAAGGGATGTACATTCACAGTAATGTTTGTTTCTATGGAGCTTTTTGGGGCTCCAATTCAGCAGAGCACATAGACATGCATTTCACCCTTAAGCTTGTAATTAAGCCCTTTGCTGAATTAGAGGCCAAAAAGCCTAAGTGCATGCTCGAGTGCTTTTGCTGAATCAGGCTCTAACTAGGTGCCATTCTTCAAACAGCTGTCTGTAAATTTATCCCATCTACACTTCCTTATATATACTGCTTGTTTGAAGTGGTGCTGCAGATGGGTGCTGGCTACATCAGTAGAGATCGATTAGCCTTGGCTAACAGACCTGTCTCTTTCTAGCTCATGCATTCTGTTCCAGAGGTCCCAGGTTTGACTCTCTGCTGATGCCAGGTGGGTTGTAGCAGACCCTTGCTCTCTGGCGAGGGGGAGGGGAAGGTTAGAGCTAGTAATCAGAGGCATAGAGCACCATGTTGAGGAAGCAGGGGTTGCACTTTTGTTGATGAAGTGAAATCTTGGCTCCATTGCAATCAATGACAAAACTTCTTATTGATTTCAACAGAGCCAGGATTTCACCAATGGAGTTCAGTTTCCCAGCCCTGATGGGGTGTGGTGAAGGAGGGAAGTCCTGTCTTGCAGGGTGAACTCCATTGCAGAATTTTTATTTAAAAGGGGGGGAAATACCACTTCTCTTCTACAGGAATTTCAAGGCCCCAGACCTATTTATTCATGTTTTTGTAAGTATTGTATACTTTAACAACTGGGATAACCAGTGGTGGCTTCTGTCCTAAACTGATGGACTACATGGATGCCTTTTGCAGAAAGAATATTAAACAAGATATTTTGCCTTTGACAGAAGTTTATCTAAAGAGACATAGCTTACTCTAAATGGGAGACTTTTAGCAATATGTTTAAGTTATTTGTATTCCACTGTCTAAACAGAAGTAATTGAAATGTCATTTCAATCTGTGTTGGATATCCACTTGTGTAGTTGAAGAACTTCCAATTTTTCTTCAGTTCAGCAGATTGTTCTGCTGCCATTTCAAGAGCCAGTGAATTCAAAGTGAAATTCTGTCAGATCCACTGAGGAGAAACCATAAGGCAGCTTGCATTTGCTCAGACATTCACTCTTCTACCTAGAAGCTGCAAAAGGAATCAAAAATGGTCCAAGGCTTAGGCTTGTAACTGAAGCTTCACATTTTACCAGCTGAAGGAAAAGATGACTTTGCACTCTGACACTTGCTTGTGATGTAATATATTAAGTACTTGCATTGGCTAAACAAATATGATTGCATTACTTGGTCCCATTGCAAAATGCATACTCCAGTTGTAATTGCTAGGGATTTCCATTTCCACTCTGATCTCTCTCTCCCTCTCTTTGGAAGGGTTAATAAAACAAAAGCCTTTGTGTCTGACCTCACTCCTACACAGTAACATCATGAAAGTGCTCTCAGTTCTGCTTGAAAGGTAAAATTCATCAAGGTCCCACAGCTAGAGCAAGGCTTGATATCTAAGTCCTGAGTTGATACTGTGCAGCAGAGCAGCTACCCAGTGAGGCTTCTTTACCCCATGTACCATGGAGGTCTGTGCTGGCCTGACCAGAGAGCATGCAGAACCACTTGGGAAGTGGGGTCAGAAGATAGGCTTTGGCATTCACACACAGGTGTGGTGTCAATGATGCACTGCAATTGGGGCACAAGGGCAGCAGGTATTTAGGCTTAATGCTGGGGAAAGTCTCTATATGGACTGTAACTGGTCCATTCTTCATCTGAATGAAATAAACTTAACCCAATAACAAATATTCTATTAACTTCACTGATTATAAAGATTGGCTATGTCTAAACACAGGCAGTTAAAGGGATTTAACTGAAATGGGTTAAATCTATAACTTAAACAGGTCCCCCCCACACACACAAAAAAACTCCCCCTAAATTGTACCTTCCTGTGCAGGGACAGGATTTGCTAGTTCAATTTAGGAGCAGGGCACCCTGGGAGGTGGGCAACATGGCCCCCTGGAAGGGCCATGTTACAATCCAATCCCCTGCCTTGCTATCCCCAGGAGAGCCAGTGGCAGGGGGAAAGCATCCCCCACTGGATCTGGGCTCCTTGCACCCAGAGAAGGATAAGACATCCTCCCAGACTGGCTGCAGCCTTGCAGCTCAGCCAGGCATGGGGGCAAAGGGAGCCCCATGCCTGGCTCTCTCAGCACTGGCTGGGCAGCAGGGGAGAAGACCCTCATGCCTGGCTCCAAGCACACTGGCTGGGCGATGGGGGAAGGCAACACCCACACCCAGCTGCAGGGGTGCTTTCCAGGTGCAGGGAGAAGAGAGCCCCACACCTGGCTGTCTGTGTGCCAGCCAGGTGGGGGGAAGGGGCCCTGGGCCTGGCTCAAGCCACACTAGCCATGCTGTGGGGAATGCACCCCCAGCACCCTAGCTGGGCTGCAGGGGATGGGACCACTGCACCCAGCTTTAGAAGCACTTGCCTGGTGGCATGGGAGACAGGACCCCTGTGCCCAGCTTTAGGTGCACTTACTGGGTGGCAGGGGAGACAAGACCTCCACACCGGCTTTAGGTGTGCTGGCCATGCACCTAAAGCTGGGAGTGGGAGTCCCATCTCTCTTGCATCTGGGCATGGGGATATCTTCCCTACTGCTCAGCTAGCAGTGGGGAGACCAGGTGCAGAGGTCCCTTCCCAGGAAGCTGGTGCAGGACTCCCTTCCACTCCCTGTCCAGGGTTCTGAACCCTGGCCCAACCTTCCAGGGTGTCATGCATCATGGGAAGAAAGTCAAATAATTTTAAATTGATATAACATCCATACAGTGTTATATTGATATAATGGTTTTGATACAACCATGTGATTTGATATAAAACTAGGTTTTATAGTATCAATATGACTTAACCTTATATTGAAATGAGGGAGCTCCTCCTTTTGATAAAAGGAAACATTGTGTGGGCCTACCATTTTTTAAAATCTCCATTTTTAAAATAACCAGTTTAGTTTGATTTTAAACAGTGCATGGGCACGCTGATTGAGAACTGGGGTTATATATTTTACTAAGAGAACACAAACTTTGGTAGGAGGTTGTGTAAGTCATTAGGCAAAGGACAGGCTTACCATATCACTTATTTTTTTTAAAATACTTTCTATGAACTTTAGATAACATTGAGTAGAGTTAACTTCTCTCTGCTTCTATTTATTCTTTTAGTGCTATGAGCAAGACAGAGGAGAGATCTTTGCAGATGAGATTCAAGAGTGGGAGAGGTGATGTAGCAAAGGGGAACTGGAAGACTATTGCCAGATGGTACAAGTTCCAGAGGTGAATGTTTCAGACTATTGCTGAATAAAAAGTGGTGTTACTGGATGTTGTACTTGTAATATTGCCAAGAATTGAAAACATCATGAGATTTGTATTTCAAAAATTGAGGGTCTTTTTTAAATTTACTTTCCACAATCATGAGGGTTAGGAATGTCTTTATTTTAAACTGGAAGTTGGCGATCCCTTGGCTCAAGGAGCTGCAGCTTTCAAAAATTCCAGATATCATAACACTCATAGTGGTACCAACCTTCCACATATTGCAGCTGTATCTCTTTATCTCAACCCAAATAAATATTAGCTGCTTTTTTCCTAAGTATCAGTTTCCGTCTTTGCCTCAATGCAATTTCACTGGGTTTTCAAAGCAAAACCACTCCTATATATAAAACAAAAACCCTCAATGAATTTGAGTACTTATTTTTTTCAAGGTGGACTTTAAATGCAAGTTCTTACAGGTGATTGGCCTACCCAGAATTCAGATGCCCAATTTAGGGAAAAACAAGATTAATTTTGTGCTGCATTCCAAGCCACAGGTGAAAGTATTTTTTCCTAAACAAAATGGCCTCTGATGTAAACTGTAACTGCCCTTGGCTGCTCAAGCTAGCACAAGTGAAGCCTGAGCTGCTTGCTGGAAGCAGGACAGTGAGCATCTCCACTGTTGCTAGTTCTCTAATTGTTTCTGTTTTGGAGCACTTTTAGTTCCTTCTCTTGAAATTCTTTACTGTTTGAGGGTTTTTCTTGCTTGCTCAAGTTCCTCTTTCATGCATCTGAAGTGGCATTACATCCATGAAAGTTCATGCAGTAAATAAACTTGTTAGCCTTTAAAAGTGCCACAGGACTCCACGTTTGAGTTCTGTGGGTGTTGGTAAGTTTACCAAAAGCAGACATGTCAGAAAGACCAGGGAAATGGCAAGCTGTGGGCCAGCAGCAGACACGGCTCCTATCCAAGCACCTACTGAGTGCTACTGTGGCAAAGGGCAAAGATGATAAACAGGGGGAAGGATGGGAAGAAGAGGCCCATATCATGTAGTGCTCATCCCGATTCAACTGAAACTTCCCACTCCTGCTGAGCTCTATACAGAGGCAGAAAAGGGATTATGGACAATGTCCTTGGTAGGAGAGTGTAATGTAGGGATAGGCCCTGGGACAGATCCTCTGGGGTTGGAAGATGCACTCTGTAAATAATTACCTAATCTGACTTAATTATTATACCAGTTTAAATATGAAGTAACTCCATTGAAACAAATATTTATATGTAAGGCAGGCTCAGAAGCTGTGCCTAACAGCTTCTGAACTGACAGGGGGGAGCAAGTAATCTATATGGGTCCTGTATTAGCATGGATACAAAGAGCACAATTAGCTGATTAACATACTGGATGCACTGGGACAAAGTATAGTGGGTAATAGCATTTGGGAATTCTTTTTCTCACAAATCTATCAATATCTGTAATTCTACTAAAGGGAAATGTGAAATACTATCTTTGGGTAAACTGCTACTCTGTTTCAAATCTGTCTGGGTTAGTTAAAGGGTAAAAGCTACCCTTACTTAGAAAAAAATTTTGTAGGAAAGGCCCCTGCATATTTTAGCCTGAAAGACTAAAGAACAGAAGTGGGAGGTATGCATTGTTTCAGTGCTTGAGGCAGTATTTATCTCCTTCCCTATTGCTTCTTTTGTTCTTTCTTATGGGAGTAACTATCACCAGCTCTTAAAACCTAAGACAACTGACAATCATTGAGCTTGGGAGAACTTTTTTTCCCCTGAGTTGGGAAAAGCACTGGGGTGAAGCTGGTGAATGGTGAGAGGGGCCAGCAGTGAGTTGGGTGACATGAGGACTGTCTAGTGCTTTTAGACAGTGGGCAGAGCCAGCAGATGGCAAGAGTGGCCAGTGGTGAGCTGGGCAACATGAGGACTAGAGGGCAGTGCTGACAGACAGCAGATGTTGAGAGCAGCCAATGGTGAGCTGGATGACATGAGGGACTGGAGGGCAGAGCAGGTAGACAGTGGGTGGAGCCAAGGAACTGGTTCTAGCAGATAGCTCTCCACTGATGCTAGCATAAAAGACACTCCCTACATATCCCCAGGGTTGGTTGGGAGCCTAGTTAGCACTGATTCTCCAGATCAGTGTCAGTTTTGCCATTGTTTGTATGTTCTGTTATGCAGTGTGGGTTATTGGGAACTTTGCTCTATACTAGATTTCCTAGATAAGTGCTGATCTGTTTGACCTTTTGCATTTTTGTTTTACTGCTACTAAAAGCTCCATTTACTACACTCAGACTCATGCTTGAGTGGGAAAGCCTTACCCTTTGGGGTGCCCAGGGAACAGTGCAGGATTTGAGCTCAACCCAGAGCCTGAACATCTACCTTGCAGTTTTACAGCCCTTCAACCTGAGCCCATATCAGTTGACACAGGCCATTTGTGGATCTTTGTTTGCAGGACTGAAATACCCTCTATCTCCATATGAATACATTTTAGGCCAGTGATGATACCTAACTGATGTATCTTGGACCTTAACTCTGATTCTGATTGGTGCCATGTTCACTTTATATCTGTCAGTACCTGTGCAGGGTGCAAGGCAGTGCTGAATCAGGCCCATAGGCTTTCATTGTTTCCCCCAGGCTCTCTAGCTTGGGCTCATAAGACTTGGTGGAAAGGAGACTGGATTCTGCAGACTTTATGGCAATAGGATGTGGAGGTGGAATCTATGGAAGGACCTATGGCTCATCTAGCCTTTATATGGTTCATCAGGGAATTCCTTATGATCTTGAGAGAAGGGTTGATCATGTTAGTGTTTGTCAGAATCTGAGCTGTCTAAAACCCATGGGGGCTGGCAGCCTTAATCCTCATGAGAGGTGGAGGCTGTGACCTTCCTGGAGCAGAGATCGTAGGCTGTCAGGCACCTAAATTCCCTGATCAGGGAGAGTCTTCAAAGGAACGCTTGGGTGAGACCAAAAGATCAGAAGAGGGCCAGAGGAGAAGCATGGAAGGGGTTCATGTCCCATGTGGTTCCCTCTGCGTGGACTGAGGGCAACAGCAGGGGCAGGGACATCCTCCTGCCCTACCCCACCATCATCCATGCAGATCCCCAAGCTTCCTGTCAACCATGTTTCCTCATGAGCTATTGTTCTTCATTAAGAAGTCAAGAAGAGGGGACATGTTTTCATACACTTTGTGTGTCAAGGTATTATGCGCTCTAACAATAGTGCTCTCCCTTTTAAGTTCAGGGCATCATTCTCAATAGAATCTTTCAAAATGCAAAAAAATATATATATATATATCATTTGGAACCACTCTATTTTCTAGGCTCCACAGAAGGTGCTCTGAACCTGAGGACTTGCAGAGAGCTGCAGCAGTGGGACTACAGTTGCAGGTCTTAAGAAATGTACAGTATCAAGTCTTTCCCTGCACAGTGCAGGACTATGACTTGGTGCTTGTCTATATACCTTGAAGCCTGTTGATATAGTTAAAATGGCACTGTTTACTCTAGGTGCAGTTATGATATAAAAATGTTTAGACTAGTATATTTGACTCCTCCATGGGAAGGGAATACACTCAGACCTCGGCACACCAGTGAGTACACATGACCATCACCACTGCAAAAGCGAGGACTCAGTGTAGTGCTGATTCTCATAAGTATTGTCTTCTCCTTCATGTGCCTCTTTTTACTCCACCCCACCATTCTATTTCTACTGGCCCCTTTCTTGGATTTCTATTGGATATTGAGATCAAGCACACCCCAAGGCATCCATACAGCAACATGAGATGACCTATCCAGCTCTGTCCTGCCTGAGGAAGGACCAGTGAAGCAGAGGATGTGACAGGCCACTCTGATGCTCATGATCAGGGAGGTGGGCTGGAGTTCAGAAGAGCAGCTGTTTCAGCTAGCCTTCCATCCCAGAGCATCCACCCATGGTTGACTAGGTAACTGGGGCCTGAGGGGTTTTTTAAAGCCACATTTCCCTCTTCTCTAACACTCTATCTCATTTGTGTGTTTTGCTGAAAGCAGGAAAATGACTACCATTCGTGATGAAGAACTGAACAGCAACCAACCCTTTCTTCTCCACCAAAAAGGAATACTTGATAGAAGAAGCAGCTAACAATATCCTCATTGAAAAAGGGACTTGGATAATTTGATTGCTTTTGAGAAACCACTGAAGTTCAGTTTCAATGCTTTCTTCTCATTCATTTTTCTCTCTGTATGCCAAACAAAAAAACTTCTGAACTTTGGCATGAATTTTCTAGCATGTCTGCAACTATAAAAGGCAGGCGGTGGCTCCTGTGCTCAGAACCTTGAACTGTGTTTAAAACTGTTTAATGTTGTGCATGGCAGTCATGCTAATGCCTAGGATTCTCTGTGTTCCCTTTTTATTCCATTTAAAGTAACACAAGAGCTTTGAGATGTGTATTTGCCAGCTTGACATTTTTTTTGTCTGTAATAGTTTGGAGTGGTAATATGCATTCACACAGCCTGTAACTTTAGCTTCAAAATAATTGACTTTTTTGTGTGGGGAAAATATTTTGTCCATATTATTCTTGTTAGAATTTTAGCTTGCCTTCTCTGCTCAATTTTTTACCATAATTTTTCAGTATTTTGTTTTTACTTCTGCCCAATATGAGATCCATTTGCTATGATGACCCAGATTTGACTTAAATGTTGTTCAGGTGGGCCACATGTACCATAAATCAAAATATGATGGCACTCTTGCAGCATCATGGAATGCTGTATATGTGAAACTGCACTCCACAAACATCCCTCTCTCTGTTCGGTAGACAGTGTGGTCTTGTGGAGTACAGTTGTGCATATCCAGCGCTTGATGTTGGAATCTGCCACTCCCATGGAATTGCAGAGTGCTGGGTATGTGAGACATCCTCCGCCCTGCTCCCCTTTGTTAGGGAGAGTATGGTCCCATGGAGAACAGTCACAGGCTGGATGGAAGAGTTTCATGAGCTACATTTTGCTCTTGGGCCACATGTTTGACACCCATGATTTACATTTTCTTACTGGATTTTTTTTCTCACCCGCCTTTCCTTCCCACAACTTCCCCTAAATAAAGCAGGGACCTAATGATATTTAACTTGAACATTTACAACTATGATATATGAATATGTAGCAAACTAGGCAAAGCAAATTTTACTTAACTTTTAATTGTAGTAGAACCTCTTATGCCAATATTGTAATGCAGTGTTGCATAAAAACTATGGCATGTAATAAGCTCTTTATTTGTATATCTTTATTGTTTCTTTTTGAAAACTCAGGGCTGGATTAACATTAATGGAAAGGCTTCCAGTAATCACAAAATGCATTAGATCAGCACTAAAAAAAAATCAGGCCTGATTCTCTTCTCCCTTGTATCCTGTGTAATTATATATGTAGGTGTGAAACACAGCCCAACTGAATGTAAGTTTTATTACACAGGATGAATGGCAGTTTAGAACACGTCTCACATGTCTGTCTAGAACCATGTATCTGTGTTTTTTTTTGGTCCTCCCCTCTATTATTAATGCTGATTTCTGATTATAGCAATTTATGATACACAGCTTAAACTTGAACTGGTCTTTATGCTCCTTTCCATCTCTCTAGATTTACCTGTTCTTTCAGAACTGTTGGTCCTGGGTCTACATCTCTAAATAGTCTAACCTAAACTGGCTTAGAGGATCATTGGAAAACTTGAACTGACTCAAACTATACAATTGCTATTAAAATGCAATCTGGCCTCCTTCAGAACAGTCATTCAAACCACCTTTTTTCTATTTTGTATCATAGCTGTCTTGTTACAGAATTATATTCCTCCTTGGCTGATCTGTCTCTGTTCAGGCTCTGAGGTACACAGTTCTTCCTTGTTGACTGGAAAGTGTATCGGGGGAGAAGAAACCTAAGGCCAAGTACTAAATGCTATACAATCAATTTACTGTATTTCTGTCACTTTCCCTCTTTTTAATATTAAAAAAAAAAAACCCAGAATTCTTTCTTTGCAGCTGTAGAATGAGTGCTTGCTTTGGCTATTTCAGATCAATCTCATCCTCCTTTTATGCAAGCAGATTTAGATATTTATCTTTAGAAAAATAGTATAAATTCATTATTTCCCCTACATTTAAAATTGTAGTAATTTAGTCTTTCTGTAAGTCCTCTTGGTCTTTGTCCCATGAATGGATATTTTAAAATGTCACTTTTCCCCCCTGAAATCTTATAGAACAAGAAACACAGGTCTGGGCACACCCTGAGTGTATAGGGAGGCGAGGGAGAAGTCAAAGTGGGGTCTGTGTTCTGCATTCTCTTCACCAGTTAAACTGTAACTGCCTCTAATATGTATTCCCACAAACATACTGTGGGAGTATTGTCAGCCATGTTTTTTCAGTAGTGATGTCTTCACTCTACCATCATTTTAAAGGATTTCATGCAGTTTGGAATTGTGAAAAATGTTCTGATAAAGTTCAAGATGATGATGACATTGCAACATCTCTTGCCTAGCAAAGCATTTTTGTAACCAACACAGTCTGTCACTTGTAAAGATTGCTAGAATCAACAATACTGAAATATAATTGTTTAATTAAAAAAAAACACTGTCCAAAAGTGGGTTTTTTTTAAGCTGCTTAAGGTAAAAATAGGAGTAGCTTTCCTCATGAGAACTAAGGCTCTTTGTTTCTGAGAATGAGAGAAACACTTCTGGAGAAGTTAATGAGGTACATTGTTCACAATCGTTACCATTTTGGGGCTCCTGAAAAAGGATTGGCTTATCCATAATGCATGACTGATCACTTTTTCAAAGTTGTGAATATTTTCTTTGGTATACAAGCCAAAACAAAGTAAAAAGATGCAATTTTTCTATCAGTAGAATGTTATCTTGCCTATGTTTTCAAGAACCCAAAAAAGCTTTGCAATAATGCAGTGTAAACTAAGCAATTCCTACCTGCATTAGTCTGAAATAGCGCCATTTGTCTTTTGTTTATTGATCATCAAGGCACTCTGTAAGGTTTATCTATGTGCACAGGCTGCTGGAAAAGGGTAGGGTTTGATGGAGATTAGATATGCAAGAGGGAAAGGCAGTTTTGTGGTTTTTAGCACCTTGAATTCTGTTGGCTGTCAGAGGAAAGCATGCTGCCTTTCAGCTTTCTTGTATTTAAGAATCACTTGTGGCAAAGATGCTTAGAATTTTGGAAAGGGGCCCATTTCTATGTGTATAAATCTAAATAAGTCAATGGATAGTTTTTTCAGGGGTTCTGTCTGAGTTAATTTTGGGCTGCTTTCTTGATTTTAAAAAGCTAAAAACAAATAGGATTTTGTTAGAGGGGAAAATCCTTTAACAAATAGCACAACAGGAAGGATGTACCCAGTCTGAGTTCCTAAAGTTTGAATGTGTTCTTGGGATACCTAATCCATGAATATTTATTTGGAAGTGGCTCAAAAATTCCAAGATCTGTTAATATATTTCATATAATATCTTCCAGGTTTTAATGAAGTCATTGCATAAATTTTTTTCTTAACTTTAAATTTTTAAAATCCTAAATGAAAGCTAATTCTTGTTCCTTCTTCCATATTCAAAACTCAGTAATTTAATTAAAAGATGAGATAATGGTGGGCAAGAGCAAGAAATGATTCTTTGACACCAGGTAAGGTAAGGAAGGGCCATGAGACAGACTGATAATGCTTTGATAGTCCTCACCTGCATATTTTTTGGTGCTTTGAGAGTACAACAGAGAAGTAGGTACAATATCAAGCTTTTTAGGTGAATTCTAGATGTCACTTATTGGAGAATATTTTCATCTCTATGCTAGAGAACTTAGTTCAGGATACTTGTAATTCTGCTGTGCAATCTTATATTTGTTTGCCATGTTCTCTCTCTCATGATACTGAGCAAACAACTCTCTAGCTCGACTGTTTGGTTTTTAGCATCTGCTCTATTGTCTTGGTATATGACACTATTTCTGTTCCATATGCCTTGGCTCTGGCATGCAAATGTTGAAATATTTCTATTCAAACAAATGAGCTTTTTTCTAAATCTAGTTCACTTTCCCAATGATTCCCAAACTAATTTAGACTGGCATAATTTTTGGTTGTAGTTTAATAATTTTGTAATTTGGGATTACTTAGCCCTGAAAGGTATAGATCAGTGGTTCCCACCTGTGGGGGGCTGCAGAGTGGCTCCAAGGGGTCTGCGGACAGGCTGGGAGCTGTGGCCTGATAGAGCTGGGGTCAGTGGAGACCTTGGCTTCTGGCTGGCAGAGTTTCCCCCAGGCATGAAGTTTTCAAAACTCCCACCTCCTGAGCATGCTCAGGAAAGTAGCTGTGGGGGGGACAGGTACAGCAGCTCCAGCCAGGTAAGGGGACTGTAGGAAGAGGCCCTGGGGAGGTGTGATTGGCTGGGGGGGAGGGGGAATAGTCAGAGAAAGGGGCAGAGACAGGGAGGCTCCCTTGGAGCAGCAGTGGCTGCATGCTGCCAGTGGAGGGCCACATTATACCCCCGAGTGGCATGGCTGTGCTGATATAAGAATGCAGCCAGGGAGGAGGTGCAGATTTATTTTTAATAAAAAAGGGGTCCCCAGCCTGGAAAAGGTTGGGAACCACTGGTATAGATATCCTAGCATGAGGAAAATGACTATATTCTGAAGCTCAGCCAAATGGCATTTAGCTGATTTATCTAGCATTATGGATGCTAACTGGGAATACATATTTTTAGGGAATGCAATAACTGTCTTGAGCCAAACAGTCTTTTGAGCAAAACTGATCTAAATCTGGTCTAATGAAATCGATGTACCCAGGTGCCCACAGTTGGTGACAACAAGGAGCTCCCGAAAATCATAGTGGTGGTGATGGGTGAGTGGGAATCCTCGATCTGCTGTAGTCCCTTTGCTCTTACAGGAATTTAAAATAGTGGTGGTGCCTCCAGCTGCCTGGATCCTGTACACTCCCAAGGACATGCCTTGGGAGCCTCAAGACTAAATTCATGCTAATAAGAATAATAATCTGTGGCATGGGTCTAATTAAAAAATACCAGTTATGCATACAATGCATTCAATATACATAAATTAGAGGTAGCAAACCTTACTTAAACTAAGAAAACTTGGCATAACAGGCTGAGGATCACTTCCTGCTTTGGCTTGAGCAGTGCCCAGGGGTGTCGCTGGCACTGGGCTTATGGGGCTCAAACCCCAAGTCCTGGCACCAGAGCCCTGGGTTTGTTGTGGCAGTGGCTACAGCAGTGGCACACTTAAAAGTGTGTGAGCCCTGAGTCCCAGCTCTTTTTCTGGGTCAGGGGTGCTCCTGGCAGTGCTACCAACCTCTGAAGCTACCTGCTTGAGTAGATCTCCAGCAGGCCCTCAGCAGCAGCCTTGCTGTTCCCAGAAGCAGTCACCAGATGCTTCCATCAAGGGCCAAGATCTTGGTCCCAAAATAGTCCATTATGCTCTTCTGTGCTCCCTCAAGGAGAGAAGAGGTCTCTGCCTTGTCCCAAGGCATGATTGGATTTGTAATTTCCCAGGCAGTGCTTGCAGCACACAGGATCTTATCTGGAAAATTCCCTCTCCAGAGGCCCCTCAAGTATAGGGTGCCCATGTTTTAGGAAAAGCTTCTTGGATCCAGCCTACAATCTGTTGTTGTATTTTAAATAGATCTTGTTCTGGATTCCAGCAGTGATGTGGTGATTACTTGTATTTCTTTTGGTTTGCTTTCTAGAGAATACTGTCTAGATACAACTGAAACAGGGAAGGAGCACTAGTTGCCATGCAAAAGGAGTTTTATGTTTGCGTCTCTTTGCTAGCCTTGTTCTATCCAAGTTCCAAAGGGGCAGCCATGTCAGTCTAGCTCAGTAAAACAACCAACGAGTTCTGTGGCACTTAAAAATGAACAAATTTATTTATTGCATGAGCTTTTGTGGAGGAAAAATCCCACTTTATCACACACTTTGAAGATCGTCTGAAGTGGGATTTTCTCCCACAGAAGCTCATGCAATTTTTTTTTTTTTTTAGTTAAGTGCCACAGGACCCCTTGGTGGTTCTATCAAACAGCTTCAGAGAGATAAGACTTCCAAAACAATCTCCAAGCTCTACTGATTCCTGAATTTTCTGTCTCTGGCCACCAGGTTGTCCTTTCATCTACCTACTTCCCAGCTCAAAATATGTTGTGTGGGGCAGGAGATCTATATTTTAAAGTAATGGGGACAGTTTCTGCCTCTTGTATACTTAATGGCAGCATTTTTCATTGCATGACAAGATGCATTAAAAGCATGAAGCATTTGTTTTTGGGTTGCTGTAGAACCAAGGTATCTGGTATCACTGTCTGGTTCATTCTTTTTCTAGAGACAGTTAATTGTGCTCTAAACAGTTGGTTGCACAGGATGGAAGCATTGTTTTGTCCATCCAAGAATGACTATATAGAGTTTCAATATCAGTAGCTAAAAAGCACAGAATAGACCATTGTGGGGTGAGAAGAGTGTCAATTCCTTGCATCCAGAGGCAGAACTATTTCTGCTGATTCTCACAAACAGATTCTGTCTATATTTGTATTGTATCAATTTCATTAAATTCATGTAAAAATCATTAAATCATATTAAGTTAAATAGATTTAACTTGTCCCCACTAGACACCCAAATTGAACTATGCACAGGACTTGCTAGTTTGATTTAGGAGAGGGGCACCATGGAAGGCATGACAATACAGCCCCTGAGATAGGCTATGCCACCACCCAATCCCCTGCTGGGCTCTCGCCTGGTGAGCCAGGTGGTGAGGAAAAGCATCCCCCCCACACCTGGCTCTGGGTGCTCTGAGCCTAGCAGGGGAACCCCCCCCACACACCTAGCTGCAGCCCCGCGTGCTCAGCCAGGCATAGGGAAGCAACCCCTTGCACCTGGCACACATCCTGTGCCCTGGCTCCCAGAGTGTTAGCCAGATGGTGGGGAGAAGAAATCCCCACATCCAGCTCCTGGTACACCAGCCAGGTGCCAGGGGTGGAGACTGCCACGCCTGGCAAGCAATGTTCCCTGTAAGCTGCACTGGCGCGCTGCAGCGCAGCCCACGGCAGCCGCCAGCGCAGGGAAGGCAGCCAGCAGCACACTGCCGGCAGCCAGACTCCTTCAAGGGAGCTCCTGTGGAGCAGGGAGTTTTGAAAACTCCCGCCCAGAAAAGCTCTAATGGAGCATGCCCAGAAAATCTGGGCATGCTCCTTAGAGCTTCTCTGGCCCAGGAGTTAGGGCTGGGCACTGCCCCTCCAGTCCAGCCTGGAGATAAGTTTGTGGGGGCTGGGAGGGGGGCAAGCAGGAGCAGGGGGGCATGCTGCTGGGAAAGGGGGTGGCTAGCAGGAGTGGGCAGGGGCGATGCTGGGACCAGGGTGAGAGTGGGCGCAGGGGGGTGATGCCGGGGCTGGGGGGTCGCGAGTGGGAGCAGGAGGCGATGCCGGGACCTGGGGGGGTGAGTGGGAGTGGGGGCGGCGATGCTGGTAGCAGGGGCCTAGCAGGAGCAGGGGGGGAGTGGGGGGGGCTGCACAGCAGGCCCCGTGGGGGGGGGGAGTGCAGCGAGCAACAAGCATTGCTCAGCTGCTCTCTCCCCTTTAGAGGTAACATTGCTGGCAAGCACCCGGCAACCATCTCCCAGTGTGCTAGTAAGGTGACAGGGAGAAGAGACCACCACCCCTGGCTCCACAAGCAATTGCTGGGAGACGAAGCCTATTCCTAGCATGCCAGGAGCTGGGCACAGGGGGACTCATCTCCCCTACTGCCCAGCCAGTGTTGAGAAAGCCAGGTGTGGTGCTCCCTTAGTTCCCCCACCACCCTGGCCAGGATACTAAAGGCTGGCTCTTCCTTTCAGGATGCTGCGCATCCTGAGAAGAAGGTCAAACCTAGCTCAAAATTGAAATAACATTTAGATCAAAATAATGCAGCTACACCTCATTTCAATATGTGTTTTGATTTAACCATCATTTTGATATAAAACTAGGTCCTACAATGTTGAAATGACCTTTACTTATAGCAAAATGAGGGAGTGCCTCCTTTCACTATAAGGAAACCTAGTGTGGACCTGCCTGTCTTTAAATCAAAATAATCAGCTTTATTTTGAGTTAGAGTAAGTGTGGACATACTCTAGCAGTATAGATCACACCCAGGATCATAAGGGCAAGTATGGGTGAATCCTTGCATGAGACTGATTAAGGCAAAGGGGGTCCTTTTGTTAGAAAAGCTAGACAAAAGCCTAACTCAGGAAGACACTTAAAGGGAGGATCACCTGAGTCTCAACAATAAAATCAAATTCAGGAAGTGATTGATTTGGCACACTTAGCCAGTGTTCTGCTGAAAGGGCAGTGGAGAGGATCTTAGGCATATGCTTAACTCTTCTTTGATTTGGTTAGTGATAAATGCCAGATTGAGCTGGAATGTGGCCCAGTGGCTTGATATGTGCAGATGAGAAGTTTCTAAGTAGGTTGAAATATCTACTAGCTGTCAAATGCTTAGTAAATTTTATTAAAGATAATGTTTAAAAACAGTTTCAGAGCTTACACAGGGTTGCTGGATATCTGGGAATAGCACAGAGTTTGAATGCAGTTTGGGTAAAACTTTGCAAGTACAAGGCATACGTAACCTATGGTATTCCAGATAGAGTCAAGAGTTAAATTGTTTAAAGAACAAGCATTCAGTAATTTGGGAACATCATTTATTACAGAAGTTGCATAAGGTGCAGACATGAGTAGATATGTTAATAGTAGCGGGTTGTCGTTCATGGAGTCAGTGATATAATGTAGATAGTCCTTTAGCCTATAGTTCCAAAGGGGCAGCCGTGTTAGTCTAGCTCATGAAAAAGAGTCCTGTGGCACCTAAAAAACTAACATTTATTTTTTTGCATCATGGAATAGAGCCAGTATTTATGAATAAGAACTCTCATTGCAAATGACAAAGCATAAGGCTATGAGTTATCCTGTGTGTGTTTTGGTACATTTATAAAGTTACCTGCTATAAGGTGCAGACTCAT
>ML681966.1:22546566-22614227 GCA_007922195.1 Podocnemis expansa
GTGTGTGTGTGTGTGTGTGTGTGTGTGTGTGTGTGTGTGTGTGTGTGTGTGTGTGTGTGTGTGTGTGAGAGAGAGAGAGAGAGAGAGGTGTACATACTGAGTGAGCTTTCTTTGTCTAAGATATGTGACTCTCTTCTAATCTATATTTTCTTGCCAGCAATAAGCTGCTGATTAGGAAGTTTCAATTCCTGGTGTTAAAAGGATAATGACTTGAGTGTCTTTCTGGAGATGTAACATGGGTTTAGTTTTTCTGACTTAAAAAAAAAAAAATATAGATTTTACAAAACTTGCTGTTTGTTTTTTTGTTTCTTTTTCTGATTTAATTTTTGGACCATTCAAATATATGAAAATTTATGATTATGTTAAGAAAATCTATTACATTAAGTAGACAACTATGATAAATTAAAGTAAGTGTAAATGTGAGACTGTCTATTAAAGTAAGGCAATGTAAGTGCATGCACACATGCATAGGTGTGCATATTGTTTATACAGTTCATTATATAAAACACAATATTAAATAGTTTCTGCTCTTCAGTACACTCTCTTGATTTGTTGCTTTTTTTCTGTCTTCATATCCCCAGATCTTAACTACCCTATGTACCCAGCAAACTATGAAGGTACTGATTTTTCCCACTGTTTTTTTTCCCCACTATATTATTAAACTTCTGTAATAAAAACTGTAATTTCCAGGATATTCTAAACAAAATAAAAACCATTATCAAAGAGCCTTATTTTTGTTAAATAGGACTAAAAATGACAAAGAATTATTTGCAGTTAGTGTTTACTTGATTACAGAGGGAAAATATACATTACAGATTACAGGCTGAATTCCAAAATTCCTATCTCTTTTTCTTAATTTCCCTGTAAATAACTGAACAATTGTATAATGCTGAAATTATGGGATGGAGGGTTATTATACTGCATCTTGAAGAATTTCTTCTAATTGTCATATTTTCTTGGTCTGATTTATAGATCTTGTGTATCATCCTTAAATGAGAAAACATCGAATTATGAATAAGTGACAAATAACAGTCCTATCGGGTTTAATTAAAATCATTAAATACAAAAAAGGATTTTGCCATGGCAATTAACAAGGCAATTGGGAATACAGATTGTTTTCAATTTATAGTAAAGTGATAGGATACCACTGAGTGAATGAAATGTGTTAAATAGAACAACACACAATTTCAGAGAAAGTTAGGCAAGATCTTTCACTTTCCAAGAAAAGGATAGGGACACATATGCACCTGAGCAAGTGGGCTCAACAGTGGCTTCAAGTCTGCAATAATTCCTATAAATGTGCAAAGGAATCCATTTTATTCTTGATAATATAATTAGAACTTCAGGTGTGTTACCTATTGTGTTAAGAAACTGATTTGAGCAGTGTACAAATTGTCACTGTCAAGTTCCCCTTTCCATTTGTGTGCATGATGCAAACTTGAACAGGAGACAGAACAGAATGTTATAACTTTTAAAGGTTGACAATCAGTACCTGCGGTACTTTCTGATGCAAGTGATGTGATGCATAAAGTCTCTACAATTCCATTTCTGTGTTGCCTCGGTGACATACTTAGAATCCTGTAGTAAACTACATATCATATATGGCACATCTAATCCAAGACTATTTATTCTAAACCCAGGTAACATTTGTGACTTAATTAACAAAAACAAACAAACCGAGAACCCAGAATAACTTGCATATAACATTATCTCAGCCAAAGTACAGAACTTTTGTATAGCTTTGGTGACTTACACAGCACAGAAGCCTTACACTTTTTAGGTTTTCTGTTTTAAATGCAGCCCAGCTCATTACCAAAGTCTTTTTCTGCTGACTGCCTTTTAGTGGCCTCTATGAAATGAGTTGTTGATCTCATTTTATTTCCTAATAGTCTCATATCTCTATCCCATTTAGCATTAGTCTCAGGTAAGAGACCAAAAAGCGAATGATCATTAAAGACTAAACTACCCTTTAACCTCTAAAGTTAGTCCCTCTGGTGGAGGACTCAAACATAATCTCTAGGTAGTTTGCAGAACCTTTCATTGCCACTTACCATGCTGTTCTTGCTCTTTGAAGACTCAGTTCCATCGCTGTTCGTTGTGAGTAATGTTTCTTCACGTGAGTAATTCCTCCAAAGTCATGAAGAACTACTTCTTAGTATGAGACTGGGCTACAAAATTTGACCTTGAATAAACAAAGGACTTCATACATCAGTGCTGTCAACCTGGTACTTCTATCTGACTCTGATACCCTTGAAATAAAAAGAAAGTGCAGGATTTTTATACTGGAAATGTATATCTTAGTATCAAAATTAAGGAACCCATGTGGCGCTTCATGTTCCTTATTGAGGCAAATCTCATGACTTTTGATGTTCTGTGAATGATATGACTTAATTGCAGACCTTGAAACTTCAGAGATACAGAAACCTGGACTGCAATTGCAAATTAAGAAGAATTTAACACATTATATTAAAATCTCCTTTTACTATGGTTTAAAGAAACAGCAGATGTGCAGAGTTCACTAAAGAAAAGGAGGGCCCATTATGATCAACAGTCAGTGCAATTCCTCAACAAATTCATCATCAAAGTTAATGGGAACGCTAAACATATAACTGACCTAGTAGCTGTGATTAGCTCAATTAAAATTCAAGAAAGAAGAGTGATGGTAAAAGGACTGATGCTTATTTCCTTGCCCTACTCACATCGCATGGGTCAGGTATACAAAAAGGTTGTTGAACGGGTCACTGGTTCTAATGACTGCTGTTACAAAGTTCATAAAATGGCAGAGTAGATGGGCTACTTCAATAGCCAAAATGATGGAATAATAGCTAGATGGATGGGATGGCCAAGACCCATAGAAGAAGCAACATTTAACTCTCTTCAGCTCTGCTGTAAGTGACAGCACTGACATATTGCCTTATACAGTGAACTCTGCCATGAATGTATACTGTAGTAATGGGATTTAATATGTTGGCGAGGATTACTTGTAGGATCATCAGTTTTTAGTCTTAATTGATTAAAACCTAGGTTAACAAAATAAGATGCCTTTGTTTTATCTTGTTTAGGGCAATGGTTTTTAGTTTAGCTTTTTAATGGAAGGTAATTGTTAATAATACAAATTTGTTTTACACTAGCTCTAAAAGGAAGTGATAAATACGAGAAGCAAATGAATACAGCACAGCTGTGTCAGTATAGTTTGATTTATGGATTTAGGCTGGCTAATTTACAAGGATTAAGATCACAGTTTTAAAACCTTCAGTATTTATTACATGATTTGACTACAAGTATTCCATATTTAACCATTTTCAATGGCAAGGTTATGTAAAGCAAAAAACTTATGTCAATAACTCCCTTATTTACAACATATGTATAAACTTACTGTAATTTATTAGCTATTATGTGTGAAGAAAGCAGTGCATATATTTTTCCCTTTATACCTTGTCAAAAGATGGGGAAAAAAACCACTTCTCTACAGAAGACAGATGGTAAAATAATTTCACATTGAAATGATTAAGGTTGACTACAGATCTACAACATAAACAGTTGTGAAAGCTGCTGTCATGGCCAGCCTTACCTTTTGTTGTAACTCCCACACATTGCTTTGAAAATGTACTCCCCTTCATCTATCATTCCTTAAATGGTAGACATAGAGCTGTTTCTCACTTCTTTGGCTTATAAAACTAGTGTAATTAGTAGAAAAGTGAGTCAGTCAATATACAGCCTTTTAACATAATTAGTTGTCATAAAGGTGGAAGCCTAGTGGTACACTAATTAGTTCTTTGAAATCTGATATTTTGTTCTTTGGATTTATTTTTTAACCATTCCAATTCTGCAGTTGACCTAACAATTACAGAATCATAGAAACTGGAAGGAACCATAAAAGGTCACAGAGTCCAGGTCTCTGCACTCATGGGAGAACCAAGTACCCACCTTAAACCATCCCTGACAGGTGTTTGTATAACCTGCTTTTGAATACTTACAGTGATGGAGATTCCACAACCTGGAGGCAATTTATTCGAGTGGTTAATCAGTCAGACAGCTAGAAATTTTTCCTAATTTCCAACCTAAACCTCCCTTGTCATAATTTAAGCCCATTGTTTCTTGTTCTGTCATCAGCTGTTAAGGAGAACAATTTTTCTCCCTCCTCCTCTTTAGGTACTTGAAAACTATTATCATGTCCCTCCATCTCCTCTTTTTCAGACTAAACAAACCCAACTCTTTCAGTCTTCCCTTATAAGTCAAACGCTCTAGACCTCCTAATCATTCTTCTTGTTCTTCTTTGGACTTTCTCCAATTTGTCCACACCTTTCCTGAAAGCACGGTACTCCAGTTCAGGCCTAATCAGGGCCAATTAGAGCAGAAGAATTACTTCTCGTGTCTTACTTAGAATACTCCTGTTAAAACATCCCGGAATAACATTTGCCTTTTTTTTTTTTTTTGCAACAGTGTTCACTGTTGACTCATATTGAGCTTGTGTTCCACTATGACACACAGATTCCTTTCTGTAGTACTTCAGTCTAGGCAGTCGTTGCCCATTTTGTATATGTGGAATGGATTATTCTTTCCTAACCAGAATACTTTGTACTTGTCTTTATTAGATTTCATTTTGTTTACCTCAGACCTTTTCACCATTTTCTCCAAATCATTTTGAATCATGATCATATCTTCCAAAACATTTGCCACCCCTCCCAGCTTGGCATCATTGGCACATTTTATAAGTGTACTTTTTTCCATCATCTCAATTGTTGATGAAAATATTGAATAGAACCAGTCCTGGCAGTACCCTGCTCATTATGCTCTTCCAGCATGACTGTGAGCCATTAATAACTACTTTCTGGATGTGGTTATCCAACCAGTTTTGTACCCATCTTGTTGTAGTTCCATCCAGGTTGCATTTTCCTAGTTTGTTAATGAGATAATGTAAGAACATATCAAAAGCCTTACTAAAGTCTAGATATACCACATCTACTACTTCCCCTCCATCAACAAGGAGTGTTACCCCATCATATTGTGATATCCCAACACTTCTTTAGAGCTATCAAACTCCCACCTCCTTTGCAAGTACAAGGTGTTGTCGAAAGTGAACAACCACATAGTAGGTTGGGAATTTTTTTTGCGCCTATATTTTATTTAAATGTGGATGCTGCATTTTTTTTGCAGGTTTGTATATAGACTTCTAAAAATACTGATGCTGAAAATTTCTCCTCCTGTAAGATATAATAGATTCTAAGGTCAGAAGGCACCAAAATGATCATCTAGTCTGATCTCCTATACAAGAAAGGCCACAAAACTTCATCCATCCACACTTGTAATAAACCTCCAACCTATGACTGAGTTATTAAAATCCTCAAATCATGATTTAAAAACTTTAAAGTACAGAGAATCCACTAACAAGTGAGCCATTCCCCATGCTAAAGAGGAAGGTAAAAAAATCCTGAGTCTGTGCCAATATGTCCTGGGGGAAATGCCCTTACCCAAAATATAATAGACCTATCCTTCATTTTTAATTTAGGGCTTGCTAACCGTGGGATGAGCAAAATGTACTGTTTGTCATATGTTTAATACTGTGACACGGCAGTAAATAAATCTGCTTCTGCTATAATCCCTACAGGAAATTTGCTAGCTGTGTTGGCTTGACTGAGTGTCTCTTAAAGCCAGATTTTTAAAAGCATTTATATACCTAACGTTGGACATAAACCCCGCCAGAGATTTTCAAATTGCCAAACTTCCAGTGAAATGGGAGTTTGGTCTCTAGGTATTTTTAGGGACGTAAATACTTTCAAAAATCTGATCCTTTCTTTTTTTAGAAAAACAAGCTTTCAAATAATTCAGAGCTATTTAAGTTGCGGACTGTAAGGGATAGGTAGCACAGTTGTATATTGAATAATTGATTCCTTCTGACCCTGAAATTAGAAAACTTTCCACCAGTATTTGTCTGAAAATAGGTTCCATCTAAGAAGCAAAGACAATAAGAAAATTCCTCATGTCGTGTGAGATATTTCAAGGATCCACAAGTAGGCCAATGTTGGAAGTTCCTCTCCCCTGGAATTAGAAACTAAAATGGCTAATTGTGACTATTGTTAATCACCTAGACAAGAATATTTCCTAATTTTACATCTGGATTAAAAAGAAAAAAGAACTTTTCTCCCTCACAAGCTAACTGAAGAGAACTCCAAGTTCCCTAGTAGGGATGACATTCCAATGTTTTATGAAAAGTGACCTATAATATTTTATACAGTGAGTGATCAAAAGATGGGTTGAGAAGCTGCAAATCAGACTGAATAGAAATGTGGTTTCAAGACTGAAGATTAAGTTGGACAGACTACATGCTCCAATGTTCCCTCTAATGGCCAAAAGCAGCTGAGCAACATATGTTGCTCACTGTGCAGCCCTGATTCTGCCCCCCCCATGGTCCAATCCTGCCCCCCACCACTCAAGCTCCACTGCCTGCCTGGCCTCCTGGCAGTGGGGGCAGAGCAGCCAGCCCAGACAACCCCAGCCAGCTGCGCCTCCCTGGGGGGCAGAGGAGGCCGGTGCTGAGCTCCAGCATGCAGGGTCGGGGCCCTGGAGCGGCCTGCACACAAAGAGTTTGGGCTGCTTTGTCCCTGCCCCCCCTCAGGCCTGAATGGGCCTGATCCATGGCCTGGAGGAGCCCGGAGCAAAGTGGCCCAAACTCTGTGAGCAGGCCTCTGCAGGGCCCCGACCCTGCATGCTGGAGCTCAATGCCAGCCTGCTCCACCCCTGTTGTGATGAGGCCAGCCAGGTGGAGCAGCCTCTGGCCCTGATGGCCCATGCCCCGCTGGGGCTTAGCAGGGGGGGCGGTTAGGGCCACTTTACCTGGCCAGAGGAGCTCTCACTGAGCATGTGCAGAGATCCTGCACATGCTCAGTGAAAGCTTATGCTGAGCGTGAGTTTTAAAAACTTCCAGCTCAGAGTTGCTCTCTGGGTAGGGACTGCAGCTGCTGGCCATGCATGGCTGGCAGTGTTCCCTGCGCCAGGCAGCACCGGGGACTGCATGGCCATGCAGCTTAGAGGGAACACTGCCTGCTACCCCATATTTTCACCCCTAAAATATAAAGTTATACTATTTTCCTTGCCCATAACATTCCCTGAATTTTCTTTCACACAAATTAGAATTTGCATATTTGTTTCCCTTGAGTCAGAGCTTCATCCTTCTCTATGCTGATAACATCTCTTGTTCTATTATACGTCTTCCAAGTGAAGCTTTATGTACCATCAAAGAATGGACAGAATATGTCCATCCGCATTTAGAAATTTGAGAATTTTATTGGTTTTTTTTACTGTAAATTTTTACACTCAAAAGGAATTATTTGAGTAATATTATTATTCATTCCTTAAAACATACAGTCAGTAACAATCCTTTACTCCATTTCCTAGGAATTCAAAACAAGCAAGGAATTCTGTGGCACTTAAAGACTAAAAATGTATTTATCACACGAGCTTTCTTCCATGAAAGGATTTCTTGCTTGTTTTGCAGAACTGACTAACACAGCTATCCCTTTAGAACATGACAGGAATTCAAATATGCAACAGACTTATCAGTGGTGAATGAATCAGAATCTCTGCTGCTCATGTGTGTCAAAAGCCTTTTGGTGTTGAGACTAATTTCTGGACTGGCATCATGCTCTAATGCCACTGGACTCTTACCCTTTTCTATTACTGGTGCTCCCCCATACCTCCTCCACTATTGGTGGGGGACAAGACAGAAGGAAAGTCTCTCTGGCTATATCTGTACTTAAGAAGTAAACTTGAATTAACTTAGTTTGAATTAATTAATTTGAATTAATAATGGTTAATTCAAACTAAGTAAATTCAAACTAACCTTGCCCCACTAGAAACCCAAATCAAACTGTCATGTCCATGGAGAGGAAGGGGGACTCATAGGAAGTGTGGCAACATCGCACCCAAGAAGAGCCATGCCCCCTCCCAATACATAGGAGGAAGGCAGCTTGGGAGAAAGAAGGACAAACCACATTCATTCAAACTAAAAGTTAGTTTGAATTAAAGTGTCTCCATTGGGTTAATTCAAACTAAGTTTGCATTAACTGTTACTTCAAAGTTAAGTGAGGCTTTATAACTTCAAAGTAAGCATTTATGACTTCACACTAAGGTATTCCTTAGTTCAAAGTAATGAAAGCCAGTGTAGCCATGAATTAATCTTCATTAATTCAAACTAAATTGTAAGTGTAGACGCAGCTTCTGAGTGTAAGGTGGTTCTTTGCATTCATATAGAGAAACCATTCTTTGACACCTCAGGGGAGATGCCTATGCACAACATTAAGGGTCATGGGGTCAACTCTCCTTTCACAATGGCCCAGCTAGGATCAGGGCTGTCCTTAGGGTAGGGCAAGTGGGGCAGCCACACAGGGCCCTGTGCTTTGGGGGGGCCTCGTGGGGGCTGCACTGCTGCCCCCCCATGCCAAGGACTGGGCAAGCTGGCCAAAAGCAGCAGCCCGGTTCACAGGACCAGCTTTACTGAGAGGCCAGAGCAGTGGCTTGCGTCAGAAGCTGCTTAAGGCAGTAGATCAGCATTACAACAAATGTGAGACATTAGGATTAACAATGAGGTGCTTATTGTTGTTCAAACAACCTCTATGCCTCCTGAGTCAGTATCTCTCTGGGCTTCTCTCATTCATATGAAAAGGATTCAGGTCACTGGCAAGCAATCTTTGTGAGATTTTTTATCAATAGACCCAATGAAGAAAAGAAAAAACTGAGCATTCACTTATTCCACCATTTTGAGGATTTGGGGATTGCAGTTATTTTTGCAAATTAGGATTTGCCTCTTTTTTCAGTGGGTTGAAAATTCCCTTGCTTGCAAACAAAAGTTATAACCTGTAGATTTTAATAAAAACTCCAGATTTTTTTGACTGATGATCAAAAATAGAAGAGAAAAACAAACTGTTCTAGTAGGAGCCTCTGTTAGAAAGTATGGCATTTTTTCTACAATTAGAAAGACTGAGTAACAGAATACAATCCAACTCAGGGATGGATCTGCTGGAAGGAGAAGTTATAGCAAGGTCCTAATCTGAAAGGGGGACTGGACAGCCCCATTGTGTTACTGCCTTATGCACACTGCCAGGAGTCACCAGACCAAGCAGAGAGGGCTAGCACCTCTTCAATCAAAATATTGTGGACAATTGTGTGTTCACGGAAACTCATGCAGACTTAGGGAGCAGATGAAGTGCAGAGGTGAAAGTGGAGCCCAGAGGGGCTGTTTCAGTTCCTGGGATTTGGCTGTGGAGAAGAGAGCAGGACCTGGTGGGACTTGGACAGGCTCAGCAGCAAACAGGATCTTCCAGGACCTTTCTTTCCAGCCTGGCATTGGCTCTCCTCTCCTTCCCCTGTCTCAGCAATTCCATCTCATTTCTCCACCCAGTTGCCCCCCCCCCCATTTGCAAGGAGCTCCACGGACACACCCCAGGCTACTACATGCAATTTTAGAGACTTGACATACTGCCTGATTTGAGAGCAGGAGTATGGCATGTGCGATCACCCTCTGCATGTTCCGTGTAGGTGATCTCAGATTAGATGTGTAGAGTTCAGAGATGCAATAAAAGCCTCAAGAGAATGCCACCCTCCCCCAAATTCCTCCCCCCTCAGACATGGTCACTATTCAATTTTCTGGTGGTGGCCACTTTCTTCAGTGGTGGGTTGCCACATGGCAGAGGGGTCTAGAGCTAGGTCCTGAGGAAAATATTTGACAACCACTGGCTTAAGGGTGGCTGAGAAACCAGACCCTGCACTCCTCTTCTGCCACTTTTGGCTGGCTCACCAGGTGCCTGGCATGGGACGGCCGGTGCAGGAGCCTGCCCCTCCCCTGGGCTGGACAGCCCTGCCCCCCAGTGCCCAGGAGGATGAGTGAGGGCCCCGCAAATGGTGATTCGCCCAGGGCCTCATACCCACCTAGGGATGACCCTGACTAGGATCCCTGGGCTGTGCACTGACAGCAATTTTCCAGACTATCAGCTCTGATGCATTAAATGGCTGGGACCGTTGAATCATCTCTTCCCCAGCTGTATCCCTGACC
Organism: Podocnemis expansa; assembly: GCA_007922195.1. Lineage (NCBI taxonomy): Eukaryota > Metazoa > Chordata > Testudines > Podocnemididae > Podocnemis > Podocnemis expansa. The sequence continues at coordinate 22,556,615 of ML681966.1, forward strand.
CAAGGAGTTGGACTTTCTCCCACTATAGCTCAAGCAATAAATAAATTTGTTAGTCATTCAGTGCCACAGGAGTCCTTTTTTTGTTTTACTGAACTAGACTAACATGGCTGCTCCTTTGGAATTTAATCACCTGGGTTGTCTTATTATATATATTAATTTTGTTCTGGGTGAATTAACTGTTCATTCGTTATGAGTGAGCAAGTGTCCTGATTTGGTAATGACTGTTCATGTTCGTAGTTGAACTGAAAAGAACTCTATCAAACCTAGTAAGCCAAAGTTCTGTGAACTCAACGAAAGGGAGTTATCCTTCAATTCCATTATATATTGAAAAGTCTAATTTGTTAATTTTTTAGTTTAAAAATTTAATTGGCAACCTGGAAAATTCATAAATTGCCCCCCCACACCTTTCATGCTCATAGGCTACATCTGCCTATATAATCAGGTTATTCTATTATGGTTACTTTTGTTGTCCCTTTTGTCTTTCCCTCCTGTTATTTGCTGCACTTCTTGCATCTTGTTTCACTTTAGAATAGCTCTTTGAGATTGGAGTCCTAACTATGTGTAAGAGCTAATATTGCCTTCCATGTAGCGTTTAGCAAAATGGCATATTGATTCTGATTTGGGGCTTTTGGGTTCTTCTGATGCATATAATAGTCCAGATTCTCAGCTGATGTAAATTGGTGCAACTCTTTTCAAGTTTATGGAGCCCTGTGCTACATATCAGCTGATCACCTGGATCAGTAATTGTACTGAATTACTTGAAAAATAATCTGAAACTATTGAGAGGGTTGAAAATACATTTCTTGCATGGGCACTTTCAACGGTTAACTTAGAGCTTATGAACAGTAGCTAAAGAGCAAATACCTGAGTTGTTTGTTTTAACTAGAAGCTGAAACTTGTATGTGAGAGAGAAATGTACCTGTTTACTGTGCCAATTTAAATCTGTGGCAGCAGCAGTTCTTTCATCAGGCAGACTGCAGTATTTTGCAGAGAATGATGATGTTTGCAGTAAAACCTCCTGTAACTATTAAAATCAGAACTGTCATTTCTTTAAAATCATTTTCTTCTATGATCAAGGAAGAGTGCACTCAGACATGAGAGCGTGATGATAGGTTGTTCTTATTGCAAGTCTACTTTTACGCCTACAGACAGTAACCTCCCCCATACGCTCAAATTCCCATTTAACATAAAACTTGCAGCGCAACTTTGACCCACTAATTCTTTTTACTGAATTTTTAGTGCTTATGGAACTTGCTGTAGCAATATTCCTAGAACACTAAAGGGTTCTGTTTAACTATGGAACAGGGTAAAGGTGGTAGCATCCCCATGCTCCCACTTCTAGCCTCACTTTCCCATTGCTACTTACTTTTATTTTACGCTGATATGGAGGGGAAAACTGTAATTTGTTGTGAAATTTAGCTTTATAAAAATGTTCATTTTAAAAAAATCCTTAAATTCTTCCTTGCACTTCTTAATGAAAGCAACCTCTTTTCCTTAACTATATTTAGAAACAGATGTAGCGTGAAGTGTAGAAAGTGTAATGTTAAAAGGAAGGACTAATTCTGATGAGAACTGATTTACTGTCAGCATTCATTCTTTTTCTTAAGGTAACAAAAATGAAGGTGCGATTGGAACAATACTCTAAAAACAGGAAAAAACTGTTATAGGATTTTATATTTAGTTGATATATCATAGAATAAGATTCTGTGGGGAAAAGGGGACTGTGTAGGCAACTTAGCATCCACTGAAATAATTACGGCAATGATCTTCAGTGCTATAAGTGGACTTTTGCAAAATGGGTTTTTAAAGATGCATAGGAGAGATTCAAGAATTCAACAAAATGGAGGTAGCCTGGGTTTGTGCTCAAATTGGGAAATGTAGTAATATTCCAAACAGTAAAACAAAGGAGCCCTGTGGCACTTAAAGGCTAACAAATTTATTTATTGCATGAGCTTTCGTGGAAGAAAATCCCACTTTGTCAGACGTTTTGAAGATGGAGGAACATACAGAACGGGAGGAACATAAATGCATTCTGCAAGTTTCCTCATCTTCAAAGTGTCTGACAAAGTGGGATTTTCTTCCACAAAAGCTCATGCAATAAATAAATTTGTTAGCCTTTAACTGCCTCAGGACTCCTTGCTTCTTTTGCTGTACTAGATTAACATGGCTACCCCTTTGGAATTCAGAGCAGTGTTTTAGGTATGTAACTGTTCAGCATCCACTAATATTAGGGAGAGGTGCATGGCTATGAACACTGTCACTTTTATACCATGATGAAGGTTTGATGACCAAGATTTTAAAGAGCAAGTTTTGTAATTATGTTTACTTTGCTTTTTTGGGTAACCAACTTGAGATGCCCTAAAATGTTCACCCTCTAAAAAACAGACTCCTTCAAGACATCTCAAATTGTGCACATAAAATTGTTAGTCACTTTAAATATCTTGACCCACCTCTTTACTCAACCTCTTAACTGTAGCAGTTTGGAATCATTCTGTATGTTTATTTTTTTTGAGTGGAATGTGTTCACTGTCAGCCTTGGTAGAAAAGATGGTTTGGTCACTGTTAGAAAGAATAAATTATCTCTACTTTAGAGATATCAGTTATATAGATAGCACAAAATTATCATTGTCACAGCTGAATTCTCAGGTGTATGTGTAGCTGCACATGCATGCCTGTATGTTAAACAGAAGAGGAAAGCTTTAGAATGCCATACAATAGGGCATTTGGTGGAGAAATGTAGGAAATAAAACCTCATGGGTTAATCCTCATCAAAAGAAGAATAAAGGGCAAACCAAAAACTGAAGCCATCAAGTGGCTTATGTAATTTAATGTGTAGAAACATCTTGATGATGATTGAATCAAAAACTCTGAAAGGGATTGTTATGTATATGCATGTATTAGCCCAAGAAGGAGTTTACAGAAACTTCTAAAAAAAAATTTAATACAGTGTCTTGCAGAAGGTAGAAATGTAATGGGAGTACCAGAGGGTGTCAATAGAAGTCAAAACCAAAACAAAGGAGTCCTGTGGTATTTTTATTAAGGCTATGTCTATGATAGGAAAAGTTGGTTTGAATTTGTTAATTTGAACTAACAAATTTGTTTAGTTCAATGTTAATGTTAAGTCAAATTGGTCCACCTTGCTAATTTGAACTAACTGCCCTTAATTCTAATTTATTAAATTTGAACTAAGGGTGAATCCTAGTCTACACTGTCCTTAGTTCGAACTAACCGGCAGGCCTTGCTAATTCAAAGTAAGCTTTCATTAGTTCAGATTAAGGAATTCTTTAATTTGAACTAATGAAAGCCTGGCATAGACAGTACTAAGTTAATTTGAATTAAGCCTCTGTTTCTACCATCTGAGGAAGGAAATACTGGTTAACTGCAGAACTGGAATTCATATGCCAACCTTCACATTGGGTCTGAATAAAACTCTTGAATGGGTGGGTCATTACAAAAGGTGATCACCTTTCTCAACTCTGTTACAGCTCTGGCTTTCCATCTTATTTACTATGCTTTCACATTGTTTGATCAAAACAACTTGCTTGAGTTTCTGAAAAGATCTGAAATGTCCTTGTGGCTTACCCTTCTCTGCATTTATATATTTCCTTCTATACTGTAGTTTTCTATTTCATATATCTGACAAAGTGGGATTTTTCCCATGAAGGCTCATGTGACAAATTTATTAGTCTTTAAAAGTGCCACAGGACTCTCCTCCTCATTTTTTTTAATGGAATACACTAATACAGCTACCCTTCTGGAATTTGTCAGCTGAGGACGACTACTACTACTATGGCCTCCATTGGTCAAAACTGACCATGAGTGATGCATCCTAGATGTACTAATCATCTGCTCAGTTGGAACAGTGTCGCTTATGACTGAAAAGACCAATACAAGAATAGCAGTCTCTATCGCAAAGGTCGCACCTATGTGCGGTCTCTGGTCTATTGGATGTTTTGCGCTCCTTTCTACGTGCCTGCCTGTCTGTTATGATGTTCATCAGTTTTTCTTCCCTTGTCTTGAGGTGTTGGGCCAGAATACTTCTCCACCTTGAGCGATCATCTGCAAGGTTCTCCCAGGACTCAGTATCAATGGCAAGTGCTTTCATGTCTCTCTTGCAGACATCCTTGTAATGCAATTGAGGGCAGCCAGTAGTTCTCCTCCCGGATGCCAGGTCTCCATACAAAATGTCTTTTGGGATGCGGCCATCCTCCATGCGATGGACATGTCCCGGCCATCTCAGCCTGCTCTGCCTGAGGAGAGTGAACATGCTGGGAAGGCCAGCACGAGACAGGACCTCAGCATTAGACACTCTGTCTTGCCAGGATATGCCTAGGATGCGGCAGATGTTTCGAAGGTGAAAAGTGTTGAGTCTTCTCTCCTGTCTGGCATACATGGTCCATGACTCACTTCCATACAACAATGTGCTGATGACACAGGCTCTATACACTGCCATCTTGGTCTTTACAGTCAGCTTGGAGTTATTCCAAACACGAGTGGTGAGGTGGGCGAGTGTTGTAACTGCCTTCCCGATCCTCTTATCAATTTCTATATCCAGGGAGAGGTTGTCAGCGATGGTAGATCCCAGGTAAGTGAACTGATGGACGCCGATGAGTTCATAATCGTCAAATGAATGACTAGCGGTGCATCAGTATTCTGACCCAGAACATTGGTCTTTTTCAGTCTGATAGTCAGCCCAAAATCCTTGCAGGCCTTGGAGAAGCGGTCCATTAGTATCTGAAGTTCACGCTGGGTGTGCATCGTAATTGCTGCATCATCTGCAAACAGCATGTCTCTGATAAGAGCCTGACGTGTCCTTATCTTAGTTCTAAGACGGGCAAGGTTGAAGAGCCTGCCGTCTGTTCTAGTACGCAGGTAGATCCCCTCTGTCATAGTGCCAAAGGCATGCTTTAGGAGCAGAGAATAAAAAATCCCAAAGAGTGTTGGAGCAAGAACACAGCCTTGTTTAACACCGCTATAGATGCTGAAGGGCTCGGAGAGGCTGCCGTTAAACTGTACAATACCTCTCATGTCAGTGTGAAAAGATTTGATCATGCTCTGCAGTTTTGGGGGGCAGCCAATCTTTGAAAGAATCTGAAAGAGGCCTTCTCTGCTAACCAGGTCAAACGCTTTAGTGAGGTCAATGAAAGCAATATACAGAGGCATCTGCTGTTCTCTGCACTTCTCCTGAAGTTGACGAAGGGAGAAGATCATATCTATTGCAGATCTTTTGGCTCGGAAGCCGCACTGTGGCTCTGGGTAAACGCGTTCTGCCAGCTTCTGTAGGCGGGTCAACAGGACCCGAGCAAAGACTTTTCCAACAATGCTGAGAAGGGAGATGCCTCTATAGTTGTCACAGTCACATTTCTCACCCTTGTTCTTATAGAGGGTGACAATCTTGGCGTCCCTCATGTCCTGTAGTACAGCTCCTTCTTGCCAACATTGGCAGAGAATTTCATATAGTGGAAGCAGTAGGGTATTCCTACAATGTTTGATCAAATCGGGTGGAATCCTGTCACTGCCTGGGGCTTTTCTTAGGGCCAAGTTGTTAATGGCCTTACTAAGCTCCTCAATCGTTGGCTCTACATCAACTTCTTCCATAGCCGGCAGGCACTTGACAGCTGTAAAGGCTGAGGGGGGCACAGTGTTCTTTCTGGAGTAGTGGTTGGAGTAATATTCCACCCATCTCTCCATCTGCTGACCTTTGTCTGTGATAACTTCCCCAGTGATTAGATTTAAGGGGAGCTGTCTTGTTCTGGACTCGTCCGCACGCACTCTTAATGCCATCGTACATCCCCCTAATATTACCCATATCAGCAGCCAACTGAATGTCTTCGCTGAGCTGAATCCAGTACTCATTGGTGCAACACCTGGCAATTTGCTGAGCCTTGTTCCTGGCAGCCCTGAGCATCTCCAGGTTCCTAGCTGTGGCTGATCTTTTGTATTCGGCAAGGGCAATGTGCTTGACTTCAATGACAGGTGTCATCTCGGTCAACTTGGCCTCAAACCAGTCTTGTGACTTTGACGTCTTCTTCCCAAAGACAGTCATTGCTGTGAGGTAGATGGTATCCCGCAAAGTCCTCCACTTTTCTGTGGCGGAGTCCCCGGGTTGTAAGTTACCCAGCTCTCTCTCAAAAGTCACTGCGAACTGCTCCATGAGGTCTGCTTGGGACATTTTGCTGATGTCGACACGGGGATTCCCTTGATTCTTAGTGTGATAAAACTTCTTTGGTTGCAGCCTGATTTTACAGCACACCAGAGAATGGCCTGTATCGCAGTGGGTGCTATGGTAAGAGCGCGTATGAAGAACATTCTTGATGGCAGCGTGCCTCACCATGATGAGGTCCAATTGGTGCCAGTGCTTTGAGCATGGATGTCTCCAGGAAACCTTGTGTTGGGGTTTGGTCTTGAAAAAGGAATTGGTGATACAGAGGCCATGGTATGAACATAACTCGAGCAGTCGTTCTCCATTCTCATTCATTTTTCCCACGCCGAACCGCCCAAGGCTGGATGGCCATGAGTCATGGTCAGCGCCCACTCTGGCATTGAAATCGCCCAAGAGAATAAGTTGTTCTTTGTTTGGTGTGCTATTGATGATGAATGTGAGGTTCGCGTAGAACTCGTCTTTTGTGTCTGGCGTGGCCGACAGTGTTGGGGCGTAGACGCTGATGAAGGTAATGGGACCTTTGGCGGTGTTGAGTCGGAGAGTCTGGAGGCGCTCCGAGCTATTGCTGCCTAATTCTACCGAGCTCAGCACGCTGTTCGTCACTGCAAAGCCTACTCCATGTTCTTTGGGCTCATCAGAGCCCCTGCCTTGCCAGTAGAACATATAGTCTTTCTCCTTCAGTGTGCCTGAGTCTGCCAGCCACGTTTCCTGAAGGGCGGCAATGTCTACATGCAGTCTCTTGAGCTCATCGTTTATGACAGCTGTCCTTCTGAAATCACTGATGTCCTGAATGTTTTCAGACAGGCCAGTCATCATAGTCCGGACGTTCCAACATCCCAGCTTTAAAAATAATCTTTTTTTGTTGCATTCTTTTGTTGCCTGGTGCAGTGGTTTCAGTCTGCTGTTCCTAATCCCCATGCACCCAATGAGGATAGCAGACCGTGGCGGGACAGCACCTTACTGGCTGGCGGCCGCCCAGCTTAAGGCAGGCGGTAGCTGTCCAATGAGATCCAAAGATCCCCCCCACCGTCAGGAGCAACCCCTGGCGTCACGCTTTACGCCAATGGGGTGATGACTTATAACCAGTAACTGTTACTCCCCATGTTGTGCCAATGCCACAGGCAAAGCTGGAGTGCCCTCTCTAGGTTGTAGGTGCAGATTAGGATGCAAGCCTGAGCAGTATAATATGGAGGGCAGGCTGTTGCCCATGTAGCATGTCCCCCCTCTCCACAACGCTGATGGACCCAAAGGAGCAGGGAAGCCACTACAATTTGGCACCAGCGCCATCGCAGGAGCTGCCAGAATGAGGTTATAAATAACGACAAACCACCTTAGGGGCTCCAACTCCGGATTTTTCCTCGAGGTCTACTCCTGAAACCTTTTCCAAGACTGGATATAGCCGCAAGGCAGTGGAGGTTTTGAATCAGAGTTTTTCTTCTCCTAGATGGACTGCCTTACCAGGCTAATGAGCTCCATCTACCCAAAGCTGAGGACAAAAATGCAATAAAGATCAATGCCACTACAGAAAGCATTGGTGCCTACATAATTGTAATACTGTGCACAATTTCAAGACTAGGAAAAAAAAAACATACTGTAAGAAGGTAGAGCTGGTCAGTGATTTAGCTAGTGTGTCTGACATGAATTGAAACGATCACCATTTGACTAGCACTATTCCACACAAATGGAAATGGGAATTGCAGGTTCATTTGAAGAATTTATATTTTCTGCATTACACTAACACCTGTACTTAACACCTTTGTATTTTATTCATTTTGGAAAATGATGATGAAAGGGAATTATAGACCAGTCAGCTTAACCTCTGTACCAGGAAGAATGAGGCAAATAATTAAGGAATCTGTTAGTAAGGATGTAGAAGAGAATAAGGTGCTATGTAATACCATGGATTTGTCATGAACAAATCACATCAAACCAATCTGAGAGCTTTCTGTGATGGGATAACAAGTCTTGGGGATAGAGGGGAAGCAGTAGATGTGGTGTATCTAGACTTTAGTAAGGTTTTAATATGGTCTCATATCACCTTCTCCTTAGCAAACTAGGAAACTACAATCTGGTTGGAGCTACTATAAGATGGGTGAAAAATTGGTTGGATAACCACTCCCAGGGAGTAGTTATCGCTGGTCCACCATCATGCTGGAAGGGCATAATGAGCTGGGTATCGCAGGGGTCAGTTATGGGTTCAGTTCTGTTCAATATTTTTATCAGTGGTTTATATAATGGCATAGAGAGCACATATATAAATTTTGCTGAAAATTATAAGCTAGGTGGGGTTGCAAGTACTTCAGAGGATAAGATCACAATTAAACATGATTTGGACAAATTGGTGAAATGGTCTGAGGTAAACAGAATAAAATTCAATAAAGACAAGTGCAAAGTACTGCACTTAGGAAAGAACAATCCATTGCACTTAAAAAAAAAAATGGGCAATGACTGTGTAGGAGGGCATACTGCAGAAAAGGATCTGGGTGTCATAGTGGACCACAAGCTAAATATAGTCAACTGTGTAATGCTGTTGGGGGGGAAAAAGCAAACACAATTCTGAGATGTATTAACAGGTATATTGTAAGTAAGACACGAGAAGTAATTCTTCTGCTCTACTTGGCCCTGATTAGCCCTCAGTTGGAGTACTGTGTCCAGTTCCGGGTGACTAATTTCAGGAAAGATGTGGACAAATTGGAGAAAGTCCAAAGAAGAGCAACAAGAATGATTACAGGCTTGGAACACTTGACTTATGAAGGAAGGTTGAAAGAGCTGGGTTTGCTTAGTCTGGAAAAGAGGAGGATTGGACATAAGTTTTCAAGTGTCTGAGGTTGTCACAAGGAGGAGAAAAACTTTTTTCCGTAACTGCTAATAATAGGACAAGAAGCAATGGACTTAAATTACAACAAGGGAGGTTTAGGTTGGACATTAGGAAAAAAATCCTAACTGTCAGAGTGATTAACCACCGTAATAAGTTGCCTGTGCAGGTTGTGGAATCTCCATCAATGGAAAGGTTGAAGAGCCTGTTAGACATGCACCTGTAAGGCATGGTTTAAGAGGATGGTACTTGGTCCTGCCATGAGTGCAGGGGACTGAACTCGATGGCCTCTCATGATCCCTTCCAGATTCTGTGAAATTCATTTGTTTTTTACTGTACCAGGAGCAGGGTCAAGTGCACTACGAGATTTAAGTATAGCAAGATACTAGTTCAAGGTCACTTTGAAGTATCCTAGTCCTTATTATTACTTTATTTATATTCCAGTATGTGAAGAGGGCTCTCCTATTGTGCTTGCTCTGTGGAAACACAGAGTGAGAAACAGTCCTTTTCCAAAAGTATTTTTAGTCTGAAGAAATAAAACAGACAAAGAGTAGAAATAGGCAAAAGTGAAGTGACTCATTTAGTCAGCCACTGACCTTTTGTCTGAACTGTAATATAACACAGATGTACTGACTCCTGGTTGAATAATTCAGGCACTCTGTACATAACACATGTCCTCCTTTACTTGACATGTTATTGTGACGGTTATGGAAAGTTTCTGCAATATCCTGGATAAACCTTATGGAATTAAGTTTCCATATTTTAGGAGTTTGCTACATTAAAAACGCAACTGTGCATGTAGTATTGAGGAATTATACTTAATGTCTCTGGGTACGAGACACAGTTATTTGTAAAGCTTAGGAAGTGTTGTGAGTTTTAAAAGAAGCTTTGCCTGAAGAAGCAACCCCATTGTCTGCTCATTACCTGTTATACAATAATAAGATTTTTTTTTTAAATTAAAGTGGATAAAAGCGATTCACAGGTTCATGGTTGTGCTTGTTCTGGCTAACAACTCTTATGAACTTGTGGACAGGAGAAAAACCACCTCTTGTTGTCAGAAGGACTGTTTTCTTGCTAGAGTTCTTGATGGCATTGAGGTGATCTCTGGTAAGTTTATTAACGTGCAGACTCATTATTTTTAATTGATTTTTCTGTAATGCTTTTAGGAATAAATGTGCTTGCTTGGAAAGGACTGTGTGGTAACTTGACTTTGACTAATTAGGCTGTTTATACCTTCTGCAGAAGGAAATACGGATGCAGTTGGCTTGACTTGTGAGAAGAATAACTTTTGTTGCTATGCTTGCTTGGTTGCTAGTGCTTTTAAAATCACATATTATATAATATAATATTATACCTGAAGACTGTCAGATTCTTGAAATTTGGTTCCCAGAGCAGATTCAGATTCTGTACCCAAGGGCAAGCCAGCCATATAGGTGAACTAGACAGTTGCTAAGGGCACCAGGCTTTAAGGGGTGTCAAATTAGGTGGAAATATTTTTTTCCATTTAAAAAAAAAATTATCTCTTATAACATGGGGGATGGGTAATAGTCATAGTTTGCCTGGGGTGCCAAAACCCTTGGGCCTGCCCTGTGTGTACTGTGTAGAATTTCATTTCATGAAATTTTGTCTGTAGTACTTATGTGTAGATCAAAGCTCCCAAGGGAAAGTTTGCAGTATCAGAGCCTACACAGGCAATTAGTCTGCAGCAGACATTCACACTGTAGATTTACCTGTCTGTCACACAATAACTGTTCATTTAACAAGCCCTTAATTAGTATTAAAAGGACATATTCTACCATCAATCTTTTTACAACACTCTGCCCCCATTTTCATCTGTGGGGAGTCTGCAGTGGAATGAGGGTAGCAAATCACCTTAACAATGTGGTTCTTCCCCAAAACATCATAATTGTTATTTGGCCCCTTCAATAGAGTGAGTTTTAACTTGGCTGCTGAAATAAACAGTTTCTACCTATATAATTAAAGGAACATACAAGAGCTATTTAAAGATCACAGAAGGGAAGATGAGCTTTGAGTCCTTCAGTCTGCAAGCAGATGCATTGCCAGCAACCTACAGGTGTACACTAAAAAAACAAGAAAAAATGAGTGTGATAAATGTGATTTATTATTCACCTCAAATATCCTTATATTTTCTGACTATGCTAAGTTAGTTTCTAGCCATTCACTGCTTGCTGCTGAGATGTGCCATCAGACAATTGCATCCACAACACTACTATTCTAAAAACATTCTTTTTTGAAGGCATGTGAAACCCTCTAAGACAAAGAAATGAAGCTAAATGTGGAAAAATAAATGTATACAAAAATCAGTATTGCTATAGAGGCCATAGGAAAAACTAATTGGAAAAGGGGTGATGTGAAAAGTGTTCACATTAAAGTTCTGGAAAATGCAATTGCTTTAGCAAAATAGCTCTTCTTTTAATACTTTACATGAATAATATTTATGTAGATTTATTTTTTTAAAAAAGTGATACCTATTAAGGTTTCAGAGCTAGCTGAACATCAGACCATTTCTGTGATCTGAGTACACCTCTTTGAGGTCTCAGGCTGTGAGACTGATTCCTGCAATTCTCTCACTTATTTTAGACCAGATCCAGATTACAGCACCCTGTGTATTGACTGTGCTTATCTAAGTAGGCCCAAACGGGTTTAATTCTTCCCTATGGATGCTTGTGACCAGCAGTAAATAATTGGGCAGCTAGCCTTTAACACCAGCCTGTTGTAGGAAGACTACTCAGCATAAGGTGTTCGATCTAGCTTACCTAAGCCCTTCAATGGCATGAGGTAACACTGGACCAAATATGGCTAATTCTCACTGAAATATTAGTCTTGGGTAAAGATAGACCTGCATCCTGAGAAGTGAGTAAGTAAATTTCCTGACAAGTAAGATAACTGGTATTCTGACTAGTAAGTGTCCCAAAACTCATCACTTTGCCTTATTCATCAGGATTCACTGCATTACTGTCCACACATGCATAACTGCAGTACTTCCTGAGAAAAGGGGTGCTGACTGATGTTTGCCTAGTATCATACATCATGAGGTGGTAGCTTGAGCTATCTATCATGTCTAGCTTTCCTGTTGTGTAAATCAGCTTTACCCCAGCATAGTGCCAATGACCTCAATGCAATATGTCCTAATTTACACTATTTTATCATAAACTAAAATTGGAATCAATTAATAGAAGTTTCAAGTCAAAGAGGCTTCATATTCTGTTCTCACTTGCATTGGTGTAAATCCACAATGACTGTCATTTTATAAGATGGGGCCATAATTGGAGCATGACTCTTTGGATCAAATTTTCAAAGGGAGATGCTAAATTTGCTCCACAATTGAACATGTGCAGAAATATGTAAAAAGGTTCAAACAATAGTTTATCTGCAAACTAAATGCTGACTCTGCAGACTTCCACTGAGGCAAAACCTGTAGCAGGGAACAGTTGGTATGACCTTAGAAGAAGAGGGTAGACCCTTTTAGAAGCTTGTCCCTATTCCTTTTCTGTGGGCTACAAAATCTGAAACGGTTTGTCAGGTCATGCAAGAGGCAGCTGTTAAGGGCAATGTAACAAAATGTTCAATTAATTGTTATTAGGATTTTTTACACAAATGTTAGTTCTTGTTTGATTAACTGATTTTATTCTGTCCAAGATGAACAATTGCAGGTGAGCCTACTTAGACATAAAGCCTGAAAAAGGGACTGGACTCATTTTAGTTTTGGGGAAGGTGGTTGATGAGATCCCAGGAAGGGTATTTATTGTGCTGTAGAGTTGGTGGATTAAGTGACTGGTGCTAGACATTTTGTTGGGTGGTTATTTTTGGCTGCACCAGGAATAAAAGATCATCTAAGACAAGAAACTCTTCATTCTACGAATAGAATAGAGTATCCTGTTCATCTACAGCTGTGTTGGGAGCTCCCATTCCCTTCCAACAATTAAAGGCTCTGAATTTAGGGTGGTTTTGAAGTGTTCAGTTGTCCCTTCTGATGGCTTCTAAAAAGAAATATAAATAATAAATATTATGGGGCTATGTCTATACCTGTCAGTCACATATCAGCGTCAGTCAATCTAAGACTTATTTCTATACCCTTTTGCCCTAAATATGTGTGTCTGAGAGAGACAGGGCTGTGCAAACTGATGCAGAGAACACTCACACAGAGCAGGTAGAGTGAATAAAGATCTAGCTACACTTTATTAGCTCCACAAGCACTCCACTAAATCCTGAGTCTTTTTAGGATTCTTGAAAAAATTAGTACATGTTACTCATTCTAAGATTCATAACAGCTGTAACCATAATCACTACTGTACTTGAAACCTACTACCTGGCCTTATGGGCCTCTCTTGATGATCCACATGTGAAGTCAGTTGTATTCCTCTTCACAAAATGTACTACCTAAAGACCACCAGATCTTTTCTCAGCATTTTCCTAAAGAATTGACAGTGTAATTCCCAAAGAAACTTTTCTCCAAAGCTCTTTAGAGTTGCACTATTTCTGACTGGAAATCGGAGTTGTGCTCTTCCTGTCAAACGTAGAAGCAGATATTCATCTTACATACCCTTGTTATTTTAAAAGTGGTCTTATAAACGTTTATTTGAAAAAGTTTTTCAGGACACATTGGCTACTCTTCAGCTTTAGAATTCAGTAAACTAATTCAAATAATAAGTTATCTAGCTGTTGTCTATAGTCAGAGCCCAAAAAAGTACAAGACACAGCTTTAAAAATGAAAGCTGCTAGAGAAATGTTTAAAGATGTAGAGTCAATGAGCACAGCCAGAAAAATGTATCTTTACTTAAAAGAAACAAACTGAACTTCCAAAGAAGATGCAAAGATTAAAGCAGTTGGTATTGCCTAGAAGAAATTTTTATACTTTGCAATGCTGTAATATCAAGTACTTTTGTCTTTGTTAACATTGTTTTGATTAACCTAATTACAAAATTATTACTATTAATTATCATACACTCAAATGCTCTCATTAATGATGAAAAGATACAAAAGTCAGACACTATTAGAAGTGTTGCCTTAGCATTTTGAGTTTTTAATTTTTTTAAATATTATTTACTGACTTCATGAACTTCCTGTTTTCAAATCTTATTTCTTTTGGTAAATGACTTCTAAATCTGAAATGAGTTATTAACAGCAATGAAAATTATTCATCTTATCAAATAAAAACAAAATACAACTCAGCTTGATGAAGAAAAATTAAAAAAAAATAAAACTTTTTCCTCCAGAAGAAATTAATGAGTAAAGAAGGTCTAGGGCATCCTTTTGAAATTTGTCCTTAATATTTCAACATTTCAAATTTGAAAACATTGGCTGGCTTTGCAACTAGTTAAAATATTGGGTGGCGGGGAGGGATATTCTGTTTCTATAATATAAATAAATATTTGTTCCCAAATGTTTCTGTTTGTTTATGAAATTTTTGGAATTCAGAAACGTGAGTTTTCAGCCAGCTGTAGGAATGACAGTTAAACAACAAATCTGTTTATCACTGAAGGATATTGGAAGGGCTATATCTAATACACATGTTAAAAGTACACATGGGCATCTTAAATTAGAATTGCAAATTATGGATTCACCTCTATCCTTTCTTGCCAGAATTCCTCTGGCACAACTTTCTTGTTTGGGCCTAATTAATATTAAAAAAAATACATATTCCTTATGACCTTGCCCATCCTGATGTGTACCAAACTTCATTGTCTGTCTCCAGGGGTTCAGGCTAGATGATGAATTGCATTCCTTGTTACTAATACCTGAGATATGTGCTATCTGGTATGTTAATATACACTAAAGGGCCATAACCAAATCTGTGGGCATTACTATCTCTAGGAAACTAGCAGTTTTCATGCACTCTAATGTGGTCTGCAGTACAATATTTAGGAGGCATTTAGAAAGATGGAGAAGAAAGAAAAAGAAACTGCATCAATTTCTTACCAAGACAGCAGCAAGTGAGTTTCATTTGGTGTGCTAACTCAATACTCGGTGCTGTTTAGGGCCCTGGGGTCCAGAATCAAGCATCATTACAGCAGAAGATAGGTGTCTCAGGAATGAGGACAGAAACTAGTTAAGGCTAAAGATTGAAGTGTACATAGTGAAAGAGAGTTGAAAAGGAGAATTGAAAAGGGAAAGAAAATGGAGAACAATGAATGCTAGTGAAGGTCAAGGAATTTTAATTAAAGCATGTAAAGTAAAATCTATGCCTGACTTGATCCTAGTGGTTAACTGTGTTAGCAGCAAAGGTAGGCTTTGAAGCAGATCAGAATAAGCGTATAGAACTGTGGAAATGGAGCATTTCTGAAGTTTATAAAGCATAATTACAGTGCCCTTAAAGTGGAAAGGAGGGTATTTCATGCAGTTCTTCTTAGTTGACTCTTTCATTTCCTTGTTTTTCATAGTTTTAGTAGTGGGTACTGAGTGATCACAAATTTTGGTCACGTTTTGGGTAGTGGTGGTCTGTGGTCAATTTAGCCTAGTTGAAGTATCCCAGAAATAGGTTTAGTTGATGTAACAATGGTGTGATTCTCTGAGGAATTAACCCTTATGCTCTATTGAGATTCATCTGAACAATGGAACATTAAACAGAACTTTGCAGGAGCTCCAGTATAAATTGGCCTCTGATGTCAAAATTATTATTTATTTGTGTGGGCCTAAAATAGGTCACCAAGGAACTGCAAAAACAGAGAACTGCAAAATCCACACTTGCAGAATAACAAGGAAGGCATATACATGTTGTAACTCGGGTGATAAAATAGAGCATAATCAGATGGATGGTTCACAATTAGATATTCATCTCAGAAAGCAGACTGCCATGGAACTGCTAAAATGTCTTTCAGAGTTCAAGGTGGACAGATTAAATAAAATGTTAATCTGTCTAGTCACAAAAGGTCATGAAACACCAAAGTCTTTAATTTTTCTACTCTTTTAAGTGGCATTTGTATTAACTTGTCTTGTTGAATATATAGGTCAGTGAAAACAAGCTCTTAGGATTATTTGACCCTGACTTGCTGGCAGAAGGGGTGGCCTTTTTTTTTTTTTAAGTTGCATTAGCTAATCAAGTTAATGTGACTGCAGACTTTGCTAAAATGCAGGCTACATTGACTAAAGGTATTTTACCCACCTGCTTTGCAACCAAGGCTCCCTTCCTTATGTTCATTTACATAAATTTGCATTTGCATTTACATAAAGATGTAAAGATTTTGACAGATGTGTATTCTTCATATTTTCAGTATGTGATTTCCAGTAATTCTGTGGTTTTTTGCTTGTAGAGGAAGGGATTGGACTTGTAGTTAAGAAACTGGGGTAGAATTCCTGGCCCTGTTGGCATAGGTAGGAGTTTTGTCACTGACAGCAGTGGAGCAAGGATTTGACCCATGAGTGCTCCCAGTTTTTTCACTGGCTCAGTGTGTAACTTGGCAGGTCACTTAACCACTCTCTGCCTTCAGTTTCTCCATCTGTAAAACAGAGGTGGTAATGCTTGTTGTCCCCTCCTCCTTTTGTGAAGGGTTTGAGATCTATATTGAAAGTGTTATAATTTTTTGATTTCGTGTTTTATTTTTTTGCATGACCTTGTGTTCCACTTATTGGTGGATTAGTATAAGCAGACACCATCCCTCTAATCATGACATGGGTACAGATCAGTAAAAAGAATGTGCATTTTATCACCAGGAGAGGGTACAGAGACAAATTCTTTCTGCTGGTGCAAAATCATTCTTTTTGCCTCATCTCTTAGACAGGATGCACACTCTCACTATGAACTTCCTCTCGGATCTGTTTCCTGGGTCAGTAGCATTCCATTCGGGGAGCACCGTACCCTTAAGGAACTGGCTGTAGATGCCCAGTACCCAGAAAGCCGACAGAGTTGATCTTCCACAGTGTCTGAAGGTTTGATCCATCATTTCTTTCAATACAGAAAGTAGTGTTCTGAAAATATACCAGTCCCCAGGTAGCTGCTGTATGTAACTTGGAGGTGAGAACACATGAGAAAGAAGCTGCTTGAACTCTGATCAAAGGAGCTCTGACCAGATCCTGCTAGATCACTAAGAAACATAAATCTCTGCTCTGTGAAAGCTGTACCATCAACACCAGATTGTAAACTACTGATATTGGTGTAAATCAGTGGTCTGAAACACATGGCCTGCAGGCCGCATGCGGCCCCTAAAGCTATTTCATGCAGCCTTCAACAACATTATTGTTAGCGATATTTGCAATATTGTATGAAAAGGTTTCAGTAGTGCAGCCCTCGGGCTACTGTACTAGCCCTCATGTGGCCCTCTACTAGTCCTCATGTGGCCCTTATGATGATTTGAGTTTGAGACCCCTAATGTAAATGGTGCCCACAGCATCAGTACAGAGAGAAAGTTGGTGACAGTACTGAGAGCTCTGAAACTGAAGCTGCTGTCAGGACAAGACATAGTATGAAACTGGTACTTAGGTGGTACCACAGCATACTGACTAGAGGATTTTGGAGGGTGAGAAGGCTCTGTCTAAGGCAGTGGTTTTCAAACTTTTCGACAGGGGACCCAGCTCTGGGCCCCTCTGCCATGCTGCAACCCTCACTGCAGGGTGGGGGGAATGGGCTGCCCGTTCTGCTCAGTGCTGGCTGGCTGGGGAGTGAGGGGCAGCGCCCCCACACTCCCAGAAGTAGTGCCAGCCAGCTGGAGAACAATGGGCAGCCCTTTCCCCTGCTCCCGGAAGCAGCACCGGCTGGTCAGAACGTAAGTGGCAGCCCTTTGCCACGCTCCTGGAAGCAGCACTGGCCAGCTGGAGAGCAAGGGGCAACCCCCCCACTCCCGGAAGCAGCACTGGCTGGCTGGAGAACAAGGGGCAGCCCCCCCCCCAGGTGCAGCAGGGGTGCCGTGACACAGTCCCTTTGGGTCTGTGACCCAGTACTGGGTCGCGACCTGTAGTTTGATGAACACTGGTCTAGGGCCTTGTGCTTAACTTAGACAAGATAAAATTAATCTCTGCCTCATTTTCTTGTAAGGTCCCTCAGATGGTGAGCTGTATTTATGCTTTTTAGAGAAGCATTGCTGAATCCTGTCAGTCAGTGATGAGGACTTTAGTGCATAATGAACAGCATTTAGGGTATATGTGGCCCCAATGGACAATAATGGCCAAACGTTTCTGAACTCAGGATCCTGACTATGTTTGCACCCAGGGTGGAATGTGTATGACAACCATTCAAAGAAAAATTATACTTTTCATAATACACTGAAATATTCTGACATTTTAGCTGCATCTAGGAGTGCGTATATGAAAAACAGAAGTTTCTATGTATATGTTTTGTGATAGAAAGAGAAACCTGTTCTTATGAAATTTGCAACTCATTTTTTTTCTTATTGAACTGATTTGATTAGTTTGAATACATACCCAGACTTTTGAATTTGAACTCTGAGTATTTTGACTTATGCCATTTCCCAGTTGTTTGCAAAGTGCAGCTTTGCTTCTGGGAGAGCAAAGGCCTTTGGTATAATTAGTGAGAACTGAAAAGTTGCATGTGAATATAAAGAAAATTGAAAGTAACTACAAAAAATTCCCATTATTGACAACTAACTAATGTGACTGCATTTTGATATTTGTTATGCCTGCTGTTTTGGTATGGAAGGCAAGAGGCACTTACCATTATTTTAGTGAAGAATATTGCCTTTAGACACACTATTAGATAGTAGAGTCACATATACAGTGTTAGGAAGATATTCTGAAACTGTTTTCCCACATAATTTCAAAAAATGTTTTTAAACTGGAAAAGCAAAATTGAAAATAAATAGATTTAAACAGTTTGCCATATAATATTTCAAATAGAAATTAATTCAATAAATGAACAGGGGGGAAAGTTATTTGATATGAAATATACAAGTCTAAAACAATGTTTATATCTGGATTACTAAAATTCTACCTAAAATAAAAAAAAATTACTACAAAAACTATAACAATATACCTCATTAGCAAAATAGTTTGTATTCTGTTTAACCCCAACAATTGTTTTTGATCTATAAAAGGATTTTCTTGGGATTGAAAAAGTACAATAAATACAGAATTCACTTTTTTTGAATGATTTTGTAGGATTTTTAGGTTACTCTACACAGCATTTGTTTTTCTACATATTTATTTGTTAGAATATAGACATACTCTTCCTTCAGAAAAATCCTCCATCTGATTTCATGAGCTATAAGCAAACAGCACAATTTTGCTTCACCAGCATTCCTTCTTTGAAGCTTCCCCTTTTCCATTATGTTCAGTAAAGGCACTGCAAAAAATGTATTGTGGAGATCTAAATTTTTGTATTTGGTGATATTTCCCAAATTGCTCACTGTTTTGTCATAAGTAAGCATAATCTACAACAAATAGGTCTGATCCTGCAAATATTATGAGATGTAGTATTTACATCCATGAATAGACCCATCAACTTCATTCCAGTTACTCAGGTGCTTACCACTGTGAAAACCCCTACTGGAGGCAATGAGAGTAATCATGAAAGCTGGATGAAAACGTTTTATGGGTTGAGATTGATAGGTGTGGACTTATAAACTAAGGAACTACTCTTTGTTTGAAGACACAGTATTTTGTACACTTTTTGCTTATAAGAATGCATCAAAGAAAATACTAAATTCCATCAATTTCCACTGGAACATCAACAGGTTCCTAAAATTTGACTAGCTGCTGGAGTAAAAAATGTACAACAGTATTAAGTACTGCACACAAACAATTACTGGAAGCTGAGATGCATGAACATCTTTATTTTGATAACATCTATATTGAGGTGGCCAAACTTATGGAACTCAAGAGCCACACAAGTTGATTATTAAACCTTTAAGAGCTGCACTGAGGCATATACCCATATTTTACCTACTCCACAATTACTAAGTTTAAAATTCATTGCACACTTTAATTTTATCATAAAAAGAGGGCAAATATTGATCCTACTAATGCCAGATTCTAATAATTACTTAAGGTTACCATGAAAACTAGGCCTACCTGTACAGTAAAAACTTAGCATCTCGCTGCCATCCTGACAGTGGCACCACTTCTCCCTGCCCTCTCCAACCATGCCATGCTTCTCCGCACCATCCCCGAGGCCCTGACCATGCCACTGCTTCCCCACACCATCACCGACCATGTCACACTTCTTCCTGTCAATTTCAAAAGGATAGCCATGTTAGTCTAGTCCAGTAAAAAAACAACAAGGAGTTGTGTGGCACTTTAAGACTAACAGATTTATTTTTTGCAGGAGCTTTCGTGGGAGAAGATCCCACTTCCTCAGATGCTTCGAAGATGGGTGAACTTACAGAAAGGAATGAAACTAAATGCAAGGGGGTGTAAAACATAGGATCGGGTCATAAAGTAACAGCAAATCACAGCAGTTTACAGGCTCAAACCATGGGAAGCCTTGCAGGAAGAAACCAGGCAGAGTCGTGGAATACGGCTAAGAAGCGTCCCGGGAAAATCCCGGTGTCCTTTATTTATACAGTTTAGCATATCTCTAACATATCTCTAGCAGTCATTATAATGATGAATATACTTGTTTACTTCCTCTGAAAGGTGGTGTGAGCTTCTCCAGATCCTTTTTCCCACAAGCCAGGGGCGTAGGGTTAACATGCTTGTACTTTTCCATAGTACACAGAATTCTGGGGTCATGCTGCGAACACAGGCGTGGCCTGCCAGCGTCCATGCTCCCAACATCTCCCCCTGTCTTTTAGAATTTGGCAAGAGGGGGCTTGGTCGCCGCCCTGGAGGACCAGGGGCAGCCATGAAAGCACATAGCAACAAGGGAGGGGATACATTGAATGCCGCAACAGAGGAAAAGAAGACAAAGCAAGGCTAAGCCACCATAAGTAATAAGGCGGTGAAGCCAGCCCCAGCCGGGGAGGAGGGAGGAGAGCCAACTCCACCACCCCGAAAAGGGGTCTGCATCAATTTGAATTTGCGAGGTGAGATTTTTGATAATCAGCAATTGATTGTCAACAGCGTGAGAGTGGTCAGACATGTTAAAGCAACACATATCATTCACTTTTTCACATCCATAGTGGTGCAATAGAAGAAGATAATCAATGGCCGCACGATTTTGTAAAAGGCCGTGCCGGATCTCCGCTTGCTCGGTATTTAGGAGGGCGATAGCCGTGGACGTGGCATTTAAGGCTTTTGCCGCCGCACAAGCTAAGGCGTTGATATTCATACTATCACGAGCAGCGAGACCAGGTACACCTACCAAGGAAAATGCTAATGCAAGGGTTTCGGCTTTCGAAAGCAGGGAGGTGTGACTATTACAGGAGGAGTCTAAGGGAACAGTGGCCCGTTTAATACGAGACAGGTGGGCCCGCGGGGGCATAATAAGGGAAAGCCTGCTTAAGCAACAAGTGGTGCCATGAGTAATATTGGCTGGAATATAATTAAAGGTGAGCCCTGTACATGTCCAGAACCACCCCAGAGGCAATATAACATGTTTATACATATAAGATATATTCTGATAAGAGGAGCAATTAAGTGAATGAGTCTGGGGCAGATAACACTTCCCGGTGCAGTTTACCATGCGGGCACAGGAAACATTATGGCTAGCAATATATGGCGTGTTGAGAACAATAGCACCGGAGGGCGGCCGGGGGGTTTGGGCTCCCCAATTATGATAGGCCGAATACCCCAAACTCTGGATAGTAGTGTTAGATTCCAGACTTTGGTAAAACCAGGTACTATTTTCAATCTCCGATGCCTTGTGGCAGACAGGGACGAGACAGGTACTCAATAGCTGTCCCACTGCCACTTGCTGGGTTAAGCAAAAACCAGATTGATTAAGAATGGAAGCAAATGCCTCCCACACATTGGGTGTTGCAGTTGGAAGGGGGTTAGCGCAGCTTGAAGGACACAAGAATATGGTAAACAGGCACAATATCATACAGGAATTAGCATGCAAACAGGCAATAATTGCGGTAACATAATTTTCGGCTGTTTTCTCTAGGCCATTGCTATCCAATGTCCCCTCAGCCTGTCTAGCGAGGTTCTTGATCTGTCCCCAAGTAGCCGGAGGGTTGTGCTGCCCGCGCTTACGCTGGGTGGTCACAGGGGTGGTCGGGTCGGGCATCAGGTGTAGATTGAAGTTCGGGATGGGGTTTTTGAGACCTTGATGCCACGCCATCTGCCACCCACAGCTTAACATATCTCGCTGGAACCCACACCGGCCCGCTGTCGGTTGCGACCGCTGCGTATCCTCGCCCCCAGGTAATGAGGGGCACAGGCTTGCTCCACGTCTCTCCGGGCAGTTGACGGTAGATTACCCTTGGGGCAGGAAGGACCTCTGTTTGTTGAAAATGTTTCTGCGTACGAGAGAGCAATCGAGAATCATGGGAAAGGAGATTTAGGTGGTTAAGCATGAACAGAACACTAGCGAGCCATTCCTCTTTTTCGGGAAGGCTGACCGGTACTCCCCCTTTTTGCTTTTGGCGGTCAAGGGCAGTTTTAAGGGTGCGATTAGTGCGTTCAACAATAGCCTGACCGCGAGAATTATAGGGGATGCCAAAAGTATGAGTGACGCCCCAGCGAGCACAGAAGTCCGCAAAGGCAGCGGAGCAATATGCAGGACCATTGTCTGTTTTGAGACGCTGGGGAACACCCATGACAGAAAAGGAACGGAGGAGGTGATTAATAACGTGTTTAGTCTTTTCACCCTTGTGTGGGGTAACCCATAAGTAACCGGAATAGGTATCCACGGAGACGTGGAGGTAGCGCCAAGGGGAGAAAGGGGGAAACTGCGTAACATCCATTTGCCACAATTGGTTTGAGCCCAGGCCCCGGGGGTTAACGCTGACAGGAGGGAAGGGGGCATGAAGAGAGCATTGAGGGCATTGCTGAATAATAGCACGAGCATCAGAAAGGGGAATAGAAAACTGATGAGCAAGGGCCTTGGCATTCTGATGGTGGAGTTCATGGCTATCAATAGCAGAGCAGGGCCAAAAGGCGCGCAATTGCGCATCCGCGTGGGCATTGCCCTGCGAAAGAAAGCCGGGAAGTGGTTGGTGACTACGGATGTGGGCAATAAAAAAACGGTGAGAACGAGAGCAGATGAGGGATTTGAAGCGCAAGGAAAAGACTCAGAAGCGCTGGATCAATGGCTGGGGAAACATAACTGCCAACTATACAAGAGGCAATATTAGCGACATATAGGCTATCAGTGATAACATTAAGAGGCTGAGCAGAGAAATGAGAAAAGGCAAGACAGACTGCAGCTAACTCCGAGCGCTGAGGCGAGGTTTGAGGAGGGGTAAAACATGAAGACCATTGACCAGCGGCGAACCAGGAGACTACACCGCGGGTAGGGCTGCCGTCAGTAAAAACAGTAAGCGCGTCGGGAATGGGGGTAAGAACGAGTAAACACTCGAGCTGAATAGGGATGTGCTGCACAATGTGCAGGCGCGGGTCTTTGGAAATATGATAGGAAAGACGCCCCACATACCCAGCTAAGGCAAGTTGTAGGGACTCCGAAAAGGCAATCGCCATGGCACTGCGTTTCAACGGGAGGGGAAGAACAATCTCAGTAGGGTCAAGACCCATCAGAGCCAGAGAACGCATTCGGCCCTTAGTAATCAATTGAGCAATCATACAATCCAGCGGTGTCAGGGTATTAGGAGGGGCGTGGGGAAGATAAAGCCACTCAAGAATACGGAGGGGGGCAGAAGCAGGCTCCTGAGCCAGGACTGCACAAGGTTGAAGTGTGTCATGAAGACAGATAAGTTTAGGAGGGAGATTTGCAGCGGCCCGATCCACCCACCGCTGGGCTATGATGGAATTAACATGATCAAGAACGGCAAGTTGTGATGGCTGTAAAGAGATGGGATCAGAGGGGTGCTTGCCATCCTTAAGGGCTAGGAACAAGGGTTGGAGAGTTTCTGTAGTAAGCCGATAATAAGGGCGCAACCAATTGATGGCCCCCAGGACTTGCTGTAAGACAACATAAGTAACAGGCGAGGGAAGGCGAATAGCAGGGATAACTGGGACTGAATATGCAGCAAAGAGTTTATGGCCCAAATACAAAAAGGGCTCCATAGTCTGAACCTTTTCGGGGGCTATTTGGAGGCCGAATAGGTGCAAGCTAGATTGGAGATCATGGCGCCAGGAGGTCGGTAAGGTAGGGCCGGCGACCAAGATGTCATCCATATAGTGATAGATCAAAAGTCGGGGATACTTATCACGAAAGGGTTGTAACGCCCGGGCAACAAAATGTTGGCAGAGCGTGGGGCTGTTCAACATGCCTTGGGGCAATACTGTCCATTGGTATCTTTCGGTGGGTTGGGAATTGTTAAGGACGGGGACGGTAAAGGCAAAGTATTTTCTATCCCGTTCATTGAGGGGGATAGAAAAGAAACAGTCCTTTAAGTCGATGATAGCTAACTGGTAGTCATGAGGGATTAAATTTGGATTTGGGGTGCCACATTGTAACGGGCCCATAGGCTCGATAATTTTATTTATTTCACGAAGGTCATGGAGCAACCGCCATTTACCTGATTTTTTACGAATGACAAAGACCGGGGTATTATAAGGGCTAGTGGAGGGTTCAATGTGTTGTGCTGACAGCTGATCCTGTACTAAATGCGTTAGCGCTTCCAATTTCTCTAGGGGGAGGGGCCACTGCTCAACCCAAATGGGAGCGTGTGGTTTCCATTGTAGTGCCAGGGCAACCGGGGGGGTCATGGCATGACAAGAGAGGCTCCAATCTGTGACAAGATGTCTCGGCCCCACAAATTAATCGTGATGGGCAAAATGCAAGGGCGAATTTGTGCAACTTCTTTAGCCTCCTCGTTATCCCATACCGAGAGCCAATTAGTGCTGCGGCGGGAAGCCTGAGCGCCACTCACCCCCCATACGGAGGGAGCAATTTCAGAAGGCCAAGCGGGGTCCCAGTGTTGTTGAGCAATAACAGAGACGTCAGCTCCGGTGTCTAGGAGCCCATCCAACGCTTTACCATTAATGTAATACGTACGTGTCAGCTTGCGGACCTGTATTTGTTGGAGGAGCGCTGCGACCTGGGGATGAAACGGAGGTACCTGAGTGTCGTCCGATCTGGTGGAACCGAAACCGCCGTGCCGTTCTGCGAGCCCGGGGCCTCCCGGCGAACAGTAAGGCAGGACGAGGAGCTGAGCCCACGATTCCCCTTGGTGGAGCTCCAAGGGGAGGCTGCTCCAGAACTGGACGAATATTGTTCCTGTGTAATCAGAGTCAATAACCCCTGGCACCACCATGATCGAGCGCTTATGAGCGGAAGAGCGTGGGAGAATAATACCCACTGTTCCCTCCGGGAGGGGGCCAGTGAGCTGAGTGGGCATAAGCAAAACCTCCCCCGGGAGGGCGGTGGCCAT
This sequence comes from Podocnemis expansa, assembly GCA_007922195.1. Taxonomy (NCBI): domain Eukaryota; kingdom Metazoa; phylum Chordata; order Testudines; family Podocnemididae; genus Podocnemis; species Podocnemis expansa. The sequence continues at coordinate 22,581,939 of ML681966.1, forward strand.
GCTTTTGCCGTTAATAAGGTCAATGCCGGTGCTCCCTTTGGTGGCTGGCAACGGGAGCGTGGCGAGGACGCCCCCCTGATTTATGCCTGGGCCTGGGGGGGGCCCGTTGGGGAGTTTCCCAGTGGATTAGAATGGCATTGGTTAGCCCAATGAAAGCCTTTATTACAACGGGGACATTTTTTAGAAGGGTGACCCCCATTCTTTGCAGCAGGGAACTGATTTTTCGCACCATGGGCTCCGCCCCCGGGCGCTCGGCACTCCCGACGGAAGTGGCCCGGTTTACGACAGTTAAAACAGTTGCCCGTAGGCTTGTTACCAGCTTGGAGCGCGCCGGCCAGCAGGGCCATTGCATGGGTCTGAGTGCCCACCTCAGCACACGCTTGGATCATGTCAGCAAGCGTGTACTGAGCCCGATGAACAACAGATTGGAGAATTTTCTTACAGTCAGCATTGGCTTGCTCGTGCGCCAGGCGCAGGAGAAGCTCTGCTTGAGCTTCGGGATTATCAAGCTGTCGGTGTATGGCCTCCTTTAACCTATCTACGAACTGATGGAATGGTTCCGACGCCTGTTGTCTAACACTGGTAAAGGATAAGAGGGGCTTGCCTGAAGCAGGAACCCTGCGAAAGGCGCGCTGCACGCAGAGCGCAGTGCGGCGAAAACGTTCCACGCCAAGCTCCATTTGCTGTTGGATGGTGGCAAACTGCCCTGCACCGTAAATTTGATCAGGGAGAGCCCCCGCGGTGCTGGCAGCTATTGCGGCAAGCCGAAACTCATTATCCCAAACCACATATTGAGCAGGGGACAAGATCATTCGGAAAAGATCTTTCCAATCTTGGGGAATCATAGTATAACCATTAGCCATTGCTTCTATTAATCCACTAACATAAGTGGAGTGGAGACCAGATTCCCGTATGCCTTTATTCAACTCCCTCAAAACGGAATAATTAAGTCCAGTGTGGGTCACTTGCGGATCTGCCCCTTCAACCTGAGTATATGTAAGAGGGTACAAAGACGGGAGTTCCCCGTCCCATTGCTCCAGAAGGGGATGTTGTCCCTCACGCTGTGCCTGCTGAAGAGCGGCACGGACAGCCCCTGAATGCACCGGAGTCGGAGACGGCTCAGGAGGGGTGAGAGCCCGAGGAGCGGAGGGTGCGCCCGGGGCTTGGTCAACTGATGGGGCTGGGGGCAACACGCAGGGATAATCCGGAGGAGCCGGCCCCGCGAGTAAGGGAGATGCAACGGGGGACGCTTCTGCCCGTAATCGCCCTATTGCATCTGCACAGTGCTGCCAAAGAAGAATGTGCTGGATTTCTGCCCGGGGCTCACGGAATAACCGCTCCCCAATTTTTTGCCAATCGGAAACGCTCAAGGAGCCCTTATCAGGGTACCATGGACATTTGTATTCAATTATACGGAGGAGATCCTCCAAATGCTTTTGAGAGGCAGCCACACACCCGGTTTGCTTGAGAAGTTTTAAAAGCGCTTTCGCATGAGCCTTTTGCTGCACGGATAAATCCCCCCCCATACTCACGAGAGAGCGAAAACGCTGTGGTGCACCAAGGCTTTGCCAGCCAATGAGGTGGAGGGCTGGATCACGTCGGGGTCACCAGATGCGGGAAGAAACCAGGCAGAGTCGTGGAATACGGCTAAGAAGCGTCCCGGGAAAATCCCGGTGTCCTTTATTTATACAGTTTAGCATATCTCTAACATATCTCTAGCAGTCATTATAATGATGAATATACTTGTTTACTTCCTCTGAAAGGTGGTGTGAGCTTCTCCAGATCCTTTTTCCCACAAGCCAGGGGCGTAGGGTTAACATGCTTGTACTTTTCCATAGTACACAGAATTCTGGGGTCATGCTGCGAACATAGGCGTGGCCTGCCAGCGTCCATGCTCCCAACAAAGCCTGAAGTCAAATTACCCTTTGTAATGGGAAAAGAACCCATAGTCTCGATTCAGTCGTGCTTTCACAGAATTTAGCTTGCATATTAATTCGAGTTCAGCTGTCTCTCTTTGAAGTCTTGATGTCCCAGGTACAGCTCTAACGACAGTCGTTAACAAATCCATCATCGAGTGATTAGGAAGATGGAAGTGCTCAGCAACTGGTTTCTCTGTTCTTCGATTTCTGATATTAGTTCTGTGCTCATTCAGTCTCTTACAGAGCGATCGTCCTGTTTGTCCAATATATAAGGTGTAGGGGCATTTCTTGCACATGGTGGCATAGACCACATTAGTAGATGAGCAGGTAAATGAGCCTTTGCTGGAGTAGCAGGCTTGATTAGGACCTATGATGGTGTCTGTTGTGCAGATATGTGGGCAGACTTGGCAGCGTGGGTTTTTGCAGGGGTGTGTGCCTGCTTCAATGTTCTTGTTGTTAGATCTGTAGTTGCTGGTGAGTATCTGTTTAAGATTAGGAGGCTGCCTATAAGCAAGGAGTGGTCTGTCTCCCATTACAAAGGGTAATTTGACTTCAGGCTTCCCATGGTTTGAGCCTGTAAACTGCTCTGATTTGCTGTTACTTTATGACTTGATCCTGTTTTACACCCCCTTGCATTTAGTTTCATTCCTTTCTGTAAGTTCACCCATCTTCGAAGCATCTGAGGAAGTGGGATCTTCTCCCACGAAAGCTCCTGCAAAAAATAAATCTGTTAGTCTTAAAGTGCCACACAACTCCTTGTTGTTTTTTTACACTTCTTCCTGCCATGCTCTTCTGCGAGCCACACTTTTTCTTTGAAGAGCCGCATGTGGCTCGCGAGCCACAGTTTGGCCATGCCTTAACTATATTATTTACGATGATAGGAGATTAGAGTCTAAATATTTATTATCTCACATTATTTGTAATGAAGAAGCATTTTGTTCTCTAAATGTAGAAAACATTTGATCGCTTTAGCTACTGTTACAGCTCTTTATTGAACAATTCTATTCAAATAGATATGCATTTTGCTTAGTCAAGATGAATTTTTTTTATTCTAGGCAGTATTTCTAGCCTGCATTTATTTCTTGGACCAGTTTTTTGTCATCTTGCTGAATAAGTCTACTGGCAGTTTCTGACAACTGATCAGTCTGTAAGATGTTTATAAATTGTTCATTTCGCTTTGTTCAAGAACAGCCTTTAAAGTTCATAAACTAGTTCATTACAGACTGTGAACATTAAATGGGGTATTTTATACACATAAAGGTACATGAACCTTTGAAAAGTATCTAGGAATTTTTTATGAATTCTTATTCATTAAGTGTGAATAATAAGTTCATGAATGTAATAATATGATAAATGTACTTGAACTTTTCTTCAGAGTTTCTGACCATTTCATTAATCATGAATAATTTAATAGTCTTTAATTAAATTTTCATGTACTGTTCATGAGCAAGTTAGTTGTAGCCCTAACATGTACAACTTAAAAAAAAGCTGTGATATTTATTGCCATATTCAAGCATTAACTCCAATGCAAGAAATATCATTAAATTTAAAATAGGACAAATAGTATATTTGAAATATCTTTATTGGTTTAAATGGCAGCAGACCTGAGTGGATGAATACTAAATATAATAAACTTACCTAGGACCTTTATATGTCATTCATGCCCCAAGGTCTTTTATAATATGATATTATGAATAATTCTGTCATAACAACCAAGGTTTAAAAGAACAAATAGTTTTTTCTATTAGTGTAAGGTGCTAAAACAGGAGGAGTATTGTTCACTCTTGTTAAATCTTGCAAACAATTTTCAGCACATTCTTTTTAATGCTCCTAACTTAAGAATGAGCTAAGAAAGTGGTGTATAACATTTTTATTCAAACATGCACACTATATCTCCATCTTAACATTATTATGTAGCTTGGTAGTAATGTGGGTTTCCTAGATAATTAAAATGGGATAATTTCCATTTTTTTTCTAATTTCATGTGGATTTTAAATGATGATGATTTTAAATAAGCCAATTAGAATGGGAAAATTCAGACTACCTCCTTTTATTACAGTCCATTTAAACATTCTTAAAAGAGCTTTTGAAAGTATTTCTGGTTCCATAAAGTATCTTCTGCTAAAGAAGATGCCCTTTTCTTTCAAACTGTGCTCCATCACCAAAAGGTCATATAGCTCAGCAGGGTAATGCTGTTTCTTTTTCCCTGGCACAGCTATCACTTCTGACAACATAGATGAGATAAGTGGTAGTGAAGAGTCTCAATGCAAGAATTTTTCTAATAGTTCTATATGGCTAGTGGCTGAAGGTGAATTAATTTCTCCTTGGAACTACAAAATGTCACTTCTTGTTCTCTCATAGAAGAGTTCCTAGAGGCTGGATAATGTATGGTAGTTCATTTGTTTATTTCAGTATTCTGTCTTAGTGAATAGATTTCTGACTCCATAACAGTCTGTATCAGATAGACAAAGATAATAAAAGATTACACTTTGTAAAATAGACATATTGCTTTCTAAAAACACTTAATCTTTTACAAACCCCATAATTAATTTTCCTTAGCCAAGATTCAGCACACAGGTTACACACACATGAAAATCACCACCAGCTAACCCCGATAGGACAGTGCCTTTACTATTAGTTTAATAGACCTAACTGAAGGCCAGATATCTGCATTCAGTGTATCTATTTACTTTATAACTATTTATTGTTCTCCTCTATAGCACTTTGCTTTTGGGGGTTGGCCACACCACATGATTTGACAAGTGGAATAGGTGCGCTATTGACACTATCATCAGCCATCCCTCTCATCCCTGAATCTTTCAACATGTGTTGCAGTCAGTGTACTGAAATCACCCCCAGAGTGAGTGTTGTTTCACGTCTGCCAACTTAATACATGGAAATTTAGTTTTCCAGATGAGTGCGATGACTAGGATGACCTATTCAGAGAATTAGCTCTGTGTTGTTAGTTATTATTGTTTCTTTCACTAGAGACTACAAGCATCAACCAAAATCATGGTATATTACAGTAGGGACAATAACAAACACATAGTAAAAGAGAGTCCCTGACTGTGAAGAGCTATCAATCATTATAGGAAAAAAAAACAAAAACAAAGGAGGTGTTATCCCTATAGTAGGTGTAGGGAACTGAGGCACAGAGAGATTAAATGATTTGTCTGAGATTATGCTGGGAGTTTGTGGTAGAGTTGGGAATTGTAATAAACCACAATCCAGTGCCTTAATCAGAAGACCATTCGTTCTTTTCCCAGCTATAGTATTCACTGAGTATTGCAGTTAAACGTTCTCATTCTGCCTTGACAATTTCAACAAAACTAAATCATAACAGGTCATCTCAATCTTTCCTCACTTACACCGGTGTAAATCAGAAATCACTTTATGCATGTGAATGAAGTTACTGTTGTAAAACTGATGCAAGTGCAAATAGAATCATGACCAGTACATTTACAACAGCTTTTAACTAGCAAGTGCCAATAATTCTAATTGTACAACATCCTAGAGGAATGGTTCTGGGGACTACTGGTAAGTACATATATATGAATTGTTTGTACAGTAAAAGTGCTATAACAGATTTTATGAGCATAATTCCTTGGTTGTGACCTTCCTAAATAGATCTAGAGTATATACTCAGAGGCACAAATAACACCTCAACAATGTTATCAGGTGGGCTTGACTGAACCTAGTATGTACATGCTTTGACATGCAGTGTTGATAAAACTGAAAATGATGCAGTTTGTCAAATCTTCAACTTCTCTGTAAGTAGCATGGAATATGATTTTCAAAAAAATTAATATTTGCTAAAATAAAGTACACTGTGCCCAAGACAGCTGGTGCTTCCTAAAATGTAGAACTGAACTTGATGTTTAAAGTGCATAAAAATGATTTATGCAACTAGACAGTGTAATCAAACTATCAGTAAAATGAAACACTGGCCACAGTCATCACAGTACAGATCTTATTTGGAAGACTCAGGATGTGCATGAAAGGTAACATAGCTGGATGATACACAGGAGATTGCATTTTTCAAGAGCAATTTACCAAAAAGCTAAAAATAAAGAACCTTCCTTGCCCAGAAAAAAATCTATAAGTGATTTTGCTGAAGAAAATCAGTTTTATTTACCAAAAAGACACAGATTTTGCTTCTAATTTGCAAAGAAAATGTAGGTACTGGAATGTAAGTTGTCCCTAAGGGAATTTGAAATGGTATCTGTAGCTATTTGATATAATCCTTACTTTTTTCGGGGTTTTTTTGGGTTTTTTTTAGGTGTGGTGTGTTTTTCCCAAGTTAAAGTAACATATTTTTCTTTTCGTTAAAATCATGCAGGTGGTGATGGGCACATAGGGACTATTCATGAGGCCAAAGACTTAGTGGGGGGGAAAATAGTTACCAAAAAAAAAAAAAAAGTACAGTTGTGTGAATGTAGTATAATTTTTGTGTTCAATAGTATCAGTGTCAACTCCTATGCAAAACATCTCAATAATCATTTAGACCTTTAAAATATTTACATTTCGATAGGGATGTAATTGGAAATGCTCCTTTGGTGTCTAAATTCTCTTTTGGCTTTTGTGAGCACACAGTATGCTGCAGATTTTCTGCCAAGTTCAGCTTGCTGTAACAACAGGGTCGTTTCTCCTGAATTTCATTATCATACCTATAAACAGAAACAAAGTCAATAATGAACAACATCTAATACATAGAAAAAAGGAGATGTGATTTGGCCAACAAGCTCTACAGATGCCTTTCATAGCCCAGTAATTACAGCACTGGCAGCTAAGAGAGGAGTGCAAGCCAAGCAGGAAGTGCAGATGTCATTTAAGGAATTAACACCAAATTCAAAAGTTACTGCTTCAATAATATTTCTTGGAGTCTGATACTTGCCAATAAATCTTTACTTGAAAGCTTAGGAAAGTACTGAGAAAGGAAGGAAGGCCATACTATGAAGTGTCATCATTATTAAGGAAAGGAGCAATAGCAAGAATTATGATTTAAGTAGTGCTTATAGAGAGAGAAAAGAGTGTGTGCGCACGTGTGTGTGATTTAGATTTCTTACGTACTAACATGAAATCTATTTTCAATAAATATTATAAAGGACCAAAGCTTACATAAAAACCCGGTAAATATCCTATGTAATACAGAAACACAAAACATGTTGTAACGTTCAACATAGTATTTTCAATCATTTAAGCATTTTGGAACTAATACTGCTTTGTTTTTTGAAGTTCTTATTACTCTCTAGTCCAAAGTAGCTTTTGTAATTACAAAGAGAGTTTTCTAATAATCTATAATTGACAATGGAAGGGAACCCACAGAAAGATCCCTAATAGTCCCTGCTATATTTGATTGGGTGAATTAATGAGCCTTATAGGTTTCTTTGTACTTGTTTAGCAAAAAAAACTTGCGTTCTTGAATGTCAAGGATATGTTTTATGCCTGAATTCAAGGGGTTCCCTTTTGTTTTGCAAAGAAAGAATGGAACATTTTAACCCAAAATTAATTAATTAAATTGTTGCAAAACTTTCATATACTTGTTTAAACAAACATCAAGAATCAGAAAAATGAAATAGTGTCTCTGATGACAAGATTACTGTAATAGATTTTGACAGTAGTATGTATTTATGTGCTCAGTCAGTAAATTTAATATGTACGATAGATATTTTCACATAAATGACTAGACAGGTGTCAAACTAACTATTTTTTCCCCTTTTACAAGTTTCCAACTAATGAATTAAACCACTAGTAACTGTGATTTGATTGCATACAAAAAGTTCAACTTTACATTCATCACCAATAACTAACTGAGTGACTGACCTTGGTTTGAGCTGTGCCAATGCTGACCCAGCAATTTTCTACTTTAGGTAGAAGAAATAGATTGACAGATTTACTTCATTAGAAATGTAAATATGTGTTTTGTCTCCCTCATTTATAAACTCAGCATAAATTCTTTTAGAGAAGCTGGTGGTGGCAAATGACAGAACAAGGAGTAATAGTCTCAAGTTATAATGAGGAAGGTCTAGGTTAGATATTAGGGAAAATCCTTTTTCAGTAGGAGGATAGTGAAACATTGGAATGGGTTTTTTTAAGAAGAGTGAAATCTCCATCTTCACAGGTTTTTATGGCCTGGGATGCTAAAAACCCAGGATGGGATAATTTAGTTGGGGCTGGTCCTGTTTTGAGCAGGGGGTTGGACTAGAAGACCTCCTGAAATCCTTTCGATCCTAAATTCTATGATTTTAATCCCAGTGGACAAGTTGAATAGAAGACATCTATTGGAAATTAGTTGTTTATTTGCAGTCCTCCCCAGTGTGGTCAAATATCTATTACTGTTTATCTCTACTAGATTTGGAAGACAGTTGATGTACGTTTCAATTCAGTAGTCTCTGGTGATACTTTTATGCACTCTTCTGAGTTCTGAGAAATTTTAACTAATTTTTCTTTGAAAAGTAAATATGTGAATCACTGAATGTTCATGAGAAACTTTATCATCTGTATGCATGAATGGGTCTGAAGGAAGGAAGGTCTTTGGTCATTGGATACAGACTTCAAACTCTCTGTGACCTGGGCCTCCTGGGATAACCTTCTGAATGTGCAATAATCAGGGCAGGCTCCAAAACAGGGAGCAAAACTCCCCAGATACTGAGAGGTTGTAGTTAAACCACTCTCCAATTATTCACAAAACATGCCTCTGATTCCCCACACTGATTACTAAGAAGCATAATGAAATAGAAATAGCCCTCTTTTTTGCACATCAGCTCCTCTGGTCCCTGACTAGCCACTGGGTCTCTTAAAGAAATAGGTTCTCCTGACCTCAAAGGGCCATCCACATCACCCAGAACAATATAGGCTTGGATCTTACCCAAAATACCATGCTGCCAGCCAATCCTTTAGTAACTACAACTAAAGGCTTAATAGAAAAGAATTATGAGAGATGTCAAAGTGAATCAAATACATACAAATGATATAGAGTCCATACAAAGCAAATCCATGGAAGAATTTGGAGTTTGCAGGCTTGTTTTTCTGGTAGATACCCAGCACCTGAGTGGACTTCGGTCCTTTGTCCAGTTACAGAGCAATAGTTCCACAGATAAGTGTTAGTTGTGGACTGGAGACTGAAGACAAAAATGTAGATGGGGCCACTGTCTTTTATCACCTCTGGCCTTCCCCATGCTATGTGGAGTTTTTTGCAAATCAAAATGGAGTTAATTCATGTGGGCAAGTCCCAGTGGCTCAACAGGTTTCTCCTTGAGCTCACTGTACCTGGGACTTTCCTTAATGGGCCATTAAGGAGACAATGGTTTCCAGGCATCCAGTCTGGGAGTGTCCTGGAATCCAGTAATTTGACACACAAATAGAACAAACCTATTCCTAACTCATAATACTGCTATGACATCTACATATAAACCATAGAATCATTCCTATGAGATTACAACCTCTCAATTGGTACCAAACATGACATATCACATTCCAGCTATTTTTTTAAATGTCTTTCTACTTTGACATATGTCAGACAGCAGATAACACACTTGGTGATATTTCATATTCTATCTCTGAAATAAACTATTTTGCTTAACGAAATAATTCTCCACTTTGATTTACAGTGTGGATATTATCTAGGGCTAGGCCTGTGTGGCTCCTGGGGCATTCAGTGCACAAATAGAATTATCCACTTCCATTTCTCTGGGTCAATGGAGAGCCATCATTATCCAGTTTGATTTAGAGAATAATGAGGAAGATTGTGCAAGGGACTTGACTAGACTTACTATGAGTACTTTTCCAGAGGGGCTCAGATTTATTGAACCTAAAGCTTGGTCTGTCTCTCAAGGCATATCCTCACTCTATTCTGCCAGCCTTATATTTGTGATTGGAGGTGAAAAGTGGCTAATGTCTAGGCCTTCTAATTATAATTCTTGGAGCCAGTTGGCCTCTCCCACACTTCATTTAGGTGGTCAGGGATTAACAGATTTGTAATTTTTTTCCAGGGATCTCCAGGAAGAAATATAACCTTCTCTAGTGCTTACGCATCTAGAAACAAAGTATTTATCTCTTCCTTCTATGCCCAGTGCAACTGAAACAGAGAAAACACAGATGCCATATTTTTCATCTGTGTGCCACATGCCTGGTTTTATGTGGGATCTGAGAGAGGGAGAGAGATATGGGGCACACCTTTATGGTTTATCATTGTATATGACATTTATTTGAGGGATTTGCACATGCAATTCTCATGAGCACTGTTATAATAAGGTATGGATATTTTACATAGGGACATATATATCTATATATATATAGATAGATAGATAGATATACACATACATACACACACATAGCTTGAGAGTGTAAGAGGTTAAATGTAGCAGCATGGCAGACAACATAGAAGATGACACAGTATACAGCAACACTTATTCCATCACTCATACATCATACTCATACCTGACAGACACAGGGCTTACTTGAGACTAGCCAGGTCTGAGTTAGCCCAGATGCATAAGCTTGGGGCGAGGAGACTTCACGTGCATGCACTGACCCCAGTTGCAATGATAATAGAGTCCTCCTTCCTATGCTGTTACACTCGGCTGTTTTATAGATGAACCGATCAAGAGGCTGTGCCCAAGGAGGGGTGTCCATTTTCATCCCCTTCATCTTTGCCTGGGATAACACTAGCATTCACTTATTTCTGTATTGGTATCTCGAGAATTCTGTCCAGTCATTGTCTGCCTGGGGAAGTTTGGGGTTTTCCATTCATGCTAACCAAACTCAGCTTTCTCATGTAGTTTACACCTACTTTGGTTACAGTTTATGCAATAAACAATGCAGTCCTATACAATAGAAACTTCTGCCTCAAGCAATTTTATATTGAGGAAGTTACTTAACTCTGAAGAGGTTTACCCTCTATCCCTTCAGGGTGAACATTTTGCTCAATCGTTTACCACAATGCTGCTAACCAAGATATATGTCACAAGCTATTTTTGCTTAGCTCAAATGTTCTCAAAATCCCCGTAAAATGGAGCTGACTTCCTTTAGGCTATTTAAAATGTAGTAAGCTCCCTTGGCCTATACCTGGGCTCTGGCAGCCCTTCTCTCTCTTAGCCGAAACCTTATGCTGCCACGCACTTCACTGGCACCTGGAAGTCTTCATTTTCAAATACAGAGGCCTCTATTACTTTAGCTAAAGAAGATATGCAGTACTAGGCTAAATAGAAAATATATGTGTTAGAAGGTATGCTTCAGTAAAGAAGCAAACACATAAGTAGATTTAATATTCTATCCAATACAGAGTAGTATATTATATGCTTGGTAGGCAAAGCAGATCTTTCAGTATCTGATATGGTTGAAGCCAGATACCAAATAAATCTGAATCACTCACTTCAGAATTCATTGTTGAAGTCTATTAGAATCATGTCTGACATCTGCCAGACTCGATTTTTCATATTCTGATGTGGCTATCTGTTTCTGTCTTGCAGCTCTGTACCACAAACTCACTCAGTTTAGGGTCACTAATTCCCATATTTTCTCCTTCATCCACCAGGCAGAAGACAAGTAACATGAGTGCTTCTGAAGCCAGTTTTTCAGTGACATAGTAAAAGGCACTGTCACTAAGCCACCTGATCACACGCAAAAAAACCCTGATGTGTCTAATGCTAAAGAATGAGAGAGAAAGAGTGGGAGATACATAAAATGTACAAAGAACTAATCATGCAACAGAATATAATAATCGAACACTGCATATTTTCATTTGTCAAGTATAAAAATCCTATACGGCACTTTTTAAACATTTATTTGTTTCTTCATTGTCAAAGTTCCCTATTGTTCTTAATACAAGTGCATATGGCAAACTTCTAAAGGTAATTATATTATTTTTCTAGGACAAGAAGCATTTCTAGGTCTATGCAGATAGCTTACAAATTTTGTGTTCTTGATTAGGAGAGGAACATGGAGGGCATAAAAATTGTTCAAGTAAATAAAAACAGAAATGTTCTCTACATTGCAAGCATACACATACCTTACATTATTTATTGCCAGAACTGAAGCATTACATTATATGGAATCAAGTATATGTATACGTTCTTGCCTATTTCAGCAGATCAAGAGTTAACATAAGATGAAAGTACTAATGAGAAATGTGTAATGCTGTAGCTGTGTAACCATAAGAATTTGGAATGTGACACTCTAACCTTCAAATGATGAGAAGAGTCTTAATATCTCATAAACTTTCTTAGTGGCAAAGTTTTGGATAAATTTCAATACACTTTCACATGGATATTTTTTCTGTGCATGCAAAAGAAGTACCCTGACTAGTCTTGCTAACTGTAATAATGCATAAGAAGGCTTATTAAGTGTTTCTGATTTCTCTATAAAGATGCTCTAAATGCAAACTAAAAATATAATGTAAGTTATTGTACTCCCCCGCCTGAGAAAATGTAAGTGATGGTATTTGAAGGTTCCATACCAATGAGCGGTCCCTGTACTGTTGTCCCAAAATGGCATTCTTGAAAAAAGATTTTTGAGATAATTATTTCAAAATACTTAACCCGAAAAAAGTTGTTTTTTTTTTCAAAAATGCAGAGCAATGTGGACATAGCCTTCCTGTCTACTTTGAGCCACTATTAAACTATCTTATCCTATTGACAATATAGCACATACTAAGGATAAGAGAAATGAGTACAGGTGTGCTGAGTTTAGAAAGCAGATAGATCAATATTTAGCTCATAGCTATTTCATTTGCCCAGAGTGATCAAGTCTACTTGGCTCTTCAGGGAGAAGATAGGTAGTTTAATTTGGGCTTATGGAAATTTTCTGATTTCAGAAGCTGATTCCCACTAGACTCAGTATGCCTTGGCTCTCTCACTTCCCTGTGTTAAAGGACCATTTAGGAAGGGATGGTATATTTCTTTGTCCATCTGTAAGCCAGGTAGAATGGGCTATTAGACAGACTCTCTTAGCTTGTAACATTAGCAGAGGGCAGCTCCTCGGCTGGTGTAAACTAAAAATATCTCCACTGACTTTAGTGGTCTTTCTTTCCCAGTTTAATTTTCAGACTAAAGCGCATTAACTTTTATGGAATTTTTATGGAACTGTTAACAGTTTACACCAGCTGAATACCTGGTTCCTGGATTTTTGCTGAGCAAGTCTGCTAGCCACATAAAGCCTCTAGTATTAGAGCATTAGTAAAACTAGAAATTGCTATCCTGTCACAGATGACTAAATGATGAAACCAGGTTTAATTAGGAAAGGTTCACATAGGGAAGAGCTGAAATCCTCTTGAGGCTAGAAGGGAGGAAGCATGGCTTATTTAGTGAAACAGATGATAGTCTTAACTAGTTAAATCTCAAATCAGAGTTGGGCATCCTAAGCTTTGTATTAATTTGAAAAATAATAGAAATCCAGCATTAAGCACAACTGACCCTCACTAGTTCACATACCTAGTTATTGTTTCATACAACAATTTCCATACTTTCTGAAGCTGAAGATGGAGTCTACATTAAATGTTTGCATATTAGTATTTTGAACCTACAAAACAAGATGGTGCCATACTATAATTCCCCTTCCTTTTTTCCACCATCTTAATACAACAATTAACTGTAAAAGAAAAATAGATTATGTTAACATATGTTAACAAATACAGAAAGTCGGGAATATGATCTGTTATTACAAATTATTTTATAAAGCAAAATCATTTAAAATCAGGCTGTAGTTTGCATAACAGTAGCTTTAATTTCTAGAAATTGCCTCCACCCTTTCACTCAAAGTGCTTGAATGTCTAAATGTACAATTTCAGAGACAGACAAAAGGGATAGGAGTAATTTTAATATGATGATGTAGCTACTGTGTTTTCCTTTTCCATTCTGAAGAATCCCATTAAGTAAGGGAGCTGGGGACATCTGCTGATCGGACTGCAGGATGTGAGTGGGGAAGAAGGAGGCAATGTGAAGCTACAGAGATTCTACAAAGAGACATTGGTCTGGATTGAATCTCAGGGAAACCCAGCTTTGGAGACAAATGTAGAACAAATTAGGCACTTAAGCAGGTTTATCTTCAAGCTCATGAGCAACTGGATCCCTATTAAGCAAAGCACCTAAGCACATGTTTACATCCCATTGAGTTCAATAAGATTTTATATATGTTAGAAGTTAAAAATGTACTTGAGTACTTTGCTGAATCTAGACATAAATGCATTGGTTGTTCTACATGTGACAAATCTCAGATTTTTAAATATAGACAAAAATTAGTTTGTCAAACTTACCTCCCATTTGCCAGTTTTCTACATATAGAGTACAGCCACTGTTATATTATCATTAGGTGCTTTTTTTAAAGCAAGAATAAGTATATAATAAATATAAATGCCATTTGCCAGTAAAATTTCAAATGAGAAGAGGGTCTGTCCATTGTCCTTATGAGAAATGGATTTCAGTGTTTCCATCTGTATTATAAAATATAAAAAAGGATAAAAATATTTAAATTTCCCTTAAGAATAGTACTAAAATTTAAAAATATGTAAAATAATGACATGAATAGGTGAAATTTTTAATGGAAGGAACTGTAAAGTGTCAGATTACAGCTCAACAAGGGTGTTATTAAAATGACTAATGAATCAATCTAAATAGTTTGTAATCAGTTTTCAATGTCTGTTTTTATACTATGAGTATCAGAACAATAACTGTACAGTCTACATACTATGAACAGAAATTTCTGCATGTCCTGTTATTTGCACATAATTGCTGTTCAAAGATAATTTCTCTTTGGATATTGCTGAAAGATGGAAGAAGGTTAACCCTATGCTTTTCCTTCAATTCTTTTATAAAAAATTAAATAATAATGAAAACAGATCCCAATGTAACACTTAAAACTTACAGCTCAATCTCCTGCAGATATGTTGTAAAACAAATGGTTTGATATATGACAGATGACAGCCCTTTGTAACTTGTTCAGTAGAAAAAAGTTGGTATACATCAAAATGAAAATGAAATTTTTAAAACTCTGGACATGCTTAAATTATACTGCTAAATGTAGTTTTAAGGGCACAAATTTGTAATATTAGATGTATAATAAATGTACTTATTCAATTATTAGTACAGAGATAAATTTTGCTCTGAGTCACACCTATGCAATGGAATGAATGAGTAGCTTTGGAGTAAATAGAAACAGAATTTGGCCAATATTCATTATTTGTACATCTATAATACCAGTCCGTCTTAATTTTTCCCACATCATGCATCACTGAGATATTTAAGCAGCAAACTGTTCAAAGACAATTTTATTTGTCAAATGTAGTCCTTTATTTTTTGTTCATGCATTATTCACAAAGAGATCAAAATTTTCAGGAATATGATAATTAAACTGTTCTAAGACTATGTGCTGTTTATAAACTCTTCTGAGGGTACTAGTTCAAATATTCAGTATCTGCCATTCAACAGTGAAGATGATCAGCTATAAAAGACTCAAGAAGTTCCTATTCTCAGAAGAGTGTAACTCTGAATTAGTGTAAATCTTAAAATTAGCTTTCCAGCACAAACAAGTAGCATAATTTCAAAATTTTATGATTTTTTTAGCTTTCCAGAATTCACAGTATGCCTGCTAGTAAACTTATCTGCTAGTATATTGTGGAAACAACCACAAATGCACCAACAACAGTTGAGATGAAAGATCGTCTCTCTTGAAACCTTGTCTCTCTGAAGAACAGAAATTGGATGAATAAAAGATACCTCACTTATCATGTCTCTTTAATAAGAGGATTTGAACATAAGTATAATTTAATTAAATAATATAAACAAATGTTCACAAACAATGGCATTGTAATGGGGTTTGCAACCCTCTCCCACACAGGTTTTGGGAATGCCTGCACTGCACTGGTTCACTGGACTCAGGTTTAAGGGATATTTAATTACAGTTCAGGCTCAGACTGGAGCCTGGGCTTAGCCTCTGGGACACTTCAGGTTGGGAGGATTCGAGAGCTTGGGCGGCAGCCTGCATCTGAATAGATATTCATTACATTACACTCAAATAGCAGTTAAATTTGAGTCCTGCAAGCCCAAGTCAGTTGTCATGAGCCAGCTATGGGTGTCTAATTGCAGTGTAAATGGACCAGAAAGGGTTAATGTGGACCAGTTAGGTCAATTATGCTACCTGGCTGCACCTGAATAGTGGACCATGCTTAATTAATGATGAAATCCAGCTGGGGAATTAACTGAGTGATTGGTATAAAGACAGGAAGTTGGGCCCTAAGGGGATCATGTGTGTTGAATTCTATAGTAATTTTGTGGTATTACAAAGTGGTGAGTTAAGGAAGAATTACAGCAGTAAAGAAACTCTAGGGATCTTGTCCTGAATAGAGAAATAGAGACACAGAAAAGTTTCTAGAGTAGAGTATGGCAGGATCTGCTGAAAAGTCCTGACTAAAGGGAATAAACTGGACTTCCAGGGAGACAGCCCTGAGTATTCAGTAAGGGAATAAACACAAGGAAAGCAAAGGCTGTGGGGAAAGCAGCCTGGAAAAGGCTGGTTAGGCAGTAATCTACACATGCAACACAAGGGGTTCTTGACTGCTGATTATGAGTTTCCTGGGCTAGAACTCAGTGTAGTGGATGAGCCTTGGTTCTGCTAGCAGCCACTAGAAAAGTTGGCAAGAAGCTCACTGCTAATAGACTGGGACTATAATATTTGAAGCCCTGAGTTAAGATGATGAAAGGACTATGGGGCTCAGAGTTGGGAACACAGGCTTTCCTTTTGTTGGAGCATTGGACTGCTCTCTGCTTGGACTTCCTACTACCCTAGACCGACTAGACTAAGACATGACCTGGCTGAGTCATAGGAAGAGGAGTGCCACCAGAGGAACAGATTAGCTTTTGGTGGTGGATGCCAGATGGGAGGACAACTGCTACGCCCAGCCACAAAGAGGCACTCCAGTGGTGAGTCCACTCTTCCATTGGCATGTAGTGTCTATTTAGGCACAGTGCATCAATTTTAAGATGCTAGTTATTTTGATAGTATAATTAGCCTCTAAATAGATTTTAAGTTTATCTCTTTCCCTTTGAACTGATAGTAATTCAATGCATTTCACATCTTTTAATTTCTAAAAATCAATTCTCTCTCTCTCCGTGAGGCATGCTCCAAGTACTGTATATGTTGTTTCCTGTCTATTGGCAGCATTTGCAAAAGTGAAATAGATGACTAGTTTCATGTTTGCTTATCTCTGAAAGGACAAAATCTGCACAACATCATAAATTGTAATTAGCTAACCAAAATGAACATTTGACATCTCCTTGTATTTTTTTGCATAAAAAAACCCTCCTTATTTGTAGTCAATGCAAATATTTCACCACCACCACTCAAGTGGAATGTACATGTTTATAATCAGAATAATTTGACTATGCCATTGATATTGAGAAGGCCCTGATTCATTTAAGCTGTTCTTTTTGATGTATTTTAGCCACTGGCTTTCTTAAGAGGACTTTTTAAAGGTTTGGGGAAAAATTATCTTCATGATTCAACAGTGTCAAACTGAGTTTTTCAATATTATAATCTAACTTCTGAAATGTTGGACAAAATTTTCCTTGCCAAGGGAGTACCTGTATGCAGTTTGTTTGCTTTCATAAGAGCCAAATGAAAGAAGCTGACAATGTCAGAATTAGAATTGTCAGACTGTAATAAAGAGATTATAGTGTACCAGAACTCAATTATCTTCACGTTATATTTACAATAATGTTAGTCTTCAAAACATCTGACCTCCATTTATCTCTTTTTTTTTTTTTAAGCCATGTATTTTATTTAGACATCATGGACTGGATGAAAGGAGTGAAAGTTAGCTTGCTCTAAGTTTATCCTAATAAATTACTCGGGTGATAGTTCTTAGATATTTTGAATATGTTTATTTCTTGGAGAATATTTAAGTTCAAACTGGTAGTTAGAATTAATGAGGTCTATGAAGGATCTAGAGTGTAGTGTGTAGCCCAATTCTATAATTACTTTGGAATTTAGAATAGTCAATATGGATTTTAGTTAACCAGTTTGAAGGATAAGGGTCCTGGTCCAGCATCTGACCACAGATAAATCACAACTTAAACTAATTTCTTCATGGAAACTCCTGGGATGAGAAGAAGTATACAGAGTTTAGGTATTTAACAATTTTTATTGATAACATCAGAAAGCATATAATTGATAAATGTATAATGAATAAGAGTAAACATTAATGCATTCAGCAAATTCTGTACAGTTGAGAACAAGCAATAACCTGTTATGATTTCTATTAGAACTATAAAATAGCTTACAGATTACAAGGTTACAATTTGCTTATACTCACACCCAAAATGGTGATGTTCAATTGAAGAATAAAGTTGTTAGCTTTAACATTACTTAGCTTTAATAAAACAAGAAAACTTATCTAAAGAAGGTGAAGTAGAGTCATGCGTCTGTAAAGATCTTCTTTTGAGAAAGCTGAGCTCATGCTCAGGAAAGTGGAAGCTTTGAATTCTCCCCCAATTTCAGGGCCTTAAATACCCATTTTTGCACAGTACAGGGAGTTTACCTTTTATACCCTTCCAAAAATAGATTGAATTATCCCATTCTTCCTGGCCCAAATATGGGTGTTTTCCTGAAATTGCTGGGGTACTCTTAGATCATTGCTTCAGGGGTTCGTTGATGTAATTTTCTAGAATATTCTCCCATTTTCCTATTTACCAGCTTGTGGGTTCAGTGGTGGGTTTGCAAAAATGTTTTCCACCAATTTGTCTGCAAAACATGATAAAAAAACAACTTGCTAAATTCTAAATTACCCACGCTCACCTCTCACCTAGTTAGCCTTCTCCTCTTGTGTAGACAAATGCAAACCTTGGTTTCACAAAGCTTGCAGGATCTCTTCCTATTGCACAGTGGGCTGGCTTACAGTCTTTGCAAACTGAGTCACTCCTTTTGCAAAGATTTTCAGGATACATGTGTTTCAGCTTCTAGACAGAACTAATACTAAGCTCCTTACTTATACTAAGTGAAATACTATAGAACCAGAGTTTCTAAGTTTTATAAGAAAAGGAAAATATACCTATATAAAATAGAGGGTAATATGCATGCAAGCCCAATATAGGTATAGCCAAAGGCTACAAGTAGAGCTGGTGTGGTTTTACTGTTCAGGAAGGTGACAGACTGTGAGGCTTCCACAGGACCACAATGTCAAATATTCTGATGTGCATTTCTTCAGAAGCTCCCTGTCACCCTCAGTGCAGTGGCATGTTTTGGGGGTGGGGTGGGGGGGTGAGCAAGTATAGCCATAACTACATATACAGGATACAACTACACATACCCTGGTACATGTACCTGAGTATTGAATCTTGAAATGCTTTTAAGTGCATCCAGTATCTATTCCTGAGAACTCTCACTTGCTGTACTGGGCCTGGGCCTGTAATGCTATTGTCACAGGATGTACATCTGTGCATGCCTGGACTAAGATCTGTGTAACTTTTCTGTTCACTTTTACAATGTAATTGTATTGTTTGATGCTAATTGTGCCATGAAAGGTTGCCTTTTGAATGCTCTACCATGTTTTTTATGATATCAAGTTTCTTGCAGCATCTTGTATGTGTACAGATATGAAGCATGTTACATAGTTCAGACCCTCAAGATTCTGTCTCTGAATCTGGAAAGTTACATGACCAAGGCAAAGCAAATATAGCTGCTTCACTCAGGAGGAAGTGGGGCTGAGAGGTATTGGAAAAGGAATTCAGACTCTTTGGGAAAGAAGAGAAGCTGCTGGCTTGGGCCAGAGAAGCACTGTCTTAGAAGCAAGTGGAAGATACTGAACATACCTACGTGGCCAGGAGGGCCTGGTCTAGCTGAACTCCACCAGCCAGTCTCATGGGCAGAACAATGAGAATAAGTGAAAGTGTGATCCTTGCTAGAATCATTAGATCACCATGTGTTTTATATCTATCTATATATATATATATATATATACACACACACATTTGATTGTGGCAACTCATGACTGCTTTATTAAATGCTTGTGCACTGAATTGCTCAGTCAATCCAGTTCAATGCCAAATAGATGCATTTGAGTCTCTGGTAGTTGGGGTGGGTTCCAATCTCTGTTGGATGGGAGTTCCTAGCGTGGTGTCTAGGGACTGAGGGTACTTGCTCGAGCACCACCCTAAAGGTGACCAGAGGGTGCACCCAGTGCCTGGGACCCAATTACATGCAGGGGGCTGGTGTGGACTGACTCAGAAGTGAGTGGTCACCTGCTGAAGTAGGGTAAGTGGTGGGTCCACAAATGGAGATTGGGATCACAGCGGCACACTGGACCAAATTCTGGGTGCAGCCTGTCACGACTGTTTAGACACGCATACCTGGGTATGAAATTGCTGTTGTGGGTACAGAGTGATAGTGCTGTCTTTTTAGGGTAATATCCCAGGTCTCTGTGCGTCATAGAGAGAGACACTAGGAACATCTTTGCTGTTTCGTTGTTGCTGTACCTCATTTTCATGCACCTGCAGTTCCTGATTATATTGTTTGTTCCTGGTATTCCTTCCAAAACTAAGTGGATGACATGGAACAATTAGATTATCTGGTACTGCTCTTGTTTTATATGACAAATTGCTATATAGTAGAGTGCATACTTGCTGAGATGGGGATGGAATTGGGGCATTTTTTTTTTTTTGACACACTGAAGAACTGACCCAGAGAGTCAATGGGAATTCATTCAGATCACATTATATGCCTACAATTCACTATATTACCATAATTTTCCCTTTTGAGTTTCTAGTGTTGGCGAATCAACATGCTGTGGTGGGATCACATTGTCTGGAAAACTGGAATAACTAACAGCAGGGGCATCGCTGGCACCAGGCACACGGGGCCTGTGCCCCGAATCCTGGCACCAGTGCCCCGGGTCTGGTGGGGCCTGCCTCTCCCCATCTCTGGCCCAATCGGGTGGGGGATCCGAGGCCCAGCCGCCCGCGGCAACAGCAGTCCCATCCCTGTTGGGGGATCCAGGGCCCAGCCACCCATGGCTGCTCCCAGGCGCTCCCAGCCCCAGCCATGGGCGTGGCCTGGGCTGGTGCCCCGGGTGCTTCCCCAGGGCAGCAACGCCCCTGACTAACAGTGGCTTCTGAATAAGAAAACAGACCTTCATGGTGCTGTAGGAGGAGCTTTATGAGCCCTCCCTTGCTCAATTCAGGGAAGCTACAGCAGTTCAGAGTTGGGTGGTTGTTACCCTTTGGAAGCTAACTACACCAAAGAGTTATAGATCTATTGCAAACCAGTTTGCAGTTGGAAAGCCCACTGTCAGGGCTATAGTTGTGCAGGTTTCAGATAGTTAATTCTGTGATTCCATCACAGGAGGTTGCTATAAGAAAAGTTCAAAAAAGTAATAGCTGTGTTTCAGAGAATGGAGTTTGCAAACTATTCTGGGACCATTGATGGCCTCCATATCCAATGCTTTCCCATAGCATGAGCATGTATAGCAAAAAAAATTACTATCCACTTGTTCTGCATGGCTCATTAAACAAGAGGCAGTTTACTGCCTATAATGGTGGGAATGCTAAAAAGATTCATGGTGCTGAGGAGATGAGAATTTCCCTTGAAGGGAAGAGAGGCAGTGCAGAACCCTACAATTTCTGGGGAATAAAGTCCTATATTTGCAAATTTATTTTGGAGAATCCTTCATACCTCTTCATATCTTTGCTCATGAAACTGTACCCTGACATCCATGACCTTGGAAAAGGAGAATTCAACTACTTAGCTTGAAGAATTACAGTAGAGAGCACACTTGGTAGGCTTGAAAGTTCATTGGTGCCTCCCATGCACCCATCTGGCCACTACTATGGGAAATAGCAGTTGTATAATTCCCTGTTGTGCACTCCATAATGTTTGAGGGTATCTGGCTAAACCTGACCTACAAACTTTGTATAGGCAGCTGGCTCTGTCATGTGCACACTGATCCTGGTTCCCAGAGGGTAAGGGAAAGTCAGGGATGCTTCATCTGCACCTGATTTGGCACAGCAGGAAGGTAGACCATGACATCACCTTGTGCCAAGCAACAACTTTTCCAGTGGCTATAGGCTGTACTATGCACAAGAGAACACTGGTATTTCCTTGTAGGGCTACATAACGCTATGACTCCTGTGGCACTTTGTAGACTAACAGATCTTCGAGCATAAGCTTTTGTGGGCTTTAGCCCACTTCATCAGATGAAGTGGGTTGAAGCCCACAAAAGCTTATGCTTAAAGATCTGTTAGTCTACAAAGTGCCACAGGACTCTCGCTGCTTTTGCTATACACAGAGTAACATGGCTACCCCTCTGGAAACTTCTGTGAGTGCTCTGTTTCCGTGTAGCTGAAGGTCACTAGCTGGTCATTTCTTTGACACTATACACACTTAAGATCTTTGTAACAGGACACCTCCATTAGTTTTAGGTTCCAACATCAGAAGACACCTTTGAACATCTAGTCTGTCCTCCTTTATATCACCTTGGAGTTGGGTTAATGCTGCAGCAAGTGTCTAACAAGTTATGCAGTCACTGTGCAAAACTTTTGTCTTGCACTTCTGTACCTCCTACTGGGAGTACAAACTCTTCTAATGAGTTGAACTATTTTGTTTTGGATGGGGAAGTACTGCAGCCATTGCTGGACTTCTTATCATCAGTGAGGCTTATTGCAATTAACAGCTGTACAATGCCCGGTACAGCCAAAACTGCTTAAAATGTTGTGGTACAGGAGTACTGGCAGGCAATATAATTGCCTGTATGTGTCCCCTTTCATTATTTTGGTGGGTTGTGATTAACATGTATAAGAGCCCTTAAGACACTGTCAATGCTATAGTGCCAAAAAGCTGTTAAGTAGGAAAATAAATGCTTAAAGCACATAACATAGTATACTGCACTTCATCTCTCCTCTGCATGTCTGTTACTTAACATATTTCTGAAGCTTGGGGAGAATAGGGCAGGAAAGACTTATATTTTTACTTTTTGATGCCATTAGACATTTATTCCTGTTCATGATACATAGACAGCTTCTGTTCAAGTATTAAAAATTAAAAACAACCCTCACTTTCATTTCATTAGGAAGGTCAACACACAGCTAAACAAAGGATAATGTAATGAAGGTTAAGTACAATGATTTAGAAATTAACCATTTTGAACAGTTACTTTGGCAACTATCAAGAATACCACCCAACTTTTATTCATATTTCCAAAGCCAGATGGGATCATTGTGATCCTCTAGTCTGATGTTCTGTATACGCAGGCTATAGAGCTACATTTATGCCTAAAGTAGATTTCTTAGACTGTCCAGTCTTGATTTTAAAATAATAAATGGAGAATCCACCATGACTTTTGATAAGTTGTTCCAATAGCTAATTACATTCAATACACTCACTTATCTTTAATTAAAAAAAAAAAGTTAAATTTCCTCTAGCTTTTTTTCTAGCTTCAACTCGTACCCATTGAATAGTTATACCTTTCTCTGCTAGATTGGAGAGCATGATTAAAGATCTACATGAAGAACAAACATTTAATCAAGTCATCCATTAGCCTTCCCTTTGAGCTCCTGTCATCTATTTTGCTTAAACAATCATAAGGGGCATTTTCTAATCATCTAATGAGGCTTTTGGGTCTTCTCTAAGCCCTCTCCAATTATCAGCTTCCATACTGAAATGCAGTATCCAGCAGTGAGTGCCAGGTATAGATAAAATAACCTTTGTACACCTATTTGAGATTCTTTGATTAGGCACCTGAAGATAGTTTTTGCTTTTGTGAACACAAAATTATAGTGGGAGGTCATATGCAACTGATGATACACCATAACCTATAACTTTCTTGTAGAGTCACTGTTCCTAAGTTCCCTACCCTGTAAGTATGATCTATGCTCTTTATTTCTAAATGACATGTAATATGTTTAACATGATTGAAGGTATTATTTGTTTGCACTCCATTTACCAGGATTTCTTAATTGCTTGAATAGTAATCTCACCTCTTAGTTGTTAACCAATTGTTGACCAAGTCAAATGCTTTACAAAATCTAAGTGAATTGTCACCATTCTTAGCTTTTCAACTAAATTTGTAATATCTTATGAACTAATTTGTTTTTCATAAACCTGTGTTGACTTGTATTAATTATAGTTGTTAGAAGATGACAAAAGGGAATCCCAGAGATGGGTTAGGTAGAATGTTACCCTTTGTCTGTTCTTCCTTGTTCTTCCTCGATACCCCAGGTAAGCAAAGAATACGGAGGAATTACAATGAAAGTTATTTGAAAATATGTAAAAACTTACATTCATAACTCTCCAAAGACCCTTTTTTGGCTACATTAACACCTGAACAATGCATTTTAATAACTATATGGTTAATATGATACCCACCTTTTTTGTTTGCAAGTTTAGTCAATGGTGTACAGGTGCTTAACTTTACAACATGTTTTGTGTAACAGCAATGCCTACAAATTACTAAGAGAGCATTTTGCAAGAGAGGGGGAGGAGAAGAAGACTGGTAGGCATGTTCCCTCCAAGGATTTTATGCAGGAATGGAAAGATAGCATTTCCTCTCAAACTGCAAGAAGGGAGGAAAGGAAAGAAAATGTTAACTAAAATTTCAATTACAGGGAAGCAAAGTCTGTGTGCCTATGACTCCATAACCATAACAAGCTGTTTCTCAGGAAGAGGCCCAGGGTCAGGCAGGGGCCTAGTGTCCAGTTTTAACTTTATTTGCTTTCAGCATTACTTTAATTGTTTGTTCTATTCCTGTATCAGCCAATCTGTTATCTTGCCCAGGCTTCATGTCAGGCTGACAGGCCTATAATTACCAGGTCATCCCATTCACCCTAAAAAAAAAATTGAACTTTATTAGCTTCCTTTTGGTGGACTCCTCAACCAAATCTTTTAAAATTCTTGAATGAAAATTATTAGGACCTGTTGATATAACTGTCTGACATGAGTAGTTACTATTCAACAACTTCCAGAGATACTAGTGGGATGGAAAGAGCTTCATCATACAGTGATTATACAATCTTTTCCCCCTTTCCCTGCAAATAGTTTTGGAACTGCAGACTATTAATCATTAGTTTTAAGCACACTTTTGAACCCCAGACAGGTGTCTTGTGCCCAGCTGTCAGCTGCCACCTCTGAGATATCTGGGACCAACCATTTAAAAAAAGGGGTGAATGATGTACCATCTCATGCCAATGGCATATCCACATCCAGTAGTCGAAGATCAATATGCATAGAAAAGAATAAATTAGCCTCTCAAAAACCCAACCAAACCTTTATATTCTCAGGGACACTGAAACTATTTGAGAATTTGAGTCAATTTTAATGAATATTTTTGTGCAGCTGTGACTAAACCCTGATAATTCAAATTGTTTTGGTCATGTGTAAATGTTTTATTGTCAAAAGAGCTTGTCATTTCAAAATTAACTGTATTTTTAAAAATAAAGCATCAAAACTCAAAATAAATAGTTTGGGGTCACACAATATTTTGTTTGCCCCCCCCCCCCAGCCAAGTACCTTTTTGGTTTTGGTGAGAAACTAAAACTACAGTTTCAGTTCAAACTGACTGAGTTATGTGTTTGTTTTTTGTTTGTTCCAGTTCAGCCATTACACTAAAAAAAGCCTTGTTTCACTTTAGGAAGGAATGGGCTATAGGCAAATAAATTCACTTAGCTGGACTGTGGGGCATTGAATTTGAGGATATTTTAACCCATGGCAGGTGGTATACTTAAGTGGCCTGCTGATTAGATACAAAAATTAAAGGACACAACTTCATGGATTTTGCCATTTTGGGGAAAGTGATTATTTTGAGGACAGGGGCCTAAAAATATGAGCGTAGTTCTAGAGTGGCAATTGGTACAAAGTTTTCAATAGCCAGTCCTCCAGATCACTTGGTATGATAAGGGTATTTGTCCTGCAGTAGGTACCACACAAAGTGTATTTTTTTCATAAATATTTATTCTGGATTAACAGTGATTAGATGGACAGCTTTTGAAACTTATTCCCAGGTGTTAATAAAGACCACAAACAGATAATAGCTATGTCTACACTTAGAGGCTTATTTCAAAATAACTTATTTTGAAATAAAAGCCTTAAGTTGAATTAACTTGAAATAAGGAAAAACACCAAATCAAAATAGCAAGTTCCGACACAGGACTTGCTACCTTGAATCAGGAGAGGGGCAGCATGAAAGGAGCCATGTTGCCGCACCCTGGCAGGGCCATGTTGCCAACCAATCCCCTCTCAGTGGGTCTGCAGAGCCAGTGGCAGAGGCAAAAAGCCCCGGGGGGGGGGGCAGAGAGGGGGGGCCCCCCTCTTCCCTGCCACTTTCCCTGGCCGCCGGGCGGCGGGGCAGAAGTCAGGGTGCCCAGTCCCCCTGCCAGTGGGGCAGTAGGGGCTGGGCTCTCCTGGCATCTGGTCCCCCAGCCCTGGCTGCCTGCAAGTGGCCAGGGCAGATGTTGGGTTCCCCAACCCTGGCAGGCTCCACAGCCCGGTCAATTTCACAGAAGTGAAATTGACCAGGTTGCATGCCTGCCAGGGGCTGGGGGAGCTGGCATCACAGCTGGCTGCTTGCAGGTGGCCAGGGACTGGGGGACCAGGACACCCTGATCCCGCTCACCCAGCTGCCTGGGCCCAGTGGCTACTTGGCGGGTGGCTGTGGCTGGCCCCAGCTGGCCCCAGAGTGCAGGCTGGGTGGCTGCTGGTGGAGTGGTCGGGGCTGGATGCAGCTCATCCTGCAGACCAGCTCTACCACAGCTTGTGGGGCAGCTGGTGCGGAGCTGGCTGCCCCACAAGCTGCAGTGGGGCTCAGGCTGTGGGGCAAGTTGGGTCCAGTCCTGGCGGCCCTGCCAGCAGCCACCCAGCCAGGGCTGTGGGATAAGCCAGGTTGAGCCCTCACTGCCTGGGAGTCTGGGCAGTGGAGTGAGTCGGCTCATGGACCCCAGCCCCTCTGTGCCCCCCTGCTCCTCCCCTCAGCACCCTGGCCACAGTGCTGATCGGCTCCCTGTCCAGGGTGGCTGGGGGGGGGACTTCCTCCTAGGGTGCTATGCTAAGGGAGCTCCTTATTTTGAAATAAGGAAATGGCTGGACATGTCAACTTTTAATTCAAAACAACCCATGTTGTTTCGAATTAAAAGCCTCATGTGGACATAGCCAATGTTAACTCTTTGGAACTTTGGCTCATGACTGCTCTTGGGCTGAGGCAGAGATCAGTAGAAACACTTTGGCTGCTGCTAGGGGAGGGATGGGAGGGTAAGGTAATAATGTAGTTCCAGATAAGAATGGGTCTGCATATGGCCTGTTACTGAAATTCCTGATCTTCAGGTATCTGATGTCACAGTGCACTACAAACTGTTGTCAACCATCATCCCTCATCAGTTATCGGACATCACATTATATAGTAGGATAAAAGGTTACCCAGATCCTTGTACTGAGATTGATTGATTGTCTCTGAGGCTGAATATAAAAGTTCTTAAAAAATGATGAGGGACAATACCCAACATGGATAATGGCAAAGGAAATAATTGGAAAGGTTGAACATATATGAAACAGTGAATCACTTGCATAGGTACAAATGATCCTCATAAAAGCAGTGTGAGTGCAACCTCCAAAAAAGACACACATTATTGTGAAAATTAATGCTTTTTGTGTGTAAAGTTTACTTCATCTGGAGTTTCAGTAATGGAGCACAAACTTTAAAAAAAATCTATGCATCCAAGATAATGGAGCTATATAAGCAATATATTCATATAGAGTGTCTTGGAAGACAAGTTGATAAGCTTTGTTTTTTTGTTTTTTTTTTTAAAAACACAATTGAAGTTACTGAGTGAACAGAGCGCAGCAGGTATAACAAGATTAGGGCAAATACTGGAGTGTCATGAAGTGGTGTTTGAAAAAATTAATTCCAGCTGGTTGGGATATGATCATGCAGGCTGAAATCACACAAAGGACTGTGATCACCATTGGGTGATACCTAAAGTAGCCACCCAGACTTTCAAATATGAGCCACTTTTTTATATAAATATTCAATTAAAACAAATTAGAAGAACTCAACTCATTTGCATAGCTGAATATTAAAATACTTGGTAAATATTCCATTTGTTCACTAAGTCCTTGAATTTGTTACAATTTTAAATTTCTATACGTCCTAGAAAAGAGGTTTGTACTAAGTTAAAATTGTTTCTCTTAATCACATAATTACGATTTTGTAGTAAAGCAAGGGAATAGCTTGCTGACTTTCTTGTTGAAAGATACTGTAAGGTAAGTTAAAATAACAAATATAAAGTTAGAAATGGAGTACATGAGCAAATTACAAAAGAGCCTGCAGAGACATGAATTGGTGTGAGAATGAGAAGAGCAGGAATTTGTCACTGACTAGGTGGTATGCAGTGAAAAAAATGGAAGAATCGCATGGCCTTGCATTTGAGTACATTTCAAGGAAACAGTGTAAATTTTCATGCTATCTAAACACAGCTAGGATATTTATCACTTTCAGAATGGGAAAGATTGTTTACTACACTTGATTAAATCCTAAGGAGACAATACAGTAAAAAGAGAAGCAAAACTAGTAACAGACTTTCAAAGTGATCCTTAACTCAGTAATTTTGAAATGTCCTATTATATAATGGAAAAGACTGAGGGAACACCATAGGTATTTCCATTTGCCATCAGTTTTTTCCTCTACTTATCCCATATGAATGTTAATCTACTTTGTACATCTAAGGATTTTTCAGGTTACTTAATGGAGAATTCCCTGATGAAGTAGTTGTTTTCACTAATTTGTGTTCTCTTTCCTGATGGATAATGTACATTTAATTTTCACTCTTAAATAAGTAATTAATTGTGCTCCAAACTTCCATACCTACATTTTTTTTTATATAGAAGAATTTTTTGAAAGTGAATTATCAGGCTGTATGTTATACAGCCTTCCAGTTCTGTAGCAGATGACTGCTAACTGAACATTTTTTGCTTCAGTTTTCACAGGCAGGGTCAGCTCCCAGCCCACTACCGTGGGTGTGGCAGATGGGAGAGAAGGAGACAGGCCCTTGGTGACAGGAGGACAGGTTAGGGACTGCTTAAAGAAGCTGGATGTGCACAAGTCCATGGGGCCGGACGAACTGCATCGAAGGGTGCTAAGGGAATTGGCTGACAAAATAGCAGCACCGCTGGCCGTTATCTTTCAAAACTCATGGAGAACGGGGGAGATGACAGAGGATTGGAAAAAAGCAAATGTAGTGCCTATTTTCAGAAAGGGAAAAAGGAGGATCCAGGGAATTACAGACCAGTCAGCCTCACCTCAATCCCTGGAAAAATTATGGAGCAGATTCTCAAAGAATCCATCCTCACACACTGAGAGGAAAATAAAGTGATCAGGAACAGTCAGCATGGATTTACCAAGGGTAAATCATGCCTGACCAATCTCATTTCCTTCTATGAGCAGATGACTGGTTTTCTGGATGCAGGAAGAACCGTTGATGTGCTATACCTTGATTTTAGCAAGGCTTTTGATACAGTTTCCCACACCATTCTCATTGGCAAATTAAGGAAGTATGGGTTGGATAGGTGGACTATAAGGTGGATAGAGAACTGGCTAGATCAACGGTTTCAACGTGTAGGAATCGATGGTTCCATGTCTAGCTGGCAACCAGTCATGAGTGGTGTGCCCCAGGGGTCGGTCCTGGGGCCGGTTCTGTTCAACATTTTCATCAATGATCTGGGTGATGGAATAGACTGCATTCTCAGTAAGTTTGTGGATGACACCAAGCTGAGGGGAACAGTAGACACGTTGGAAGGCAAGGACAGGATTCAGGGAGACCTAGATAAATTGGAACAGTGGGCCAATAGAAATCTTATGAGATTCAATAAGGATATGTGTAAAATCCTGCACTTGGGACAAAAAAACCCCATGCACTGCTACAGGCTGGGAAACATTCAGCTAAATAGCAGCACTGGAGAAAAGGACCTGGGGGTCATGGTGGATGGGAAGCTAGATATGAGTCAGCAATGTGCTCTTGCTGCCAAAAAGGCCAGTGGCATACTGGGCTGCATCAAAAGAAGTATTACCAGCAGATCAAGGGATGTGATCATTCCCCTCTATTCTGCACTGGTGAGGCCACATCTAGAATACTGTGTTCAGTTTTGGGCTCCCCACTAGAAAAAGGACAGGGACATGCTAGAGAGAGTTCAGAGGAGGGCAACCAAAATGATCAAAGGGCTGGAGCACAAGCCCTATGAAGAAAGACTGAAGGAACTAGGCTTATTTAGCCTGCAGAAGAGAAGACTGAGGGGGGATTTGATAGCAACCTTCAACTACTTGAAGGGATGCTCTAAGGAAGATGGAGCTTGACTGTTCTCGGTAGTAACGGAGGACAGAACGAGGAGCAATGGTCTCAAGTTGCGGTTAGAGAGGTCTAGGCTGGATATTAGAAAAAAACTTTTTTACTAGGAGAGTGGTGAAGTCTTGGAATGAGCTGCCGAGGGAGGTGGTGGAGTCTCCACCTTTGGTGGTGGTTAAGGCCTGGCTGGACAAAACCCTGACTGGGATGGTTTAAGCGGGAGTGGTCCTGCCTCTGGCAGGGGGTTGGACTAGATGACCTATGAGGTCCCTTCCAACCCTATGATTCTATGATCTGTTTGTGGCCAGGGCCTTGTGCAATTCCCTTGATAATTCCACAGTCTCACTTGGTACTAGTAACACATTTACTAAGGGCCTGTTTAATAACAGAAAAAAAGGCTCAAACAGTTCTCAGGGTCCCCAGAAAGAAGGCCCTGACCACAACACAAGTTTGTACTCAGCCCTGGTTCTTCTGCCACAATCAGAGCTCTTCCTCTAGCCTGGTTCACTCAGCCCTCTAGCCCTGACTTCCTTCTGTCAGCCACACTCTATAATTTCTTTTTGCTTTTGATAATCTCTTGATCCAACCCAGGTATGCCTGTGTAGTAATCATGGTTGGCTAGCTTCAGGCATTAGGAGGCAAGTCACCTTGTTACACAGCCCGACTCCTTTTAACTTCATTAGCTGTTGGGTCAAGTCTTAAATGAAGGTTGATCATGCTCATATGGAAGTCAGGAGCACCAGTAGACCTGAACTGATGAATTCAGTAAACCTGCCTAATGCCATATAAGTAGCATTTTTCTATGTGGTGTTGTGACAATCATTTAGTTTTAATTAATATCTTGTGATGTTTCATAGTAAATGACTTGGAAAAGTGCTGAGCATAGACAGCTCCCATTAATTTCAATTGGATTTCCACTTGGTTGCCATTCCTGCAAATCAGACCGCTAAACGTGGTATGAGCTCTCTTTGTGCCCAATTTAAAGATTTCCAGAAATTTTGAGACTTGTGGATTTTTTTAAGTGAGATATAAATATGTATACATGAGCAGAGCAGAGATGGCATTGTATGTAGCTGGAATCCTAGGCAGAAAGCTGCCTTTTTTGCCACAACTCACTATCTCTGGCTCTTCATTCCTCTGTCTGCATGCCTCTCACTTAAGATGCACTTTCTCCAATTATTTGCTGCTTTCTTGTTTCTTCTGCATCCATAGGCCTTTTGCCTCATTCACTTTAGATGAGGGGAGACATCATTCAGCTATAACAAAAATCAACAAAGCCCACCATCCTGTCCAACTCTTTACTTGATATACAACAAGCCATGAGAAAGTTTGAACAGCTAGGCTTTTGTTTGTTATTTTTAAGGTCCTTTGTTATTGTGTGGACTCAGTTACCAGTAATGTAGAGTAAAAGGAGCCATTTCTTGACTTCTTAGTTTAATTTGTTGGCTTGCTTTAAAAAATAAAAATTGGATATCTCTACATAAACGGGTAAATTGTAGAAATTTTTATTTTATAGATTTTTTTTTTTTAAATCTTTTAGAGGCTTTGGTACAAAGAACAGTTTTACTGCAGGAATATTACCTATCCACCCACAGCACTTGGAAAGAACAGCCAGAGTTAGGGAGCTCATTTTTGCTGCTTCTATAGAATTAAGCAGGCTGCCTTAAACTCTACAGAAATGTTGTCATCCTCTGTTGAATTCTCTAGGGCTTGTACTCTTTTTTGTTATGAAACACACTAAAATATCCATAGGTGTTGTCAGTTTCTATTAGGGTGTGTTCACACAGGCTTCTTATGTCGAAACAACAGAGGTTGTTTCGAAATAAGAAACAGCATGTCCACATGATGTACTCCCATTTGGAAACAAGGGGTTCCCTTGTTTTGAAATGGGAGCCATGTTTCGAAACGGCTTAAACCTACTTCTGTTTTGAAACAAGGTTGTTTTGAAACTAGTGGTTTTGAAACAAGGTTGTTTTGAAACTAGTGGTTTTGAAACAAGGTTGTTTTGAAACAACCCCATGGGGACATGTTGTTTCGGAACAAACTGTTCCGAAACAACATTTGACCTT
>ML681966.1:22619227-22662786 GCA_007922195.1 Podocnemis expansa
CTTTTTTGCCACCCTAGGTGAAGTATTTCCCCCCCCCCCAAAAAAAAAAGTGGCTGCACTGCCAGGGCCATAACTACAGTGGGTGACCGAGGCTTTGCCCTGGGCACTGTGGAGTGGCTTTGTCTAGCCACTTATGGGGGGGGGGGGTGGATGTTCAGAGCTTCTTCCTATGGCATGTCCCAGGTGCCAAAATTCCTAGTGCCACCATTGCCAGCTGTGGATAGAGAGCAGAGCAGCCCCAGTTGAGTCCTTGGTGCTCCCTAACTGTTGGTGCCGTAGGTGACCACCTACGTCACCTCTATGGCAGGACCAGCCTTGTTGAGAACCACATCTCTAGAGCTGTTGGCAGTTGCTATGAGTTGGAATAGCCCTCTATCCAATGCCAATGGTTCATCGAGGAAAAGAAGAGTGCAAAACTGGCTTAGGGCCATTTTTTCAGCGCAGTTGGACTCTATACACTACAGCCACAATATTCCAAAATTATCATTTCAGCACTCTAGAGTTCTAAAGTTACTGTAATATAATACCTAGAGACAAGGTGCCAGATTTGGTCTCAGTACTGTCAGTTTGCCTGCAATAAGTTTAAAAAGTGTCCAAGGCAACTTCAGGTACTTGTGAATGTGGATCTAGAAATTAAGACTGAAGTGTTGTATTCTGCATTTGTGAAAGATGACATTAACATACAATACAGCACAACTGCAGTTACAAACAACCTCCATTCCCAAGCTATGTCTATACTTAGAAAGGTTAATTAAGTTAGCTTACTTCAAAGTTATAAAACCTTTCATTAATTCAAATCAAGGAATTCCTTACTTCGAATTAATGAAAGCCAGTGTAGCCATGCATTAATTTAATTTGCATTAATCCTCATTAATACAATATAATTCGAAAGTGTAGGCATACCCAAGTTGTCCATGGTTCTGAAGTGTTTCTAACTTGGAACAAAATATTATGGCTGTTGTTTTAATAGTTTAACTTTTGACTCTATAGAGCTCTGAAACTTTACTATGGAGAAAGACATGCTGCTTTCTAACTAACTAAATTTAAATGAAATGAGCACAAATAGTTTCCTTACACTGTAAACCCTTATTTTTTTTTTTGTAGTGGTAGTAGATATTTAAAACAGAACTATAGTGTATTTACCTTTTTTTGTCTCTGCTGCTACCTGATTGCATACTGATTAAAATGAGGGCTGTGGTTGACTGCTCCATTTTGGTAATTCTGGTGTCATAACTCTAAGCTTCTACTGTATTAAGTTAAAAATCATCATCACCAAATCCAAACAATGCCTTTTCAAATTAAATAATAACTTTAAGAATAACAAATAAGTTTACAAAATATCAAACATACTCAAACTAGAGTAATGAGTGGATCCTTCAATATTCATGTGCAGTTTTATGCTGTTCTTCAATCCCTGTATGCCAAGTGCATGTTGAGTGGGGAAAAGAAAATGGAGGGGACTTGGAAGGGTGTGGGGGGGTTGGTCTCCTATATGGCTGAAATTTTTGCACTTATTTGTTTACTTTGCAGGGTTTTATTTTGTTAAGATTCTGTTACTAGTAGTTAAGCCAGGTATCATTACTATACCTATCTGGCAATAGGTTAATGGTGTGTTCTTGTTTCCTCTAAGCCATATTTATGAAGCTTTTTAATTCATCGAGGAAGCTTGTGGCTATCCCTGCATTACATCATACAATGCATATTGAAAATAATGCTAAACACATGATCAGGGATGGCACAGGAACTTGAGGAATAATGTATGCATACAGCGAGCTGTCTACATTAATCGATATTTCAATCACTTCCTTCCATCAATCCATACTTCCATTGGACAGGTGGTCAATTCATTCATAAGTATATTGTATACCACTGATACCACAAAAATAAATGAGCCTTGTTTCTCCCTGACACACTGATAAAGGTGTACTATTTTCCTCTTCCATTGGGTTGTACAAGTCTTTAAGGTGAGGATTCCTTTGTGTAGCTACGTCTGTTCCCTGGATGCAGCCAGCTCTAGCTGTGGTAAGTGCACTTTTTGACTGAGCACACTGATCCAGTGTCCCCTTGCTGTCATAAGCCCATTGGGGGGAAAATGTTTTCCATCTGGCTTCATAAAGATTGTGAACAACATGGCAAACCACAGTCATGCAAACAGCATTGATGACACAGGCATTCAAATGGGTTTGAAATCCCATGGGAGATGTCTGTCTGCCAAAGGCACATAAAACAGCCATTCTGCATCTCCTGAGAGAGATTTAAGCCAGCTTCTCCCAGAGCCCCTGACATCAGGGTGTAGGTTCACAAGCCGAGTTAAAAGGGATTTGTGATGTCCCTTAATTTGTCCTTTGGGAAGAGTTTCCTAGCTTCTTCTGAATACAACTCCCATCCAAAAAATGAAGAAACAACTCTGTCATGAACTTCTTGCAGTGCATCCCATGCTGACTTTGATCAATGGGCCATCAGTGCCTGCATAACAAGAGAATAGTACCTTTTGTATTTACACAGTCAATGCTCCTTGAGAAGGGCTAACTATGAGCATGCGAATCCATTGATGGTCCTAGAATAGTTTGGAAATGCTATTATCTCAAAGCCAGCAATTTTTTCAGGTATATCTTTTACTTCAAGGTGGAAGATGTAAACCACATGCCTAATTGCCTCAAACTTCTGCCACCACTTTACCCACAAAGCTCCAAAAATATAACTTCCCTTTACCCATGTGAAAAGATTCTGGACCTACTGCTGTGTGAGAGGTGGATTTTTCCACCCCTTTTTGTGTTTTCTTTTGCTGTGGCCAAACTTCAGCTTGTCTTATGGAATGTGGCCTGTTAGGCCTCTACAATTAGATGGTGTTATCTCTTGACATCAGGGAGTAATGGCCTTCAAGAAGAGTTATTGTCAGTAAGTGGGACCGGACCTAAAGAAAGTGATAAAATAAACTATATCTTACAGCCGTAAAACTTGAGTTATAGCTGCAAAACTTATGAGTTCCTATGCTGACCAGAACAGTGTCGGTAAGTTTCCATACCAACAAGCGATATGCTAATTTTCAGGGGTCCAAGGCATAAAGCTGGGGTTCTGGCTTAGGCATGTTGGAGAAGCGATAGGCCAGCAGCCTGTCGTGTTGCCAGGGGATTTGGCCACCCCCTAGGCATCTCCCCACTCTTCACAAGGAAGAGTGTTAAACCCCTTGACTGATCACCAAGGGAGTCTGCAGTTTTTCTTTCTTTTTGGCAGATCTTTTTCTTTTTCTTTAATTTTCACCTGTTCACCCTGGAGTGGGAGGTGGGCAGTAGCCCTCAGGTGCTCCAAAGGGGGTGACGGGGTGTCCGACCACTGCAGCTGGTCACGGTGGGCTCTGGATTTTAAGGCTGCAGGCAAGAGCCACGAGGCTGCCTGTTGGTCAAGCCGTTTTAACACCGGGCTGTTCTATCACATCTTGCTATCTTTCAAAGAAACAGGTCTGCTGTCTGTCACTCCTGAGATAACATACAGATGTGGTAAATATACTCTGGTCAAATTTGGGATTTAAATTGGGAAATGCTTTTTGGGGACGTGTATGTGTATTATTATTGCTCTGAACCTATTAACCTCACAGATCAGAATGAAGCTGGTGTTCCACAATCAAATTGGGAAACAGCAGTGTAAAAGAGTGTGATGAAAGCATAAATCCACTTGTGTTCCACTCCAGGTACCCCAGCTGACCCTTGTAACTCCTAGCCGCAAACAGCTCATGGCTAGCCTCACTGGGCAGTGATCCATGGTGTCTGGAGAGCCAGGGGGAGAAGCAAGGTGTTCATGCTGTCCTGGGCTGTGTCTGATGTTTCAGTGTGTGTATGTGGTAAATAGCAAAGCTCTTTTTACCTACAGATTGTGTGTTCTATCTCTGTCTCTTATAAACCCCACTCTGTTAAATTATATCAATCAGGATTGGAACTGGGGGTTGAATTCAGGGTTAGGCACAAGAATGGGGATAAATGTTAGTGATATTTGTGCTCTATTTTCTGTTTATTGGGCAATTAATTTGTACTTAGAAGATCTTTAAGAAATAGAGTTATAAAACCACAGTTTGTATGAGTTTTAATAAGTGTAATTTAATAGGAATTGCAAGTTTTAATTTTTGTAACAGGAATATTAGTAATTGAATAATATTAACCTCTTATTTAACTTTTTTCTCTTTGTTCTTTTCTGTAATTTTATTTATCTCAATAAAAGTCACATAGAAAGTAGTTAACCCAAAAAATTGCAGTTTGGTCTCTTGCCTCTCAATTGGGACTCCTTCTTGCAGTGTGGGGATCGTGCCCCTACACCCACTCCCCCAAAACATGCTGCTCATTTCACATCTGCAAGATCATGTGTTTCCCATCAGTTTGTGGTTGTGGCCCTGCCCCAGAAGTGTTGATCCGTATAGGTGCATCAAGTGGCTGTACCAAGTGTGATAAGCAGCATCAGCTAACCTTAATCTGCCAAGTATGCATTTTTCTTCTGATCCACCACTCTGAGAAGAGCTTCTGGATCATGGAAAAAACCTCTGCTTATGCAGATTGCATATGATGATATTAAGCTCTCCCCTGAACTAAAAGAACAAAGGTGCATTTTTTTCTCTTTTAAGAATTCTTTTTATGTATATTCACTTGCCACTTCAACTAATTTAAAATTTACATTTTGATCTTTGTCCACTAGCCACTCAAAGTGTGGGACTTAAGTCAAGCACCTGACTTTATATTTGGTATCCAAATATAAGTGGAATGACTCTCCAGAAGGGCTAACCATCTGGAAGTCCACTGAATGCAGTGTAAGTTGTGGGTGCTCAGTCTATCTGGGGAAGAAGTGGGGGGGTGCTTTAGGTGCTTTATGCTTTTAGCTGTCTAATTTGGGCCTCTACTAAGGAAACCATTGCATAAATGATATTAAGATACAATCTATCTACCTTGTTTTCTGTTTCTTATCCCGTGATACATTATAAATGTATCCCTCTGAACCTCATCCCACTGCTAGTTTATAAACTGATAAAAAGGAACTAAGGCTATGTCTACACTGGCCAATTAGTCCAGACTAATTTAGTTCAGATCTACACTAGGCTTTGCCTAGTTCAAATGCAGAAATTTCTTAGTTCGAACTAAGCAAAGCTTAGTCCAAACTAATAAGTTCAAACGGTTAGTCTGGACTAAGCACTTAGTTCGAACTTTAAGTTGAACTAGCGCGATATAGACATAGACGAATAGCTTAGTTCAAACTAAGTCATTAGTTCAAACTTGGCACACTGACTAGTTAGAACTAAAAAGTTAGCTTGAACTAGTAAGCACAGCTAGTTTGAACTAAAAAGCCTCGGGTTAGTTTGAACTAACTGTGAACTGCTTAGTTAGGACTAAGAAAGTCCAAACTAAGCTTTGCAATGTAGACATAGGTCATGTGGTTTGGATCCTTAGGCTATCTGTCTAATTTAATGTGGGGTTTTCTTTTTGTGAGTGGTGGTGGTGCGTTTTTAATTACTGTGCTGAAAGTTAGGCATTAAGGAATAAATGTTGTGAAGTAAATTGTTCTCTTGTGAAAGTTAGGGTATAACTTTTTTGACCGGATAAAGGAGAGAGTGACAGAAAATGGCATACTGTTAACATTTTATTTTTCTGGATGTCACAAGACTTTTTCATTTTGTCTTGGAGTTGAATTGTTTCTTCTGTAACATTTTCAGTTAAGAGACTCAAAATTGTTCATAAATATCATTTTTTTAAATTAATAAATTCCGAACAAAAGCAACGATAAAATCAAATGAAGCTAATTGATATTTTAATAGAATCCTTGTGACTATCCTCAAAAAACTTTTAGCTAGTAGCATTTTTTAAATAAAGACTAAAACATTAGAACTTCTTTAAATACGCAGTTAGAAAGTAAACACAAATGAATTGTTCATGAATGGGGGAACCAAAGACTTGTCCAACTCTGATTGGATGCTCCATCTGTTGAAAGCACCCAAAACTCCCCAACTTGATAACAGCCCAATGAGCTGTGGTTTTTTTGGGACTTGCAGGCTTTCTGCAATGCATTCAGGAACCAAACTATGGCATAATGTAGGCACCCAGGACCTTCAGGCTCCTGCTTCCATGCAGGGAGCCTGGGAAATTAACATGGTGGGGTCAGTGGTGAGCTCCCTGATGTGGTCCAGGGAGCCTAGCTGCCCTGAGGGCACTGACATTAGGGCCTGGAAGGCTCCCTGCCATGGAGATATGGACCTTGAAAAATGGGTTTCTAACTGACTCTGTAATGGTCACCAAAACATTGTTCTGCTTTTTTTTGAATGGGTATTTTCTGACTAAACTAAACTGTTTCTCTAGAAAACTTCTAACCAGCACTAAGGCAGATACACTTCATCAGATTAGAACATATCTCACCTAGGGACTATGACCAGTCAACCCCTCAAGGCCCACTGGCTAAGAATTCACTGCCTATAACTGTAACTGCCACCATTTATGTTGTAATAATATTTATCCAAAGCATATCATGCAGGGTATCACATGAAAACTGATGACACTCTGGTCTTGAAAAGTCTTGCATGATTCATGCATGGTTATCATGTAAAGAATTAGGTAGGGGGGTGCTAGAAGTATATGCTTAGACAAAGCAGTCTAAGTAGATCTGATAAATTGTTTTGTCCTAGACAGAGTAATATATGTTGTCCAGTCCACCATGGTCAGGCTTGTAAGCCAGAGACAGTGGGTAATATATTTGTATCTATGGTAAACAGTGATCAAGCTAAGAGGCAAAGGAGGAAACAGCATAGGTTGATTTCAAGTAAACAGTGAAAATACATTTGCATTTAAGATAAACACCAGGAAGAGATCCCAGCTTGCTGAAAAACAAACAGCATGACCAGAGCCTGAACCCCAGAGGCTAATCCTGACTCTCAAAACAAAACCATGCATTTTGTCAGAGAAGAGGGATTCTGGCATTTGTCATTCAGGGAACAAAGGAACCAGTGCCCATTGATTCTGTGAATGGTGGCTCCACGTGCTTGAGAAACTGGAGATACTGATGGTATGGTTCAAATTGTACCTTGCTAAAACTGTTTTAGTTATTAAAATGCATGGATTAGTTTATAATCACACAGATGTTTTCCTCTTGCTTAGGTTTGCCAAACCTATGTTCTGAGATTTTACTATAACCCAAGTATAAATTTATTAACCATCTCAGAATTATCTATTAATTTGGGCACAAACAGACTAACGTGTATACGGTCTCCTCAGATACAGCAGACTTAATTTTTGTGAATGCCTAAGGACATGGAACTTGGGGTTCACTAAATGTTATCTGTGAGGCAAGACTTAAACTGGCAGAATCTTGCTGTCTGATTGGTAGATGTAGTTTACAGTCCAACAAAGTCCTCTGTTGCTGTGGCAGAGGCTAACAGTGATTTAAGGTTTTGAGCATACTTAGGAAGCATCACAGCAACTTCTAATATCTGTGGAAGTGGGGAAGAAGGAAAACCAATAGTCTACCATTGATGGGGTTTTTTCCATCCTCTGTGTGAGGGAAAAGAGGAAGACTTTGCCATTTGCTCCCATTTTCCTACACAGTTCCCAGAAATAACAGAATGGTGCTACCAGATCCCTGTCTTGTTTGTATTCCATACTGTGGGATCTAAAATGAAATTGAGAGAGAGAACAGGGTATTAAGAAGAGTAAGTGGGGTAGAAGAGAAACATCACCTTTTGGGGTAACTTTAGACAAGAAAACCATAGAAGTTAATTGAAGAGAATCAAACTCTGGGGGGAAAAAACAAAATAAATGGAAAGGGCAGGGAAGAGGGAGTGAATTAGTGAAAGTGGGGAGGAAGAAGAGAATACAAGACATAGTGGGCCTTGATTGATCTCTATCACCTCAGTTACACAACAGAGTAACTAATGAAAGATCAAAAGCAAACTTATATAGACAAAATACTGTTGCCACACTATTACAGTGAACTATTTGTTTGGTTTGCCCAGAACTGGTAAAACAAAGAGCCTTGAGAGATCTGACCTCTGAGATGGTGGTAGATCTGCATAGACTGCCCATACCCTGTTGTGGAGGTGAGGGATAGCTTTCTTGGTTTTATTTGCATTGGTAGTGCTAGCACTTGGACTGCTTTAACATGTTTGAATGTGTCTGGTGAAAATATGAGAATGAACTTGAGGCATGGTGGCTATGATGTACAGTTGAAGAGTTTTTTGTGGTTGGCTACTTCTTCTGTTTTGACTCTGTCAATAGTATCTGCCCAAGCATAACAATTGGAAATCATCTCCATTAGTGTGTGGCTTAAGAAAACAACTTTCCTCAACCTTCCTGTCACGTTCACCTTTATCTTAATATATCAATTCTATTCATTTCTAAAATTCTTGGTTGTGAGTGAGGAAATTCTAAAATCTAATCACAGGACAAGAGCATTTTGTGTTTAAATGTTCCTTCTCATGAATGCACATCCTAGGGAGTGTCTTAACTCTTTTTTAGGTATCTGTTTTGTACCATTTTCATCTTCATTCAGTGTTGTCTGGGGTGAGGGGAAAAAAAAACTAATTGAATCACTGCACTTATCGCAGTGGAGACTATTTATAAAAATATCAAGAGAGGCAAATAAAAGAAACAAACCAAAAAAAGAGGCAAATTAAAAGGCCCTCTGGGAACTACAGAGCCATTACAGTGAATAAAAACATAATGTCCTGAAACATAGGTTAAAGTTTAGTTTGCTGAGTAAACAGAGTCAAAGAATGTGCTGAAATAATCAATGTGATCATTTGTTAGCAGCAATGACAGCTAACATGATCAACAGTGCAAAACACCATTCAACAAAGATGAAAGGAAGCAATCGGGGAACAAGTTCCAAAGGCCTAGCCAGGTTAGTCTAGTTCAGCAAAACAAACAATGCTTCCTGTGGCACTTTGAAGCATCTGATGAAGTTGGATTTTTCTCCCACAAAAGCTCATGCAATAAATAAATTTAATTAAGGAACAAGATCTCATTGGCTGTGTCCACTCCAGGGTTTTACTTTGAAACAACAACCATTGTTTTGAAATAAAGCCGGGCATGTCTGAACAATGTTTTGTTATTTCAAAACGCCGGGACCCCGTCATTTAAAAATAACTGCCGTCATTTCAAAAAAGTAAAACGTTACATGCAATCAAAATAGCTGTTGTTTTGAAATGGTTTTTTGAAACAATGCCGTTCAGACATGTTATTTCAAAATAACACTTTTGCCCTTCTCCTTCCAAGGGTGTCTCACTTTTTGTATATATTGGGTAGGGGCATGGTCCAGTGAGGGGGCCATTTGCCACACCTCCCATGCTGCCCCTCTCCTGAAGTGAAAGAGCGTGTCCACACACAAGGCATGCAGTTTCGCTTTGAGGGTTTCCCTTACTTCAAAATAACTTAAATCAAAATAAAATGTTATGTCAAAATAAGGATTTTGTATTTCAAAATAACTTATTTTGAAATAACAGTTTGTGTGAACACAGCCATTCAGTACAGGTACTGAATGCAGAGAGCTTTAGCTATCCTGTTCCTAAGAAATATACAGGAAAGCCAATATAAAATATCATATGCCTAGTTATGTGGGGCAACTGTCCTTTTACTGACACATAAGAGAAGGGAGAAGAAGACCGTTGTTTGTTGTTTTTTTTTAATCAGTAAAAACAAATAATTGATTTTCAGTCAAAATTAACCTTTTGTGGTAAGGGGAGAGAGGGAAAGAAGAGTGACTGACTGTAAAATGCAAGTCCCATCCAATTACAGCACATAAAGGCAGGCAGCTAAATAGTGACAAATTTTATAAGTGTTTGTGTACAAATGTGCAAACTAAATACTAAGAGAGGTGAACTCAAATGCATTGCATTAAATGAAGATATTGATGACCTCAGAAACTTGATAGAACTGACAAGCAAGGGGAAAGTAATACTATGGTACAAAATATACTGAAATAAATACTTCATGTTGGTGAGGGAGTGCACTGTATATGAAAGAAAGTATAGACTCAAGTATATTAAATATCTTAAATGACTCAAACTGTAGCACAGAATTTCTATGGATAGACATTTCCTGCTTGAATGAGTAGAGTAGAAGAAATATACTGTTGAGAACCTGACCTGAATAGGGATGGTGAGTGTAAAATGCTCAGGGAGATTAGATAGGTTATAAAAATAGTAACCTCAATAACAAGGGATTTCAACTATGCCCATTGACTGTGTCGCCACGTGACAGGATGCTAAGATAAAGTTTCTGGTCATCATTAATGACTGCTTCTTGGAGCAGCTAATCCTTGAAGCCACAAAGGGGAGACCCAAATTCTTGATTTAGTCCTAAATTGAGCACAGGATCTCATCCAAGAGGTGAATGTAGGTGACCCACTCAGTAATAGATAACATAATGTAATTAAATTTCCCATCCATGGGAAATGGGGGCTGGGAGGAAACCAAAAGAAAAGTCTTTATAGTAGCACTCACTTCAGAAAAATGAAGTTGTTAAATGGAAATTAAATGTAACAGTCACAAGAGTGAAATGCCAGCAAGCTGCATGGAAATGATTTTTAGAACATCGAGGCTATGTCTACACTTACAGTTAAACTGATTTAACTTATCAATTTAACAAAATCAATATAAAAATCATTGCACTGATTTTAAGTTAAATCAATTTAACAGGTCCCTGCTAGAAACTCAAATTGAAGTAGCATATTCATGGACAGGACTTGCTATTTTGATTTAGGAGGTGGGCACCATGAGAGGTGTGGCAACTTGGTCCCCTAAAAGGGCCATGCCCTATATAGAAAAAGGAAAGCAACTGAGAAGGAGAAAGACAAAAAGAGTTAAATTGATTTAACAGTTAAATTGAAATAACATATCTGCACGGTGTTATTGAAATAACAATTTCAATTTAACCATCATCGATATAATACTAGATTTTATTATATTGATATGACTTTTTCCTTATATAAAAATGAGGGAGCTCCTCATTTCAAAATAAGGATATATCGTGCGGACCTACCATTTTTTAAATCAAAATAACCACCGCTATTTTGATTCAAACAGTGTGTATGGACGTACCCCATAAGAAACTCAGATTAAATGCATATTCCAAAATAAAAAGAAATAGTGTACAAAAAATGACTAAGCAGAGTGAGAGAGGTGGTTATGGGCAAGATGGAATCCTTTTAAAAACTGAAGCCAAATCCTACTGAAAAATAGAAGGAGCATAATCTCTGGCAAACCAAGTGTAAAAGTGCAATTAGGTTGGCCAAAAAAATAATAATTTGAACAACTAGTAACAGTGTCAGAAACTGATAACAGAAAACTTAATAGCATCATAAGCAATGGGTCTGCTGGATGATTAAGATGTTAAATGAAGGAACACTAAAGAAAGGTTGGCCATTGCAGAGAAGCTAAATTAATTCTTTGTGTTGGTTTTTCACTACAGGAGATATGAGGGGGAATCACACTTGAATAATTATTTTAGTTGACAAATCTGAGGAATTGTCCTAAAATGAGATGTCAATAGAGAAGACTGGAACAAATTGATAATTTAAATAGTAATAAGTCACCAGGACCAGATGGTATTCACCCAAGAATTCTGAAGAAACTCAACTATGAAATTGTATTGTCATTTGTAACTTAGTACTCAAATCAGCCACTGTATCAGATGACTGAAGGACAGCTAATGTGACATCAATTTAAAAAAAAAGATTCCAGGGACATTTATGGCAATTAAAGACCAGTAAGTCTAACTTTAGTACCAGGAAAAGTGTTTGAAATTATAGCAAAGAACAGAATTATCAGATGCAGATAGAAGCCATTTGTTGGAAACAGTCAACACAGCTTTTATAAAGGAAGTCATGCCTCAATACTTTATCAGAATTTTTTGTGGGGGAAGAATTAAACAAATGTATAGATAACAGTGATTTAAAGGATATTGCTGATTTAATGGTTGTGGATAGTTCTCTGAAAACAAACATACAATGTGCAGTGGCAATCAGAAATGCTACTAGAATGTTAGGAGCCATTAGGAAATGAATAAATAATTACCATAATGCCACAATAAAAATCCATGGTTTCCTTATGCCTCGAATATTGGGCTCCACTCTGGTCGTCCCACTTCAAAGACCTATTAAAAT
Organism: Podocnemis expansa; assembly: GCA_007922195.1. NCBI lineage: Eukaryota > Metazoa > Chordata > Testudines > Podocnemididae > Podocnemis > Podocnemis expansa. The sequence continues at coordinate 22,631,351 of ML681966.1, forward strand.
GGAAAAGACCGAGAGAGAGGCAACAAATTATTAAGATGTGAAAGAGCTTCTTTCTGAGGAAAGATTTAAAAAGACTGGGACTTTTCAGTTTGGAAAAGAGATTGCCAATGAGGGATATGATAAAAAGCTATCAAATCATGGGGTTTGTGGAAAGTGAATTGTTTATGCTTCACATGACACAAGAACAAGTGGTCAGCAATGAAATTAATAGGCATCAGGTTTAAAACAAAGTACTGCTTCACACAATGTGCAGTCAACCTGTGAAACTTGCTGTGAAGGCCAGTAGTTCAAAAAAGAATGTGGTTATGTTTCTAAGTCCACCAGTGGCTTGTGGTCAAGATGGTCAAACACATCTGGGTGTTAGAGAGTAAGCAGATGCAGGGGTTGGAAGATTTAATAAATCACTTGACGACTGCCACGTTCAGTTCATTCCTTTTGAAGCATCTGTCATTGGCCACTTGTTAAAAGACAAGATACAGGCTAGATGCATCATTTGTCTGACCAACTATGACCATTCTTATGTAACAAAACATAGGTGAAATCCTGGCCATATTGAAGTCCTTTGAGAGTTCTTCCATTTATTTCAAAAGACCCAAGATGTCAGTCCCTCTTTAGGAGAATGCACTTGCCCACCCAATGGGACCTAAGGTAAAACAAAAAAAAAATTCCACTGATTGCTACTGCATATTCTGCTGTATTTGTGTTGCAGCAAAAGCTGTCAAGGGTATACACTATTTTACGAAGAAGTTAGCAAGATTAAAGGATTAAGAGATGGGTGATGGATTAAAAAAGAGGCACATCATTGGTCTGTGTAGAGAGGTGGGGAATAAAAGGAGATGTGGTAGAGGTGTACAGAATGATAAAGAGTAGAAAGAAGGTAAATTAATAACTACCATTTATCCTTTGTCATACAAGCAGGGGCAAGGCAACACTCAAGTAAAATGAAATACGATACATTTAAACCTGATAAAATATATTTTTATACAATGTATAATTTGTGGAACTCACTGACACAGGATATTACTGCAGGCAAGAGGTTAGCAGGATTTTAAAAAATTGAACATTTGGCCAGTGAGAAGAGCCATAGCTATATGACATGAGAGAGAGAAGAAGAAATGGAAGGGATAGCCTTCATTATTAGTACATAAGCTGGCCTCTCATTAACAGGTATCAGGAAAAAACCTTCCCAAAAACCATGTTTTTACCTGTCTCTGTAATAGATGCTTTTTATCTTCCTGTGAAGCATGTACAAAATTAAAATATTCAAAATCTTTTTCAAATTATTTCCCCTAGTAGCAGCACAACAAACCAAGGAGATTTAAAAAGCAAGGAAACAAAAAGCCATTTAAATCAACCCCATACCAAGAAAGTTTCATATTTCATAAAGAAGCACTGGTGTGTGTGGGGGGGGGAACCCACACCTGTGATTCAGGCTGCTTTTGTTCTGACTCCTGAGACCATCACAACTGAGGTGCCTGGTGTTACAGGAAAGGTTAGGATTAGAAAGAGACATACAAAACTCTCACTGGAAGAATGAACAGATATCTGAGCTAAAATTTTAGTGTTTCAGTCCTACAGAAGTTAGTTCAGTCTACTTATTACCTAGATATATTGCTTTTCTTAGAGAGATTTGTAGTGCTGTCCTAATTCTCTGAGAGAACTTGGGTTTTTTTCAGTGTTTTTTTCCCCAGTCCCCTTTCTTTCCAGTGTTACTTCCAGATAGGAATGCCAATAGTCCCATATTACAAAAGACTAGAGGACAGCCTCTATTTTTTCATTCCTGTGCAAGATTGGGAATCACTGAATGCTGCCAAAAGCAGCAAGCCATATTCTTGGTGAACATAGGCGAGAGCTGATTTATTATTTTGTGTATTAATAATCATGGTAGGAGGAGGGGTGGGATGGGAATGGAATGCTAAGAAAGCAGACCCTTATGTTTGAAATACAGTGTTGGCAACTCTGCTACCAAGGGTATTAATTTGAGGCTGGGTTTCTGCTGGAGGATGCTGTGGAGCTAGGCTGTCTAGGAAGTACCATCCAGCAGGGTCTAAGTGGAGGCTTCTCACAGCTCAGTGATTGACTGATGTTAGTGTTTAAATAAGGAAGCTATAACTGGGAGCTTTCTAACAATGTACCTGATCTGCCTTGTTCCAGACTTGGTTTGCTCTAGACCAGACGTGGCCAAAGCGCAGCTCAGGAGCCACATGTGGCTCTTGAATGAAAAAGTGTGGCTTGAGAAAGAATGTCAGCAAATCAGTTTAGTAGGTAAAAGTATATGTAGAGCCCTGCGTGGATACAAAAATGTGGAACCACATCTGATCTGCATCCACTCGGTGATAACATTAATCCAATCCAAAATCCGCATGCCAGGGTTTAGCTGCATCTGTAACCGCAGCTGCAACCAAGCTTGGGCTCACATACAACTATTCAGCCTTTGATTGGTTCATTCCCCATATGGGTCCCATCCACTTTTTCCTTTCTTTTTTGTGTTTTGCATGCTGTGCTATCAATCAGATTTCTTTGCCCACCAATGAAATCTCTGATTGACAGCAATGGCTTGCCAACTGGAAGCCAGAAAACGAAGAAGTGGGCAGGGGAATGAGCCAATCAAAGGCCAGCAGTGAGTCTCCAAGCCCTACCTCAAGACTCTGATTGGCTGGCAAATCACAATCTAGGATTGGCCAGAGCACTTCCTGGTTCCCTTACATTCTGCCCACACAGAGCAGCACAGCAGCTTCAGCAAAGGATCACAGCATGATAAGGTGACAATAGAAGCTGCATCCATGTGTCGATCCACAGCAATGGGGGTGCAGTTATCCACACCTGCACCTGCGGATGTGGATATCTGCAGCGCATACCTGCGGATTTGCAGGGCTCTAAGTATATGGCTATATGCCTCAGTGCGGCTCTTGAAGGCTTAATAATCAACTTGTGTGGCTCTCGAGTTCCACAAGTTTGGCCACCCCTGCTCTTGATTCTGGCTTTTGACCTCAGTTTGTCTTTGATTTTTTTGGTATTTGTTTGCTGTTTATAACCTAGTGCTTGACCCTAACTTCCTGACATCCTGATCCAGCTCAATTCTGACTCTCAGCTGCATTCTGTCTGTAACTTGGTGCCTGATGCTGACTCAGCATTCTGATACCACTTGATGACCCTACTTTTCATCTCCTGGAGTGACATAACAGCTGACTTGTTGAAAAAGGCTGACCAAGAGCAGTGAACTGCATCTCAGTTCTACAACCATTTACTCTATCAAAAAAAAAAAAAAAAGAAATCCAGCAACTGCACATCTCAGGGATATTTTAAATTAGATCCATTGTATGAGGGCCACGTGTTATCCAATGACCGTGAAAGGATATATTATTTTGCACACCATGTGGTATATTCTTCTTTTTAATGTATGCAGTGACTTCACCATGAACATTAGTGGATGTTAGTACCATGACATAAGAGAAGGAAAGATTTAACTTGTTATATTGTTCCTTCATAGTTGCTAGGCATTCTTGGTTTTGCAAAGACTTTGCCTGCCAGCAGTAAGCTACTAATAATGCAGAAACTTTAGCTTAACATCTTCTGTATTATAGTATGTTAGGTTACATAATGCAGCATAGAACCACAAGTATAATTTGGAGTATATCAAGCCATAAATAAAAGGACAAGAATGAGTCCCTTTTGTAATTTCAGAATTTATTCTGTCTCTTGATATATGTATCCATACCATAGATGTGTCAAATGCTGATCCAGGAGTTTTGTGCCCAGCCAGCCCCCACTCAGTTTTTACAACCAAACATACACTAAGAATGTGCCTTTCAGGCAGTTTTGTGCAGGATTTAGGGTGACTGCCAGAAAGAACAACGAAAAAGCTATTGTGCTCCCATTAGCTAAGTGGCTGCTCCAGACAGAAACTTTCATCCAGCCACCCCATGCCAAGAAATGAATATGGGGAGAAAGCAGCAGAAGCTGCTGTGATTCCCAAGTGTTCTGTCTGTTTTGGGTTTTGATTTTGGCTCTTTTTGGAGGGATGGTATGTGTCTCCATGGATGCCATGCTGCTTAGCAGGATAGCAATAGTTTCTATCTTTCCATACCAAAAAGAGATGGGGGCCATGATTCAATAAAGAGTGGTAGGGAGCTAATTTGCATGAGCTCCCTGGATCCTTTTTTAGGTTGAGGTATGTAGTCACTAGCCGGTTGCTTCATGCCATTCCCCAACCCATCTTACTGTGTCAGCATAAGTATATTTAGATTCAGCTACGCTGGTATGACTCTCTAGGACAGTTGTGTGTAATTAGCTGGTCCTTTGGGCTCTTCTTGTTCCTTAGGTTTCCCCCCCCCCCCCTTGCATCTTATAAACAGACTTCAGACATCCTTCTTGACAGCAGAGATAGCCGAAAACCCCCAAAATGCTGCTACTCGTGTCCTTTTCAGTCTCTGGACTTCATTTAAGGACCATTCCTATTCAAGTCCATGTCCCTAGCTCTATTCATCATGCTTTGTTGAGTACCCATGTAGCAATTTGTTCCCACCACTGAGCACTCTTTACATTCCTCTTTTCTTTCTATATGGTAGCCTTTCAGCATTCATCAGTCTTTGTACAGAATGATATGAACTAACATTTGCATTCTCAACGCTTCTTTTGGTAGCATAGAGGATCAAATCCCAGGTGACTGTTCACATAAAAGTCCTCAAGGAAATGTGCTCGTAGGCCTCCCATTGATTGCTGTGGGAGCACTACTAGGCCAGGTGATAAAATAAGCCGTGTTCTGATCCAATAAATATTCCTATCAAGAAGTCCAAACAACTATACTGCAACCAATAATCCTAGTGTCTCCCACCCTTTGCATGCATGTTGAAGACTCATTTATCTGCCTCTAAGACAAGGACTACAACTTGATGCTTTCACTTTGATCCTAATGCATTCTTCAGTGTCTCTAGAATCTAGTAAATCAACAGCAATAGATTTAAAAACGTCACCCTTTATAGGCAGTTCAGTTCTATCGTTTGCTTTTGATCGCAACAATAAAAGCTACTGAGATAATGTAAAAACCTTCTAATTCCTGGTAGACATCAGCCTCAATACTATTCTTCTGTTTTATTTTCCAGTGAATTTCATGGGTTGTTGCCTCTTTTCAGTTAAATGGCAATGATTTTTAACCCATTTTTCCCTTCTTTTTAGGTATTATCATGGAATATTTTAGTGGTGATGTTTTTCACTGCCATATTTCAACCAAACTGTGATATTACTCATATGAGTTTGTATTCTATTTCTTGTCTCCATCCCTCTATCTATTTATCTGTGTCCCGGGGGGAGGCATTAAAAACAATAGACAAATTGGGCTCTGGTCATTGTGATTTATCTCTGACTTAGCTCTGTTCATTTCAACATTGTTACATGAGGGAAATAACTAGATTAGAATTATATGAGAAAATAGAAAAATGAACTAACATAGCAGTTTTGCATTTAAAAATACACCACTGTGGTAGCTATTGTATCTTAGTCTTAGATGTATGCAGTCATTTGTTTTTCAACCTAGGCCTCCCTTTCAGTACAAGTGTGCCTTTATATAGTTAGACTTACTATGTAAAAAATAGGCTAACTTATTTGAGGCATTTTTACCAGAAAACTTTCTGCCTGTACAGTACTGAAAGCCAATAAGGTTGAAAAACATCTGAGTTAAGTCTTTGAAAATTAATTTCATGGCATAAATGAGCCCATAACTACTAAGAGTAAAATGGGCACTATCATAATTTAGTTGAGCAATGCATAGTGATGGCCAATTTAATTGGTAGTACATTTATGTAATATAGTATTGGAGACCATTGCTTTTCATATGCATTTTTAATTTTAAGTGAAATATTCAAACTTTAAACTATTCCAGCAATAAATCTGTTGGAAAATTATAAATCCTATATTTGTAAGCACAGAAACAGAAATTTGTCAGTAATACACTTGCTTTTTTGAATTTTTACTTTTCATTTTCTACCATCTTGCTTGACTGAGCAGCACTCCCTTCAAAAGTTCAACTTTTTCCAGGGCTGCTGCGGGAACATGTCTTCCTCTATACTGGTTTTACAAAGTGTGAATGGTATCATGTGGGCCTCTATTAACAGGTGTAACTTGTCTCCTGAGAGAGAGAGAGAGATATATTTATTTTTCAAGTTGCTAACTTCATTTAATGTTGACATTATTTGCTGGAGGGTGCTGTAGAAATACTAAGTATGCATAGCAATTACTTTTGTCTTTGCATCCTAATACAAGAATGACATTGAACCCCAACCATTAAATTAAACATAATGGACATGCTGTATGTAGAATCAAAATTTGTTCTCTTTGATGGAGATGAGGGAAAAGATTTTATCAATCCTGGCCAGGATTATGACCCAAATATTAAATGTGGCAATAAAAAAATAATCTATCAAAGTGACTAAATACATATATATTAAAAAAAAAAATCTAATATGGAACTGATTCATATAAAACCTAGAAATGGATAATTTAGCACAGTGTGCCCAATCCAACTCTCATTCAACTTCCATGGAAGATGGAAAAGAGCCTTTATGCAGGAAATTAAACATACAATGATATAATTTCAGTTGTATGTGTATGGTTTCTAAATCTTGCCATCAATCAAACTCGCATTGATTTCAGTGGGACTCCTATGTGTGGGAGGATGGCAATGTCAAGCCAAAGTTTTTATTTAAAAAAAAAAAACAAAAAAAAACTTAGCACTTGCATTGTTTTAGACAAATATAGTCATGCACTCAGCAAATTATCTAACCAAAATATAGGATGATAAATAGAAAAAAAAAATAAAATGAGACCAAAGCATACATTTAGAAAGTGTAAGTTAGCATCCAAGAATGGCCTCTACTCAAAGTGTGGTGGGGGAACTTGATTTCTCTTCCTTTTCATGTTATTGGATGAGCAGGGGTGAATGTTTTCAAATTCTAAATAAAAAAAATTTGGTTAATGTTGAAAAATTTGGATGCAGTTAAGCATATGGAGCTATTAGTACACAGGGCATGTGAAGGATGAAATCCATATTACCTGGACACAGCATTCAAGTGAGCCAACAGCTGATGAAATCTGACCCTACCATTCCTTGATACCCACAAACCTGAAGAAAATCAATGTTTTGGAGAAAGTCTGAAAGAGGGGCTAACACAGCAACTCAGGTCTGTTCTGTACATATACTTGCGTTGGCTAAACAGAGGGACAGTCACTTGCAGAGACATATAAATGGGATTGTCAGGAATAGTGGCAGTGCACAATCATAGGGAGTGATAAGCAGACATTTTAGAGGATTGTAAGGTCAGGATTAGGACTTTGTGAAGAGGATTGCCTGTATAAACTGTATATTTTTAATATTTTAATGTCTTCATGGTAATGAGTTTCTTTATATCTAGATATTAGCAATGAAAAGCATACACATTGGAGATGTGGAAGTGCTTTGAGAGGGGGGGAAAAAATTCCTGAAGGGGAGCTGTAAGGATTCTAGAACATCAAATAGTTAAGAAATATCTTTGATCTAATATTGTAACCTGAGGGGAAAGGCGAGGTCAAAGGGAGATTGTTTGTTTGTTTGTTTGTGTATGGATGTGTTAGAAAATACTTTGGGGAAGACTGTTTAGTTATACTTTGTTCCTCCCCTCCCCACACCCCTTTCCAAATTGGCATTCCTTGTCAAGGCCCACTGCTACAATGATACCTATGAGAAATCACCAAAGCACAAATGGTTAAGTGGAGGGCCTGTAGGGATTTGATACCTGTTTCACTTTATCATTCCTCAGAATTTTAGATGCTTTTAAGCCAATTCATTTTATCATGTAGCTACATCTTCCTCATTATTTATACTTGTGCTCCATTCCTTGTCCAGTTGTTAGTTTATGCCTGCTTATTGCATCTTGCCTTAAATTAGACTGCAAACTCTAATTTACAGAGCTGGCCTCTTCTAGAATCAGTGCTATAAAAATACTTAGAGACACATGCTTCTAGCCCTGAAAAAGTCACTTTGTTGTTTAGTGGCACCAAGGATCTTCATTTAGTATGATAGGTTCTAATGCTTAAACCTAAAAGGGCACAGCGAGGGTGACTTCTGCTAGTATAACAGCTGCAGAGTTCCAGCGCAAATTAAAGATGTCTCCCTGCATGGCTGAAGGATGAGCATATTATAACTCAGCACACTCACTACTGGGGTGACAGTAAGTTAGTTAGGTTGTGCATTTCACCTATGTAAATTTTTAGCTAGAATTAATACCTTTGATATAAATAGGATTAGATATTTATTTGCTGATGCTTGCCCTTAGGTACCGTAGTAAGCAGAACACCAGCTTTATGTAAAGCAAAGAGCTAGGGCATGTGAACAAGGGCTGTATTTTTCGTTTGACCTTACTACAGAAATTGAGTGGGAATTATCAGATAGAATTAGATGAGTGTGCCACATGGGCTAGTTTGTCCTAAGAGAACAATAGGGAGAAGAAAGCAAACATTAATTGACCCTTGCACCTTCCTTGACTGGGTTCCACTGTTGTGTTGTATTAATTCTAACTAGAGAAAAATTATGCTGGAATGCTGAGAAAGATCACTGTCAGCTGTCAGTCATATAGATGTCATTCAGACAAAACCCTGAAGAAGTTGTGCTTATGACACAAAATCAATGGGAGCTCAGCCTGAAAAAAGAGTGCAGGATTTGAACCTATAGCTTGATTAGTGAAAAACCAGATAGCTACTATACACATCTCTATAACGTGTAATGTTCTTGGGGATATTTTTTAATTAGCTTTTAAATAGAAGAGGACTAATAAACTAAGACAATCTATTTTCAATAGTTTTGAAAATAGACTGCCTTGAATTTTAGTGAGTTCATTAAAGCTTTAATTATTTAATGATTATTGCTAAGAGACCATCAAAGTTAATAGTGCTTTTTTTGCCTTTTACAGCACTTTGTTGTAACACTGCTGATAGATAAAGCAGATTAAACATGATTTGCTTAATACTTTCTATAACCATTGCAGAAAAAGTTCAGAAAAATGACTCTCATTTCACTGAAAAAACTTAAGTAGTTGATAATTTCTTAAGTCCTTTTTTTTTAAGGTTAAACAGTAAACAATTGTGGCCCTACAGTATATGGATGAATGAATGAAATCATAAAGTCCACACATTACAGGCAGCTATTAGCTCTTCTAGCAATCCAGATTTTAATTGAACAATGATTGGCTACAATTCCAGGAAGGATGCTGTTTGCATGCTTCTCATATTTTGAGTTGTGACAGTGAACTCTCACAATATGTTATAATGAACGCTTTGCAAATTGTACAATTAGTTTCTTGACTAACATAATTCCTACATTTCATTTTTATAGGTCTCTAAATATGACAAATTTATTAGACCAGACAGTTTTAATTTCTCCATATTTTATAGTTGGTGTGACATTTATAAAAGATGGTTGGGAAAACATAGACCAGAAATAAAAAAAAAACACATACTAACAGCAGCACAAAATTCAGAGGTATACATAAACAAAAGCTGCACAAAACAAAGTATGATGAATTGTTCCAAGCTGCAACAAAACATCCATTTTGAAAGGTTTCTAATTATTTTTTATTTAACACTGCAGGAAGAGCCAAACCAGTGCAGACATGAGATAATCACAAAAGTTTTCAAACCTGAGTGCCTAAAATATGGCTTCTTACTTATCACTGAGATACCAAATAAGTAGGCTCTTACTCTTATTTACATACTTGGGGGGGGAAGTACATACCCCTAAAAGAATTTGTTTACTTAGTGTAAAACACCTTTGTTCCAAGATATAATCCACTGGCTGAAGTGCCCCAGAAGAGGAATTAAATCAAGGAAGAAATGGCCTAACTTAAATATTGAAGATATGTGAGCTTTAGGAAGAACATAGTTGTCATGCCAAATACAGCAAGCTTCAAGAAACTACCTTGGCTTAACCAGGAGATTTTCAATCATCTCTAAAAAAAATAGTCCCACAAAAAGTGGAAGCTAGGACAAATCAAAAAGGATAACTATAAACAAATAACACAACTATGTAAGCCACAAACAGAGATCAAACTAGTTGAAGGCAAAAACAAGAACATATTTTTTAAATACATTAGAAACAAGAGGAAGGCCAAGTGCACCATAAGACTGTTGAGCAAAGAAGGAAAAACAATAACAGAAAATATGGAAATGGCAGAGGAACTAAATGATTTGTTTTGGTCTTCACTGAGCAGGTTGGTGGGGATTGGATGCCTGATATGTGGGAGGGCAGTAAAAATGGGATAGGATCAGAAGCTAAAATAGGGAAAGAACAAGTTAAAAATTACCTCAAGAAGTTATGTCTTCAAGTCACCAGGACCTGATGATATGCATCTTAGAATACTCAAGGAGCTGACTGAGGAGATACCTAAGCCAATGGCTATTATCTTTGAGAAATCATGAGACTGGCGGGGTCCCAGAGGACTGGAACAGAGCAAATATAGTACTCACCTATAAAAAGGGAAATAAGAGCTACCCAGGGAATTATAGACCAATCTGTTAAACCACTGTACCTAGAAAAATAATGGTGCAAATAATTAAGGAATTGATTAAGAAACATCTAGAAGAGAATAAGGTGTTAAGTTATTCTTTGCATGGATTTGTCAAGAGCAAATCATATCAAACCAACCTGATAGCTTTCTATGATTGGGTCACAAGTCTTGTGGATAGAGGGGAAGCAGTAGATGTGGTGTATCTAGACTTTAGTAAGGTTTTTGAAACAGTCTTGCATCACCTTCTCATAAACAAACCAGAGAAATACATTCTGGATGGAGCTACTATAAGATAGGTGAAAAACTGGTTGAATAACTTCTCCCAAGAGTTAACAGTCACGCTGGAAGGGCACAATGAGTGGGGTACTGCAGGGATGGGTTCTGGGTCTGGTTCTGTTCAATATTTTCATCAGTGATTTAAATGATGGCATAGAGAGTACAACTTTATAAATTCTGCCAATGATCCCAAGCTAAGAGGGGTTGAAAGTGCTTTGGAGGATAGGATCACACTTAAAAATTATTTGGACAACCTGGTAAAATGGTCTGAGGTAAACAGAATGAAATTCAATAAAGAAAAGTTCAAAGTACACCACTTAGAGGAAAAAAAAATTCTTTGCACATATTCAAAATGTGCAATGACTACCTAGGAAGGAGTACTGTAAAAAAGGATCTTGGTGGCATAATGAACCACAAGTTAAATATGAGTTTGTTACCAAAAAAGCAAACGCCATTCTGGGATGTATGAACAGGAGTATTATAAGTAAGACACGAGAAGTAATTCTTCTGCTCTACTTGACTCTGATTAGCCCTCCACTGGAGTATTGTGTCCAGTTCAGGGTGATTGATTTCAGGAAAGGTGTGGACAAACTGGAGAAAGTCTGGAGAAGAGAAACAGAGGGTATGTCTACACTTACAATTTAGTTCGAATTAAGGAGGCTTAATTCGAACTAAAATGTATGTCCGCACTAGCTTTCATTAGTTCGAAATAAGGAGTTCCCTTAGTTCGAAAGAAAGAAAAGCCTAGTTCAAATCTATAAAAAAGCCTCCCTTAAGTTCTAATTAACCCAATGTAGCTGTGTTAATTCAAACTAACCATTAGTTCGAATTAACCACCACTAGATTTTTCCCTATGCAACAGCGCCCCCTACCTGATTTGAACTGGCAACTCCTGTGCATGGACATGCTAGTTTGAATTAGCTTAATTCAAACTAATAATTAGTTTGAATTAATTAGTTTGAATTCAGTTAATTTGAACTAACCTAAGTGTAGACATAGCCAGAATGATTAGAAATCTGGAACACTTGACTTATGAGGGAAGATTGAAAGAGCTGTGTTTCTTTAGTTTGCAAAAGAGGAGATTGGGAAGGAACGTGAAAATCATTTTCAAGTACCTAAAATGTTGTCACAAGGAGGAGGAAGAAAAATTGTTATCCTTAACTGCCAATGATAGGACAAGAAGCAATGGCCTTAACTTACAGCAAGGGACGTTTAGGACATGAGGAAAAATATCCTAATTGTCAGGGGATTAGCCACTGGAATAAATTCTCCAGGCAGGCTTTGGAATCTCCATCATTGGAAGTTTTCACAAGCAGGTTAGACAAGCACTTATAAGGTATGGCTTAAGAGCATGCTTTGTCCTGCCAAGTGCAGGTGACTCATGATCTCTTCCAGTTTCTGTGATTTTTGTTCTAATTATGGCCAGATTTTACCACTTCCTCCTCCTGTACAACTTATACCCCCCCTGCCCTGCATTCCCAAGAAAGGGTTTGTCTATACTACACGTTTAAGTTGACTTAAAGTCCTTTAAGTCAACTTAAAGAAAGCCCTGGCCATACTGAGAAGGTATTAAGTCAACTTAAGCATTTGCTTATGTCGACTTAACTCTCACTTGAAAAGTCAACTCAGCAGTTAAGTCAACTTTATTAAGTTGACTTAAGCCAATGTAGAACAGAAGTTGGCTTATGTCGACTTAATTGGTCTCCTAGCCATCTGAAACATGAGGATCAAGGGCTGGAGAGAAGGGATGCGGCAGGGATTGGGGCTTGGAAGAAAAGGGAGACATGGTCGTGATCAGGGCTGGGGAGAAGATGGACGCGTCAGGGATCTGGGCACGGCAGACTTCCACACTCTGCTTCGCCAACAACAGTCTCATTGACTGATCTGCTTTAGGTGTGAGAGTCCCCCAGACTGGAACAGACACCTTTTTTCCCCAGTGCTGGAACATAAACACACCAGAGAGCCCCCATGGATCATTTTCACTTTCAGGAAACTAAGGCTGGGGTCAGCACTAACTCATTCCAAAGCAATTAAGAAGGAAAATTCCATATTTAGGGAAGCAACATTTTCTTCTAGCTGTGAACCAAGATTTACGCTAAGGATCTATCAGGGGTAGTTTCAGTGCAATGGGGAGTCCACTGTATTTGGTGCATCCTTCAAGTCTCTCACCATGCTTGTGAGCAGTTTTTGCAGCCGTGAAACAATCCACCCACATGGTTGGGTTTAGCTTCCTTCCATACACACATCCCATGGTAGGGCTGCTGGAGTGACTGAGCCAATGGCTGCTGTTTCCCAACATCTTCCAATTGGCCAGGGGTATTGACCATGAGAGGGGATGTGTGACCAGCTGGCTGATGCCTCTTAACAGTCTGGGGGTTCCTGTCCCCCAAAGAGCCCCCGGGAGTGGTGTGGGGGAGGCTAAGAAAACCAGAGCAGTTTTAGCTGGTCTTTTAATATGCTAATTATAAGAGTTGTTTTGTGCCTGATTTTTTTAAAAAAACTTCATCTATTAGTTCCTGAGAGGTGGAGGAGGGTGAGTGCTGCTGTCATTTTTCATATCAAAATACAGTCCCCCATCCATGACTAGGGCTGCCCTTGGGGTAGGGCAAGTGGGGCATCTGCCTGGGGCCCCGCACTTTGGGGGGGCCCCTCGGAGCCGCAATGCTGCCTGTCCCCCATGCCAAGGACGAGGTGAGCTGGCCAGTTCACAGGGCCAGCTTTACTGAAAGGCCATAGGAGTGGCTTGCATTGGAACCTGCTTAAGGCAGTAGATCAGCATTACAACAAATGTGAGACATTAGGACTAAAAATGACATGCTAATTGTTGTTCAAACAACCTCTATGCTGCCTGAGTCAGTATCTCTTTGGGCTTCTTTCATTCATATGAAAAGGACCGAGATCACTGACAAGCAACCTTTGTAGTTTTTTATCAGTAGACCCAATGAAGAAAAGAAAAAACTGTGAACATTCACTTATTCCACCATTTCTGGGATCTGGGGATTGCAGTTATTTTTGCAAATTAGGACTTGCCTCCATTTTCAGTGGGTTGAGAATTCCCTTGCTTGCAAACAGAAGTTATAATCTGTAGATTTTAATAAAAACTCCAGATTCTTTTTTGACTGATGATTAAAAAGAGAAGAGGAAAAACAAACTGTTAGAAAGTTATGGTATTTTTTCTACAATTAGAAAGCCTAAGTAACAATACAATCCAACTCAGGGATGGATCTGCTGGAAGGAGAAGTTATAACAAGGTCCTAATCTGAAAGGGGGACTGGATAGCCCCATTGTGTTGTTGCCTTATGCACACTGCCAGGGGTCACCAGACCAAGCAGAGAGGGCTAGCACCCATTCAGTCACAATATTGGGGACAATTTGTGTGTTCATGGAAACTCATTCAGGCTCAGGGAGCAGATGAAGGGCAGGGGTGAAAGTGAAACCCAGAGGGGTTACTTCAGTTCCTGGGACTGGGCAGTGAGTGGAGAAGGGAGCAGGACCTGGAGCAACTTGGACAGGCTCAGCAGCAGACAGCATCTTCCAGGACCTCTCTTTCCAGCCTGGCATTGGCTCTCTTCTCCTTCCCCTGTCTCAGCAATTCCATCTCATTTCTCCATCCCATAGTGCGCCCCGCCCTCATTAGCAAGGAGCTCCCACGGACATGCTCCAGACTCCTACATGCAATTTTAGAGACTTGACATACTTCCTGATTTGAGTTAGGAATATGGTATGTGAGATCACCCTCTGCATGCTCGATGTAGGTGATCTCAGATTAGATGTGTAGATTTCAGAGATGCACTAGAAGCCTCAAGAAAATGCCACCCCCCCAACTGCCCCTCCCAGCCATGGTCACTATTCAGTTTTCCATTGGTGGCTGCTTTTTTCAGTGGTGGGTTGCCACATGGCAGAGGGCTCTGGAGTAGGTCCTGAGGAAAATGTTTGACAACCACTTGTTTTAAGGGTGGCTTAGAAACCAGACCCTGCACTCCTGTTCTGTCGCTTTTGGCTGGTTCACCCGCTGTCTGGCATGGGATGGTGGGGTGCCTGGGGGCTTGAGTGGGGGGCGCTGCAAAGGGTTATTCGCCCAGGGCCCTGCACCCACCTAGGGAAAGCCCTGTCTATGCCCATGGGTGGCTGAACCCCTGGGTGTTGGCTGTCGGGAGGCAGAGGGTCCCTGTCCTGGCTTTGTTCTGTGGGCAGAATCCACGGCTGAGCTGTTCTCCTCCAACAGAGGCTACTCAAGTAATTTCCCCTGCTAGCCCCATCAAATGTTCTTTAGCTGTTGAACTGCAGTTTTGCTCCTCTTTTCTCATGCTAATCACATCCATTCAGCTTCTCACTTGAGGCTGTTTGCATAGGGATAAATCTCCATATTTGCAGCCTGCATGATTGATTGATATTCTGGTAAAACAAGCAAGGAGTCCTGCGGCACTGAAAAACTAACATTTATTTATCACATGGGCTTTCGTGGGAGAAAATACCACTTCATCAGAAGCTTTAAAGATGGGGGAATGTAGAGAATGGGAGAAAAATAAATACAGAGGAGTGTAAGTCATAGGATCAGGTCACACTGTAACAGCAAATTAGAGCAGTTGTTAAGATGCAGAACACTGGGGAAAGAGAGCTAGCTGCTATTTCTTTCAGATTAGATTTGGTGAAAGCAGGATTAAATCACGACTATGGATTCATTTCCCATGACAACAGGTGATTTGACTTCACCTTCCTCTATGTGCTGTGTCCTGGTGTTTGATTCTTAACTTCTGCACCCTGCCTGTGCCCTGGCAGTTGCCCTGCAGCACCTGATCCAGAGCCAGAGGAGTCTGGGCAATGTATGGAGGGTGTGGAGTGCTGCGCTGGCACACTGCTGGGCCACGTCAGGCTCCCTGACCTCCTTGGACTCCCTGTTGCCACACACAGTATGGAGGGTGGTGTGGTCACTCACTTTCTGTAGTAAAGGATTGGCCGGGAGAGGGGGGCACTTCTGTTGTGGTGTACTGTGGGCCAGCTACACCCAATGCAGCTGCTACTGTGGACATGGGCAGTCTCCTGGCATTTTGTGTGTGCACGCTCTAAGCCGACTTAATAAAATCTACTTTAAGCTGGATTAAAGTAGACCTTATAAAGTCAGCTTAATAAAGCCCTGTAATGTAGACATAGCCAAATACTGATCCTGTGTGTTAAACCTCACCATTTACTTATGATTGATAAGGATAAGAAGGAATTAGTTTCTTACAAACTTTCAGACTATTCAAAACTGAACTATTTCCACATAAAACAGCAGTAGGCTAGTAAAACTGTTCATGTACAATCAGTTGTTGAAAGGAAAAGAAATTCATTTTTTATTTTAAGGCAGGATACCTTGCTTAGGAATGAGACCTGTTAGACGCCAGAGCCAGCACAATGCAATGTTTTTTCCTATAGAACTGACTAAAATGTTCTTTCTTGTAACATGTGGCCAAATGAGCTGTGCTCTCCTTTCCATTTTTTAAAGACAATATTTTGTTTGATACAGAATGCATGTAATTTCAGTACTCTAATGCAAAGCAATGAAATAGAAAGCTGGATTTGTAGTAGTAACCATGGTATGCCATCATTATAGGTCAAATCTATTGAAAAATATTTTGAAGATGTGAGAAATTCCTATGAAAGAATACAAAACAATTTTAGGGTGATCAATTGTAAGTGATTCTCAAGGTGCCTTGCAAGATGATCAGAAAGAAAATCTGTATGGCTCAGCCATAAGCTGAATTGAAAGAGGAACCTTTGCCTTTACTTAAAGTCACCTGGCAGGGGTCCTTCCATGTAAGTCAGTAATGGATTACTGAAGGAACATTGCGTGATGAAAGCTCACTCATAACAGAGAAAAGTTTGGTCACTAAATGAAAATCCTAAGTAGAAAAACATAAAGATTTGAACAGGATACATAGCTTAGAAAGAAGGATAGTGCTAGACTGTGTGGATTATTATACAGTACTTCACAGATGACATTTAAAGATTAATGTGCTGACATGAAAAGACCTAGGGTGACCTAAGCACAGGGGTAATATGATTAGCAACTTCAACTTGTGTGAAAAGATTTGCTGTAGTATAAAGGACACTTTGGAAAATGCTGTATAACACAAGCAGAAAACTTGACCAATCAAATTTACATAGAATAAAATTTTGAAGAATACTGAGTCAGTACAGAATGTGAATGAATTATCCTGCCTCTCTTTTTAGATGGAGACCACTGAATGTAAGAGAAAAGTAGGATGCTCAGAGAGAGAGTCTGGAATTCCAAATGACCTAAGACTCTTAACAAAATCTGCAGCTAGATCTATCTTGATTTACAAGCTAAGGAAACACACCTTTATGCTCCAGGAATCAATCAATTGCAGTTTATTTCAGTCTGTATTAAGGTAAAGCCAGATGCCATCTAAGAGCAAAACTAAGTCAAGCAACTTCACAAAAAAACATCTACCAAGCTGAAGATAGCCTTGTTAAAACATAGAACTATAAATCAGGATAGCACGATTCTAGTCCTAGCTCTCTCCAACTTTGTCCTTGGAAAAATATCTCCTCCTCTCACTTTGCTTCTGTTTCCTATTTGTAAAATGGATAACAATCATTCCAGTTCTACTTTTCTACTGTGATTTCTTATCCATTACTGGTTGGGAGATGCTCAAATATTATAGCCCTAACTCTAAATAATTTGCCAGAATGATGATGAGGACCATAAAAGAGCCGTAAATAAACTAATAACAATATATTTAATAAAATACAGGTAATCTTATAATCTGCATGACTGAGAGAGCAAGTCAGACTGTCTAAGGGGTGTCTACATGGGAATTACTGCAAAATAGCTGTTTCCAAATAACTCTGTATGGATGCTTTTGCTTCAGAATGAGCTTGATTTTTATTCTTTGTTAGTTTAACTCACTAGGGATCTCATTCTGGAATAAGATCATCCATGCATGGAGTTACTATGATTAGTTAAGCCATTCTAAATCCTAGTCCACACTTTATTCTCAAGTACCTTTCTTGTGGAGATAACATTCAATCAAGAAAACTGCCAAGTTTTGAATTGGCTTCCAAAGAGAAACTGGAAGTTGCATGTATTTTCCAAAGCATTTAGCATTGTTCTAACTCTGTTCATATTAGAGTCAATGCCACTGATCTCAATGAGAGTGAAGAGAGGTCAATGCTTGAATACTTCTGAAAAATCCCATCCCATTTCTGACTTTCTGAAATTTATCATGATCTTATTTTTGAGAACTGTGAGGAATGTTTGAAGTTTACAATGGAGATTTATGATCCATTGGGTATATTTTGAGAGATTCAGCCTGAAATATTTAGGGTGTTCCAATACAAGTATAGTCTTCACAGTGACAGTCTGCTGAAATATACAACTGAACCAGTAAAGTTTGAGGATGCAGTATAGGGATAGTGTGCTGACTGTAGTTTGACTAAAACAAGGTGTACTTGCACCTCATTTTTAAAACAAAATATGACCCAATTTGTGTCCCTAAGGCTGGATTATCATTGCTTTTTTGACTATCTAAAATCACTTTACAAATCAGATAAAATATCTGTAGGTAATAAAATAGAAGTCAATTTCTGAATAGAAGAAATGGACCGACTTTCCAAACCATCAGTCAGGAATTCATCAAACACAAAAATACTTGGTCTGTGAAGGAGCCATTATGATCATGTAATTAGAACTCTAGAGATGAATCAAAAGGATTTATCTTAGTCACAGGAGAATAGGCTTTAAGTCAGATAAGGAAAATATTAAACCCACTTTTAATGTGGGACCCAGATGTTTTTATCTTATCAAACTGCTTTTTTCCTATTTTTTAATGACAAAATTTTGTCACAATTGATGTGTGTCCACATAAAGTTTTGATTTAAATAAAATAGAATTTTCTAATAAACTGTTTCCACTGGAAAATTATCAGCCAGCTTATAAGAAATAGTTCTGCAGATCAACTACTATGACCTCAATTGTCTGGAAAATTATAACAGTATTCAGAGGTTCAGGTTCAAGAGTCGTCTTGAGAGGGAAGAAGATATTTAGTGCCTGGAAGAGAATTGCTATTTTGTCTTTTTATTCTAGCATGGAAGAGCACAGCTAGTCACAGCTTGTCTAGTGTAGTAAAAGCACAGCTAATCCACTTACTTGGTCCCAGATTCATGAATATCCTTATTCAGGAATACAATTAAGCACATGCTAACTTTAAATATGCCTTTAAAGTTCAGTGAAGCAAAGTACTTTGCTGAATAGTGATGGACTTTAACTTGTCAGTTCTGGGCTATCTCAATCTTTTGATGCCCTTCAGTCTCTGGGCGTATCCCCTTCAGGTGGCAGGCCTTTTGCCTCCATTTTCCTTGAGTCTTTCATCCTCTGTAAGGTTATGTCTACACTGGAGGCTGTTAATTCGACTTGACTTAAGTTGACTTAGAGGGTATGTCCACACACAGGTTTTAAATCAAAATAACACCAGTTATTTCAATTTAAAAATGGTTAGGTCCACATGTTTTCTTATAGCAAAATGATGAGCTCCATCATTTCACTATAAGAAAAGTCATATAAATACAATAAAACATAGTTTTATATCAATACAAGTTAAGTCAAACTGTAATATTGATATAAGGCTGTGTGGCCCTGTTATATTGATATAACAGTTGTATCAATTTAAACCCTGGTTGACCTTCCTCCCAGGGTGCATGGCACCCAGGAAGCAAGAGCCAGGGTTCAGCACCCCCACACCTGGCTTCCCCAGCCCTAGCCAGATGGTGGGGAAAGGGACTCCACACGCCTAGCATCTGGAGGTCAGGCAGCGGGGAAAGGATTCCTGTGCACCCGGAATCCCAGTGCTCTAGCTGGGCGGTGGGGAGAGGGACCCGTACATACCTGGCTCCAGGCGCGTTCATTGGGCAGTGGGGGGAGGGATCCCTGTGCGCCCAGCTCCTTGAGTGCTAGCTGGGTATTGGGGAAAGGGACCCTCGCATGCCTGGCCACAGGCACACTCACTGGGCAGTGAGGTAGGGATCCCTGCACCACTGGGCTCCCCCAGCCCTAGCCAGGCAGCAGGAGAAAGGAACCCGCCCTAGCCCAGCAGCAGGGAAAGGACCCCCCCACCACCTGACTCCCCCAGCCCTAACTAGATGGCTATGGTAGGGATCCCCATGCCCCTGGCTCCCCAAGCACTAGCCAGATGACAGGGGAAAGGGCCCCCACATGCCTGGCTCCAGATCTATTCTCTGGGCAGTGGGGAGGGATCCCTTCCCCACCCAGTGAGTGTGCCGGGAGCTGGATGCATGGGGTCTTTACCCCACCACCTTGCTAGGGCTGGGGGGCTGGGTGGTGCAGGGTCCCTTCTCCACTGCCAGGCTAGGACTCAGGGAGCTGGGTGACATGGCTTCTCTTCCCCGGCCATGGGGCTAGGGCTGGAGAAGCAGATCAGTGCAGGTCCCTTCCCCATATTGGGCTCAGTGCCCAAGGCTGCAGCCAGGCAATGGGATGCCTTCTCCCATGCCTGGCTCAGCACACCCTGAGCCTAGTGTGGGGGGAAGCTTTCTTAACATGCCCAAACCAGTTGATGCACCCCACCAAGCAGAGTGTTTAAGCTTTATGACAGTTCTTCTCTTTGTTGTCTTGTATGTTATGGTAAATGGCATTACATGAAACTTGCTGTCTCTCTTAACATATGTGCTATTTACTTTTCATACTGGAATTAAACCCTTGTAATCATGTAGGGAACATAATCAAATGAATAGATGAATATATAATAATGCATGCTCTGAAGGATATGGGAAATTACACACTTCAGTTCTTTTCTGACTTGGAGCTCAAAAGAGACCAACCCTTTTGTCTGAAATGCCCCCCTTGTTGACATTCAGCATAAATTTTGGAAAATTAGATATATGCTTGAGTGTCCTACTGAAATGGGGACAAAGTAAATCAAAGTCTGAAATGACATGATAAAACTTAACAAAAAATATGACTCAGAATCTTTCTTCCATGGTTTCAAGAATGGGAATAGAAAAATGAAAGCTACAATATGTGGTCAACTGGAGAAATCAACTGCAGGTGGGATCAGTAGGAAGAAAACTTAATTCACCACACACTATATGTGGGAAATAATCAATATAATTAAAATTGGGCTTTATAATAGTAAAATCTGGGAAACAGTTAAAATAAAATGAAACTAAACAGTGATCAATAAGAACTGTTTTCAGTTGTCTCCAGTAAAACTATCAAAGGTCAACTGACAAGATCATTTTACATTAAGGGAGGGATTTTTTTTTTTAAATGAGATGTCTGTCAAAAGTTTCATCCAAAAAGTTAAATCTGATAGAGTTAAAACTGCTGCTAGCTGACACTGAGAAATGAATATATGTATGTGACAGAAAACCCTTGTGGAAACCAGATGCTATAGAAAACCTGTGCACAGCAGAGAAAAATCAAATGAGATCAGCACAATAGTAAAAGTTGTTGTTTTGTTTTGTTTTAAGCTCAGATTTTTCTCCTGAATGGGTGGCTAAGGGGAATCAGATACATGAACTTCTCCAGTCTGGTTTGAGGGGTTCAAACCACTATGTGTAAGCTAAAGGAGCAAGGAATCCTGTGGCACTTAAAGACTAATAGATTTATTTATTGCATGAGTTTTCTTGGGAGAAAATCCCACTTCATCAGATGTTTCGAAGGTGGGGGAATTTACAGAATGGGATGAAAAGTGTAGGAGAGTGTAAGACATGGGATCAGCTCATACAGTAACAACAAATCAGAGCAGTTGTTTGATTCAAAAACTGGGAAATAGCACATTAGAGGAAGGTGAAGTCAAATCACCTGTTATAATGGGAGAAGAAGTCATAGTCACAGTTTAATCCTGATTTCACGCAATCTAATCTGCTTATCAATTCTAATCCAGCCTTTCTCTTTGAAGTCTTGATGTCTCATTGACTTCCTTGAAAATAGTCATTAACAAATTGTCCACAGAGTGATTAGAAAGATGGAAGTGCTCA
The DNA here is from genome assembly GCA_007922195.1 of Podocnemis expansa. Lineage (NCBI taxonomy): Eukaryota > Metazoa > Chordata > Testudines > Podocnemididae > Podocnemis > Podocnemis expansa. Next base: position 22,653,160 of record ML681966.1, read on the forward strand.
GCAACTGGTTTTTGTGTGGTGTGATTTCTGATGTTTTGTGTCCATTTATTGTTTTGCACAGGGCTTGTCCTGTTTGTCTAATTTATAAGGTGTGGGGGCATTTCTGGCACATGGCATAAATCACATTAACAGATGAGCAGGTGAATGAACCCTTGATGGGGTAGCTGGCTTGATTAGGTCCTATGATGGTGTCTTTTGTGCAGATATGTGGGCAAAGTTGGCAAGATGGTTTGCTGCAGGGCTGTATGCCTGCTTTTATGTTTCTGTTGTTAGGTTGGTAGTTGCTGGTGACTATCTGACTAAGGTTAGGGGGCTGTCTGCAAGCAAGGAGAGGTCTGTCTCCCAAGGCTTGAGAGAATATGCTGTAGGTCCTTAATGATCTGTTGTAGTGGTCTGAATTGGGGGTTATGTGCAGTGACCAGTGGTGTTCTGTTGCTTTCTTTCTTGGGCCTCTCCTGCAGTAGTTGACTTCAGGGTACCTATCTGTTTCTGTCATTCTGTTCTCTTACTTCCACAAGTAGGTCCTGTACTTTTAAGAATGCTTGATAGCTTGAGGATCTCTCTCTTTCTCTGTCTGAGGGATCAGAGCAAATGCTGTTATATCTTAGAGCTTGGCTGTAAACAATGGATCATGTAATGTGTTTTGAATGGTAACTTGAGGGATCTAGGTAACTATACCAATCAGTAAGTTTTTTGGTATAGGGTGGTGTTTGATTTGTCTATTCCTAATTTGTACTGTAGTGTCCAGAAACTGGATCTCCTGTGGTGAGTGTTCCAGGCTCAATTTGATTGTGGAGTGGAAGTTGTTGAAATCTCTGTGGAATACTTCAAGAGCATCCCTGCTATGGGTCCAGAAGATGAAGATGTCGTCAATGCAGTGTAAGTAGAGGAGAGGTGCTTTGGGATGAGACTTGAGGAAACGTTGTTCTAAGTCACCCATAAAAATGTTGCCATATTGTAGGCCATGTGGGTACCCATAGCAGTGCTGCTGATTTGGAGCTATAAATTATCCTTAAATCTGAAATGGTTGTGGGTGAGTACAAAGTTCAGTCACAAGCTGTGCTGTGTCATCAGCTGGGATGATTCTTCTAATAGTTTGTAATCCATCATTGTGTTGGATGTTGGTGTAAAGAGCTTATACCTCTATAGTGGCCAAGATGGTATTTTCTGGAAGTTCACCAATGGACTGGATTTTTCTCAGGAAGTCCATGATGTATCGAAGATATCTAGGAGCATTGATGGCATAGGGTTTGAGGAGGGAGTCCACATAGCCAGAAAAACCTGCTATAAGAGTGTGCCAATGACTGAGATGATAGGGCACCTGGGGTTTCCTTTTTTGTATATTTTAGGTAGTAGATAGAGTATCCTGCATTGGGGTTCTGGTATACCAAAAACCTACTGATTGGGAGAGTTACCTACATCCCTCAAGCTTCCATCCAAAACACATCACACGATACTTGTCTACAGCCAAGCTCTAAGATATAACTGCATTTGCTCTGATCCTTCAGAGACAGACACTGGTCATTGCACACAACCCCCAAGTCAGAGCTCTACAATAGATCATTAAAGAACTACAGCCTATTCTAAAAGATGATGCCTCACTCTCTCAACCCCTGGGGGACAGACCTCTCCTTGCCTACAGACAGGCCCCTAAACTTAATCAGATACTCACCAGCAACTACAGACCTAGTAAATGGGGATGTAGTAATATTTAGGAAATAATGACACCATCATGCCTAATCAACCAGCTACTCCATCAAGGACTCATTTGTCTATTTAACCTCCAATGTGATATATGCCTTCATGTGCCAACAATACCCTCTGCCATGTATGTTGGACAAACTGGACAGTCTCTGCACAAAGGAACAAGTGAGCACAAATCTGATATCAGAAATAACATTCAAATATAATAAAGGAACACTTCAATTTCCCTGCTCTCTCCATGAATATGTTAATTGCTGTCCGCCGGCAGGTTATTTAAAATTAAAGCTTCAAAGAGAAATTCAACTTTGAATTCATAAGCAAATTTGGTAGCATTATGTTGGGCTTGAACAGAGACGTCAGTTGGCTTTCTTTTGCTCCCTCTCTTTACATCCCCTCTTTCTGATATGCTCCACATTGACAATGTTTGAATCTAAATAGCTACTTTGATTTGCTGAAATAGTCTGACCTGATCCTATAGCTTACACATGCCTTCATTTATTTTCTCTCTCATTCAGTAAGTTCTCCATCTTCAGGCAACTGATGAAGTGGGATTTCTCCTGTGAAAACTCATGTGATAAATAAATGTTAGTCTTTAAAAGTGCCGCATGATTCCTTGTTTGTTTGTTTTTTTTTTTTACTTCCACCAATGTTTGCTTTTAAAATATTATGCTCCATATATCAGATCTAGGAATGGATTCAATAATCCTGATATCCTAGAGCTCAGAGAGAAAACAGATGAATAGAGGGTAAATGTGTTATATCCGGTGAGATGATTTTTGGCAGTTAAGGCTAAACTTTATTAACCTAATTAATACAAAATTTTAGACTGCACATAAGGCATTCAGACTGGCAAGAAGATGCATGTTTTTAATTGAGTAATTAACAACTGGAACCATTTACCAAGCATGTGGTGTATTCTTCATTTCTGGTATCATTTAACTCATTTTTCCCTAAAAGATATGTGTTGGAACTTTTACGGCTTGTATTATACATAAGGTCAGACTAGATGATCAAATGGTCACATCTGATCTTGTAGTCTAGGGCTATGTCTACAGTAGAGAGGTAAATCAATATAATAAGGTCAACTTTATTAAGTCGACTTAGAGCCAACTTTATGTAGTTGACTTAAGCCGAGGGGCGCACTTAAAGTTGACTTTATTTAGTCAACTTTAAATGGGTCCCTTGGCTTAAGTCAACTTTCTAAAGTCAACTTAAGTGGCTTTCCTGCCTTAAGTCAACTTTATTAAGTTGACTTTAATAGCCACATGTTGTTCAGTCGACTTTAAGGGTGAAGTTATTAAGCTGACTTAAGCAAATGCTTCAGTCAACTTTAAAGATCTCCAGTTGTGGCCCTGGAGTTGCTTAAGTTGACTTAAGCCTCTAGTCTAGATATAGCCTAGTAATCTATGAAAATTCCAGTTGGAAGTTTTTTGTGTGAGTGATTTGAGCAGGGTGTGATTCCTGATGTGCAAGGCAGTACAACTTATAGGAGATCTGACTAAAACCAGTGATTTCTGTTTTGTAAAAAGTGTTAGCATTTCAAATTTTGGTTTTGTTCCAATGTTTTTAAAAGTTTTCATAAACCAGAAACTCTGGGAAATATTAATTTTGGAAACACTGACAAATAGTATTTCAAAAACAAAATGTATTCCCTGGGACTGATACTTGCTCACTGCAATTAACATTCATGTTGCTGTGGTGGCAAAGCTGGCAATACCACTTACATTGTGCACTTGGCTGCCATGGCTGCCAGTGTTCCCAACTCTGTGGAGAGACCTGTCATGAAAGCTGCCCCAGTGCTACAGACCCTGGGATTCATGTCAGGATTTCCAGGCTCTGACTTCTGCAGCAGCGGACATGGAAGCCTTGAGAGACTGATTTTTCAGACCCCTTGGTGAGGAGCTTGGAACTGAGCTTCAGTTAGCTATTTCTCAGTTAGTTGGCTTTCTTACTCCATGGGAAAGAGTCTAGAAACTCTTGCATGGTGGAGTTGCCCTAGAGCCCGTTGTGGGAGAGTGGGGCACCTGGGTGTGGACCCTGTGCTGGGAGAGTGTGTCCCAATTGAAAGGTAAGAGACCAGACCACTATTTTCTGTTTAATCACTATCTATGTAACTTTTATTGAGGTAGATGGGGTACAGAAAAGAAGAAAAAAAGTAGGTTAAATGAGAGGTTAATATTTTTTCTAATAATTTTTATACAATACTGTTAAACCTTATTAAATTGTATAAATTATTAAATTGTAGAAAAAATTAAATTCAGTGATAGCAGCTTAAGTGTGCAACTCCTTTTAAATCCCACTTGTCACAACTCCCCATACAAACTGCGTTTTCAGAACTCTATATCTTTAAGGCATTTAAAGATCCTCCAAGTACAAATTAATAGCCCAATAAACAGAAAATAGAGCACTAATACCACTACAATGCCAATGCCAATCCCAATCCCTGTGCCTAGTAAAGTAAAGTAAAACCCTGGTGTCAATCCTGGTTGGTGCAGTTTACCGAGTGGGGTTCATGGGAGACAGAGAGAGCACAATCCGTGGGTGAAAGAGTTTATTTTTAACTTGTACACTGAAACATCATGCACAGCCCAGGACAGCATGAACACCTTGCTTTCTCCCCCTTGCTCTCCAGACACCACGGGTCATGGCAGGGGCATTGCTGGATAGCAAAAAGACCCGGGGCACAGGCCCACAGGCTCCACCTGTGCTAGACCCTGCCCCTGTCATGGGTCCTCCCCCAATAGGCCACACCCACAACAAACAACCTCTCCTCCCCATTACCCAACAGGCCCTACCCCTATCCTGGGCCCCACTTCAAAATATTTTGTGAATTCCAGTTTCAAGTGGGGAAGTTCCACGTGAAATAGAAATTTTTGAAACATGGAGATGTGATGTTTCTGAAAGGAAATATGCTCGCTGGGGCCATGCCAGCTGATGACTAAAATTGAAGCTGTCAGTTTCTAGTCAGCAGCTGTCCAGGCACCAATGTGGTCTGACCATGTAGATTACCATGGATTATCCTGGTCCAGAGTGTTTAGCCTCTGTACCACTCTCCCACCACACAGAGGCCCCATGCCATGCTGTGATACAACTCCTCCTTCATACCCCTCTGCTCATTTTAGTTTTAATGCAATCATTCACCTCCAGTGTTCCCTACAAATGAATCAAGGTGCTGGCAATATCCTCTTAAAAGCTCACAGACCACGTGAGGAGGACATATAAAAATTGTCCTCTGACAAGGCATATCTTTCCCTATCTCCTATAGGTTTCTGTTGCTAAACATCAGGAGTCATGGAGATCAGAAAATAGGACTGGGAGGGAGGGTGGTGGATCAGACTATCCGAGGGACATCCAGTCAACTTCTTTAGGGTCTCCAGGTACTGGAGAAGGGCATCGCATCTAGGAGCCCCGATGAGAGATGACGCCCTGCTGACCCACACTGAAGACACCTACCACTGCAGTTCTCAAGCTTTTTAAATAGAGCCCACACCTTCCCTGAACTTTGCTGTAATGCTTGCCCTCCACTTTGAGTGGCAACATGAGATTGTGGAGCAGGGGAGTGGAAGGATGGTAGCATAGCAGCTGCAGTTTGCCATGCTGGGCTGCTTATACGACAGGGCAGGAAATTTAAAAAGGCTCTGACCCTCTCCCAGCTTCCAGGTGTATGCAACCCAGGTAGGGGAAGTTGGGGAACTCATGAGGCAAGCAGGCAGGCTGGCTGTTGCTGCCAGTGCAGTGCTGTGAGCAGGGTCACACCAAACTGGCTGACCCAGCCAGGCTGCCTGCCTTCTGCCTCCCCAGGAAATAGCCAAAGAGAGGACAACAAAGTGAACTGAAAACAAAGCAGAGAAGCCTCATGCAGTATTCCTCCCACCCTGCCCTTAGCTCCTGCCAGACTCCCAATCCCCCTCCTGGGGAAACAAAGCAGAGAGGATTTAGCAGCAAAAACTAAGTAAGCCCATTCTTACAGGAAAGAGTGAGTCCAAACCAAAAATACAGCATTACTGGGATCACACCATCCAATGCAAGACAGACAACATTACGGGAATTCACAATGAAGTACAACAACTGTAAAACAAGAAAGGCACATTCAAAGAGTAACAAATTTGTTTATTGCTAGAGCTTTTGTGGGTGAAATCCCACTTTGTCAAACACTTGAAAATGGTTTCCAAATGGGATTTCGCTCATGTGATGAATAAATGTGTTTATTCTTTAAAAGTACTACAGGACTTGTTTCTATTTGTACTGGATTAGACTAACATGGCTACCCCCCCCCCCCCGGAACTTTTCAGTAAAAGGATGGTTAACTTTGTTGCATGCTGCCTGATGCTGTGCACAATTCATAGGAGGGCAAAACTGAAGAGCAGAATAAATAGTGACATTAAGTAGCGACATTATTGGTAGGTCAAGCCTCACTCATGATCTCCCAACAGAACTCTCAAATCTCAGGAATTTTTTCCCCAGGCCCAGTCTGCTAATATTGGCTCAGTCTTCTGTAGCCACAATCAGTGGCGGCTTTTGGGGTAGGCGAAGCAGGTGGCTGCCTAGGGCCCCAAACAATAAGGGGCCCCGTCTTCAGTCTGGTAGACAGAAATGAAAACAGAGAAATTTTTCCCACCTAGCAGAGCTAGTAGGTCTGGAAGCCTAAGCACTTTTCAGTCTTGGCTCATCAAGGCAAGCTATCATTAGGATCTGTGCTTCATCTGAAATGCAGATTTCACCATTATCTGCCCATCACCTTCACGCTGACATGCTAAAAAAGCAGGAGCAAGCAATAGACAGCACAATGACAGGAACTTTTACAGTGGCCTCAGCTTTTAATTCCTCAGTATGGCCATTTATTTTGCCATTTTTTAATTTTGTGAAATAGTGCCTTTTTCTTTTCCTTTTTACCTGTACTTTTGCCTTTTCCTTTGACTTTGTGACAATTTTTACTTTGACTTTTTTTAGCTCAGGTTGCCAGGTAGGTCCATATAGGCTGCTACATCTAAATACAGTGCTTCCCTTTGGCAATCATTACATCTGTGTGTGATGTCTATGCATTGTCTTTCTTTTGATAAGTAATTTTTTAGCTTCCTTTGTACTTAACTATTTGATATTTTGAGGGGCCCAGAGTCTTATAAACTTGAGTACTTCAGAGAATTTCATTGAAATTTGGTGTTTTTCATTTATAGCTACACACTAGAAACCTCCTTTTCACTTATTTTTATTTATTATAATTGTTTGTATTAAATATCTCTAGTGCACATAAACCCAAGCCTATATGAAAAATTTGTAAGATTTGACTGCCAAAATTTTAAATGTGGTATTTTAGTTATTTTTGAGCCATCATTACCACTTCTTATTTATTAATTAATACTCACACTTTTTCAAAAAAATTAAAACGTTCACTTCAACTTTGTAGTTCAGCATTAGCTGATTTATGTTAAGTGAAAGATGATCAACTTACAAGCTTCATGATGGGAAGATCTTTAAAAATACCATATCCAAGAATAATTTGAGTTCCAGAGGGATAATATTAGTTTGGTTCAGCAAAACAAACAACGAGTCCTGGGGGGTGATATGGGGCAGTTAAGGGTGCAGGGGGGACTGGGGCCACAGGGAAGGTAGCAGTGGGGGCCAGTAGTGGGTCCCACAATGGGTCTTGGCCTAGGGATCCCAATTGCCTAAGGCCGCCTCTGACTACAATGTAGGGGTGGCTCCTTCTGTTTGCTTTAATCAGAGATGTCTGCATCTTTCAGCTAGTTAGATGGTAATTGTGGTCAGTCAAGGCAGGCTTGCAATTGAGACTGGCACATTCACACATTTAAATGAACATACACAGCATATGCCTAAACCAGGTTTCACCAAGTATGCAAAATGGAGTACAGTGTTTAAGCAGGAATTCCAAACTGGCAATATGGACTCTTGTCTCAGGGTTACAGAATTATTTCACTTATGACACTAAAGGACATATATCCAACATTAATTAACATGTACTTTAAAGGTAAACACAATTAATTATCTCTGACCCTCCATATTATCTGTCCCTGCCCCACACCTCCAGTCACTTTCTGCTTAATGTAGAACAATCTCTCACACAAGAGAACAATTTCAAGCACAGGATAATGACTAGGCACAGCATATGGTGGTGTTCGGCAGAGTTCAACTTTACAAATAATAGCACTGTTGATGAGGTTACTCTCCCAGACCACCTGCTGCCCCAGCCTCACAACTGAGGCAACAAGGCAAGGGTCAGGAGACCCCACAGTTGTGCCAGGCCAGCCCCACTGCCATGTGAGACCCTCTGGTCAGACCAGGCAGCTCCACCACCTGGGCATGTGGTGAGGGCAGGGGCCCCCAGGCCAGGCCAGGCCAGCCTTGACACATGGGCATGGACTGAGGGCAGAAGACTCTGGGTTGGCACCCAAGCCTCACCCCCTGAGCTGGGCTCCCTGGCTAGGGCTACATCACAGCAGCCTGGCCACCAACCTGATCCCCAGGGACCCAAGGCTGAGGGATGGTCCCTGGCTCACCAGCCTTCTGCTGGCCTGCCTCAGGTGAGGGGCTCCATTCCCAGGCCACCCCCGCCGAGGCCCATAGGCCATGGGGGGTCCCCCCCGCAGGCACTGGGGAGACACTTATAGACCCAGCTGGGACCTAGAGGCCATGGGGGAATGCCCCCAGCCCAGGGGTAGCCCCGCCAATCATAGCTGGGCCCCAGAAGTCTATGGACACCACTTCTGGTCCCACCCAGGGCCCAGAAGACTAACAGTGGGCCCCTGAGGTTTGGGGGCACCCCTGCCCATCCCACCTGGGGCCTGGAAGCCTATTAGCACCCCCAACAGCCCCACCCAGGTCCCAAAGGCCTAGGAGAATCCCCCCCCACATCCCACCTGGGGTCCAGAGGCTGGGGACTAATTCCCTGCTTCCACCCAGGGGCTGGAGCCCATGCAGGGAGGCCCCCCTTGGCCCTAGGCAGTCCTTCCTCTCCCCCCCTGCCTGAGCAGGGCCTCCAGCCTCCCCCCCACCTCCTGTCTGCTCCATCCTGCGGAGAGAAGCCCATGTTGAAGAAGCTGCTTGTTTGACACTCCATCCCTCCCTCCCTCCGCTCCTCCCTTGGCTGAGTCACAGACCTGGCTGCAACACATGGGCAAGGAAGGAGCAGCTGCAGCTCAGAGGCTCACTGAGCTCCGTCTCGCCCTGCGCTGCCGGGTCCAGCTCCCAGCACCAGAACTGGGGGTCCAAAAAAGACTTGGGGCTCAATGAGGGAGATTTGGGGCATGTGCCCCGGTGTGCCCAGTGCCAGCGATGCCCCTGAGTCATGGCCCAGTGGGGCTAGGAGTTACAAGGGTCAGCTGGGGTGCCTGGTGGGAAATGCCAGTGGATTTATTCTTTCATCACACTCTTTCGCTATGCTGTTGCCCAGGTTGGATTGTGAGAGAGGAGTTAGAGATGATAAACACCAGCTTGATTTTCATCTGTGGGGTTAGTAAATTTAGAGCAGTAATAATACATATACACACAACCCCAAAAGCGTTTCCCAATTTAAAACCTGAATTTGACCAGGTTATATTTACCACATCTGGATGTAATCTCTGGAGGGACAGATTGCAGACCTGTTTCTTTGAAATAGTGTAAAGTGTGAGAGAGCAGCCAGATGTTGAGCAATTGGCTGCAACTCAAAGTGTAGCTTACAGAGCTTGCCTGTGGTCTTAAGAAGCAGCAGCCCACTGGTCTCCTGTCAACCAACTGCATGCTTCTTAAAAAACCTGCACTTACCCAGACCGGTGTTGAAATCGGCTTCACCGAACTTGCAACTCACTGTGGATGCCTGTGGCCCTAAAAATCACCACCCACCATGATTGGATGCATCTGTTTAAACATCCCCTGCCACCCACCCTGTGGCCCTGAAGTCTGGGGTGGCCAGGTGGAAAAAAAAAA
>ML681966.1:22667786-22706041 GCA_007922195.1 Podocnemis expansa
TGGGTTGTAGGCCACGAAAGCTTATGCTCGAAGAGACCTGTTACTCTATAGGGTACCACAGGACTTGCTGCTGCTGCTGCTGCTGCTGCTGCTGCTGCTGCTGCTAGTTACTGTGTGCAAGTTTGTCTCACCAACCCGTCTTCCTCTCACCACCCACTTGGTAATGGGTAAAGTTAGCTGCTTCATGGAGCTTTCTGTCCCATAGAGGCTGGGAAGCCCTGTAGGGCATAGGGAAGGACCTTACATACATTAATTTCTCTCTGTGTACACAGAGAGCCATATTTAAGTCTAGTCCTAAGTAAATAGCAGGTGTTGCATTAGGGAGTAAAATTAGTCTCTCTCTAATCAACTTTTGAATTTTTTTTTGTCTTGGATCTCAGATTTGACTTGTAAGTTTGGTTTTATATGTGGATGTAGTTGGATAACTGTTTAAAATGTTCAGCATTATCATGGCTGAAACCATGGAAGAATACCTGTATCTAGCAGAATCTGTTGTGGTGCTTATATTTCAGTGTGATTTTAATCAGTGTTGTCTTGCATTGTTTTTCTTTCTTTTTTTGAAGGTATAATTTCATAGATCTGAGGAAATAATTCACAATGAATAATTCATTAACTTGGCTCCCCCCATTTGCCAAATTTTCTATTCAATGATTCTTAAACTAATTGTTCTAATTTACATGTGTATTTTTTCAGTGAATAAGTATTCAACTGCAGATAACTTGCAGTTTATTATGAATATTCACATTATTATTTTTGCTTCTGTTCCTTGATTGGGTAACTTATGGAAATAGTAGTATATGAATTGCAAATTTTTGTTATTACAATCTAATGGAACTGGTAAATAAATAACAATCTATTAGATGGGCAAATAAACTAACTAGTTTTAAAATGGGGCTTGATGAGTGGGATGGTATGATGTATTGCCTACAATAATGGGACTGGACTTGATGACCAAGGAGGTGACTTGCAGTCCTATATTATGCAAATTCTGAAAAAGATTTTCACAGTTTTTTGGTATGTGAAGGAAAGACTTTTTTTTTCTCTGCCCTAACACCCATTTCTGTATCTTAGTACAGTCACATTTCTTTGGTATAATCATAACTTTTTACATGCAATTTCTTCAATTGTTATACTTGATTTTGTGATGATTTCAATTCTCCTAAGTATTTTACCCTCAGCTATGGATAAATGCTGTCAACCTTAACTTCATCTTAATATAGTTTTTCTGTGGGAAGATAGAAAACAGTAGTCAAATGCATTAACTTAGTGCAATGATTTTCAACTAGCGTGCCCCAGCACACTGGTGTACCATCAGTACTGTCCAAGTGTGCCATGAAATTTTGTACAAAGGTAAGAAAAATCAATGTAAAACAAAGTGTTTCATCTTTAACAATATTGTATCCAACCAAAATTACAACTTGTAAAGCTCATGAAAATTAATCAAATTAAAAGCGAGGGTTTGGTCTTTCAATTCTAAAATGCAAACATTCTAAACGCAGGTGCCCAAAGGGCAAAATTGAGATTACGTACATTTTTTCTGTTGGGTTTGAAACATTTATGTATTTCATCCTTTGTCAGCTTGTGGTATGCACTATGTTGCAAATCATTGTAGTAAGACCATAACCATAGTAAATGTAAGTGTGACACTTATAAGCAATCAATTTACCTGGGGGGGAAAGAGTGTTCCATGGAAATGTTTATCTCGCTGGAGTGTGCCATGTTACTGAAAAGGTTGGCAGCCACTGATCTAGTGAATGGCTATTGGCATGTAGCACCACAAAGAAGGATCAGAGGGCTATGATAATGAGAACAAGTATCAACATTGTGATGTAGGTTGAAAAACATCAGCTATTACACTGATGTGTCTTTTAGAAATGTTCTATGGAAAGCAAACAAATGTCCCTCTTTAGAGTATATAGCTTGACTGAAGTATTCTTGTGGTTCATTTGCAACTCCTCTTTACCCTCTCAAAACAGAAGAAGAGGAGACATCTGATGAAACTGAAAGGAAACAAATTGAAAATAATATATATAAATTTTGCACAGTGCATACCTAACATATAGAGTTTTTAGTGGTCTCAAAATAACATTGAGGTCTAGAACTGATTAGGGTTCTACTAAGTATTGAGCATCTCTATTTATCTTAAGAACTACCACAGATGCTTTATATGCCAGCTGGCAGTGTGGGTATGGCATTCTAATAAGCTGTAGGAGAAGAAGAAATCTGTCTTATAGCTAGGTTATTTCTTAACTGAATACAGCAGGACAAAGCATACAGGAACATCTGAATCATTTGAGGCATCTCCAGATTTTGAGGGGATGGGAAGACTTAGGAAAGGTACATCTGTGTAGAGACTACTTAGTCCTTTAAGATCTATTCTGTGTGAAATAATTTGGTTCTAAATAAACAACATTTTTGCATGAGACATCTGTGGAGATGATGGATCATAGCTGGTAAGGAGGAGAACTGCAGATACTGAACCCAAGTCAAGCCTGCTGAGGTAGTCATGGGTAGCATGAGTGAACTGCAGCCATAGCTCCTGTCTGAGAGTGAGACATTTATGTGATTCTACCCAAAGAGATGACTGCTTCGAGGCCTGAGACTTTAAAGGTGCACTCTCACAGACCCAGAGGGTTCAGAAGTGCAATTAGCCTGAGATTTGCAAGAATCTCTCTGTGTTTAGCTCTCCTCCTACCTTAATTCTTCTCTAAACGCTCCAGTAACCCTAACCCACCATAACTCCTGACATGCTTTTATGCCTTCTCCATTATTCTCCGGGTCTCTTTCCTCACCATATAAGAATGCTTTAGCTTCTTTCCCCACCCTTCACCCCATCAGCTTCTCTAACTACTGCTCCAATCTCTCTTCTGCCTTTCATCCCTAAATTCATTCAAGGTATTGTTCACATTTGTTGTCTGAAGTTCATTTCCTCCTATTCTTTCCTAGAGACACTCAAATCCTCCTTCCTTCTCTTGTACTCCTCTGAAGCTAATTTTGATATATTCTTGTGACCTCTCCTAGCCAACGTTTAGAACGGTTATCCATCTTCAGCCTCTTTGACCAATCACCTACTTTCAACCCAAGTACTATCAACCAAGTCTTGCCCTCACTTGGTTTCTGGTACTTTTTCCTCTCTTGGTTCTCCTCATACCTTTCTGATTGCTCCTTTTGCATACCCTTAGGAGGATTCTCCTCCTCTTCTAACTTTTTTGTATGATTCCCATAGGGCTTTCTCCTTTCTCTTCTTCTCTTCTCCCTTCACACCTTTTTCTTGGTGATCTCATCCATAAACACAAGTTCAGCTAATTTATCTAGGGTGACAACACCCAGATCTACTGCTGGTACACTGAGGCTATGTCCACACACAGGCAGTTAAATCGATTTAACTTAAATCGATTTAATAAAATCACCATAAAATCATTAAATTGACTAAATAGGCCCACACCAGAAAGTCAAATCAAACTAGCATGTCTGGATACAGGACTTGCTAGTTAGATTTAGTTGAGGGACACCATTGGAGGTGTGGCAAGATGGCCCCATATGGCTATGCCCCCACCCAATACATGAATAGGGAAAGGTAGCCTGGGAAGGAGAAGGGCTCACTTCCCGGATGGGGGCAATGAACCCCTGGTGTGGCTGCTTCTCCCCCCAAGGCATGTCAAGCTGGCCCCCTCAGCCCCTGTGTTGAGGCTGGGAGGTCTAGGAATGGACTAAGAGCCAGATAGGGCTCAGAGCTGCTTGAAGCTTCCCACAAGCAGCTGAGAGCCTGGTCAATTTCACCTTGGAGTGGAGGAACGCAGCCCTGCTGGAGGTTCCATGCCCCCAGCAGGGAAGGGAACCCCACAGGGGAATCCCTCCCCTGGCAGGGAAACCATTCTGCTGGGGGGTCCATTTCGAATTAGAGAGTCTAATGTATACTCTCTAACTCGAAATACTAATGCCTACTTTATTTTGAAATAGGAGTCTTATGAAGACTCACTATTTTGAAATAATTATTTCACATTAATATTGCCCTTATTTTAAAATAACTTTGCCAGTGTAGACATAGCCCATGATATTTTAAATCAATCAGTCAGACATCAAGAGGAGATACTGTTAAGTGCAATCAGTAATAATAAAGAATATATAGTGCATGGAGTGCAAAGTGAGGTTTTCACTTACCCTAATCTATAGACTGTGTTGTATGCTTTTAGTATTACTGTTAATAGCTTGTGTTGCACTGCAATAAGTATGATGATCATTTTAAAATCTGTATACTGATCTCGAAGGATGGATTGCATTATAGTTAAGATAGTGGAGTAAGAATCAGAAAATCAGAATCAGTTTCTATCTCCACCCCACATTTCCTGTGTGACCTTGGATACATCTCTTAATCACTGCATTTCAGTTCTCCTTACACAAATGGAGATAATACTTCCATATCTGAGCTGCTTTAAGGAAAAAATCATAAATATTTTTAAAAGTTCTAGATATATTCTTCTGGGAACCACATAAGTTACAAAATAGATTTGACATGTGAGTATGAACTATAAATTTAACCAATCCCTAAAAACAAGGGATAAATTTGTTGCCTTGTATTTCTTTACTACTACTTCCTCTAAAAATGATTGATTTGATTTTAATCCAATGACAATGGATTTTCTTCTGCACTTTCCAAAACCTTACAGAATTAACAATAAGACTCCATGCAACCTATTTCCTAACTTTCAAACCACATGGAAAGATTATATGAATTCTTCATATACTTTGCACAAGCTAATCTTTTTAATTCGGTAGCTGAACAGACAGAAATGTACCTTGTAGTCTTTTTTTATAGATATTAGAGGAAAGCATTTTGATGAAAATCTGGTTTCCTGACAAATCTAATTCTCTATAAAATAAAGGACCATATTGATAATAGATTTCAGCACTTACTTGGTTAGTATGTCATATTTAATTTGAAATTGGGGATTCTGACTGTATTGAATTTTGGAACAGCATTAGTTAAAGCTGGAGCAGATTCATTAATAAGATGTATGGACAATAAAGAAGCTGCATTTTCAGCTTCCTAACAAGTATCTTTCCCTTCCCTCTTATCAGTGAAATGTCAAAGTGGGCCTTTTAGTACTTCATTTTATAAAACAGATGTCTTTTTCAACTACATTGTAACCCAATGTTATTCAACATTTTAATAGACTAAAATATTTGTAATGATATTTAATACTCTTCACTTCTTTCTTTCTATTTTTACAACATACTTTAGGAGTAGTAAACCAGAATCTCTCTCTAGCCTTGCATTATGTTAGCAAGTTAATTAACAACTGCTCTACAATGTAAAATCATATATAACTCGAGGTATCATGCCTCTTATTGGTTAAGGGGGTAGGTGGTTATAGTTCCATAGCTAGCTGCTGTAATCAGAGAAAGAGTTGTTTTTTTTTTTTCTTTTTTTCCACCCTCAAATGGTCAAAAGGGCCAGGGCATGTCCTTTTATAAACTGGGCTGAGAAGAAGGGAACAGAAAATCATGTACATTAGAAATTTGGAGGAGCCCTATTTTCTTCCTGCCCCACACCAGAATACTAGAAGTTATAGCCCACAGGGAGAGAGAGGGAAGAATCAGGGACTCACTTCTTGTGTTACCTACCTCTTTCATTTTTTGCTTTTTCATTTTATCCAACTCTGGACCTATGGCACACTAACTCCTCTGTAGTCCCCAAAGCAGGTATGGAACCCCTGAGAAAGCATGAAGTGGTTTCAAAAAATTACCTGCAAAAGAATAAGGGGGTTTAGGAGACCAGTTTAAAACTCCAGCTCCCTTGGATCTTTTTGTTTTGTTTCAGTTCATTTGGAGTATTCTCTTCAGTCCAATGGGACCATCATCTGATAGGATCATTTTGTTCATCTTCCTAGCTGAGACAGAGCGAGGCACAAACCTCTATAGCACCTTTAACCTTAGGGTCACAATCATCAGCGCCACAAACCAACTGGTCAACTACACACCACATTTGGAACTCATAGTACATAATCAGGGAGCAGTGCAGACAAAACAAAGAAGGGAAATATAGTACAATATTAAACTTTTGAACATAAATTACTGAAAAAAGGCAGCATTTTTCTTCTTCATAGTAAAGTTTCAAAGCTATACTAAGTCAAGGTCCTGCTGTAAAATTTTGAAAACTACCACAATATTTTCTTTAGAGTAAAGAAAATAAAGTAAATGCCTCCATTCCTGAGGTTTTTATAACTCCGAGGTCCCCCTGTTCTGCCTTTTTGACTGATATACTCCAAATCTTTAATATGTCTAATTAAAGGAACTGTTGTCAGTATTTCAGAGAGCATCAAGAATGGAATTTTACAGCTTCAATGAAACTTGACCTTCTGCATAGAAATTACAAAACCCTTAGACAACTTGTCAGCCCTTTTTCATTTTTCTTGCATTGCTTAGACAGCACTTGTGCAAGTTGCAATTTTGATGATAATGAATGTTGTGATAGGGGCAAACTGGAGGCTTTCTGGGGAATACCAGAAGGCCAGTGTATTAGCTTCAGGCTCAGCATGTCCCTTTTTTTCCCCCTTGTAGTTGAGCAGGGGTTACTCTAGGTTAATTAAAACACCTGGAGCTAATCAAGACCCCACCCAGGACTTATTTTAAAAACCTTCCTTCCCATCCCAGTTAAGATAGAATGTAGCTGGAGTGTGTGTGTGTGGAGAGTTATCAGACTATATGCAAAAAGAGCAAAAGACCCCGTAGATGGCATGCAGATCAAAGAGAAGGAGCAGAGCACTGGTCAGAAAGAACCTTGAAGGTACAAAGATGGGTGGGGGGAGGAAAATCTCTTGCTTTAAGAGGGCAAAGGACATTTCCCAAGACTGGATGCCTAAGTGAAATGGACGTTGCCAGAAGGGGAAGATTTAACAAGGCATTACCACACCCAGTGGGGTTATCAGAACAAGAATGTAGGCATAGGTGGGCCTTGATGGGCTGGGGCCCACCCACTGGAAGATCAGGCCTACCCACTGCAGCCCCTGGCAGCAGCACAGATTTCTCTGCTGTGACTGCATGGCCTGTCCAAGAGCCACTGGCTGCAGTTCCCAACAATGGTAACAATTTCTTTGCTGTGACTGCACGTGCAGCAGAGGCACTTGTGCTGTTTGGCCTGTGACTGTGGCTGCCGGCTACTGGTCAGACCCCACAGCTGTGGTGGAAAAATTTGTGCCATTGCTCAGTGCACCACTGAGCGGGCCTGATCTCAGCTTCCAGTTATGTGACTGAAAGCTGCCCAGCCTCCCCTAAAAAGGGAGGACGAGGCCAGAAAATCCTTTCTGGCTATGCCCCTTTGTAAGAGACCAAGGGCTTCCCCGGCAAGGAGTCCAGAAGAGGCATCTGTCCAAGCAAAGTTCAAACTCCAAGGTGGCAAAGGGAAGTAACAGAAGGTATCTAGCTGGTTTCCTGAAGTGGCAGTGCAAAGCTAATACTTGTAGCTCCCTGGGTTGGAGCCTAGAGTTGATGGTGGGATTGGACCCACCTCTCTCCCACTGGAGGGACAAGAGATCCATCAAAGAGGCAAGAGACTGAAAACACTAAGGGGTGAAGCAATTTCTTACCTACTGCTAGAGGGAAACACTGGATCCACCAAGTTAGAGGAAGAACTTTGTCACAATACCTATTTATCACAAAGACATTTTGCCTATTTTGTTGGTATAATAGTAGCCAGGGATTAACCATGCTTATTATTTGAACCCACCCCTTTGAAGTGTGTCTATCTGGAAAAATGGGGGAATCCACAGGCTTTGACCAATGCAACGCACAGCACACAAACTTGCCACTAATTACAAGTACAAGTGAGTAACCAACTGTGTGCATACATGCACAGAACAAGAGAGAGACTTCCTCTTTGCAAGATTAGGAGGAACAGGAGAAAGATGAAAGAAGTCATGCTTTGTAGACGGGAAATACAGTGAAATTGGTAAAAAGGGTAATATAAAGAAGCAAAAAAAGAGGGACAGCTAGAGCAGAGTAAGTAAGGAACACTGAGGAAGGTGGTAGAACAAAAACACACTAGGGAAAAGACAGATAAAGTTTAAAATGAGCACTTGACGTGGCCTGTAACTAACATTAGTTTTTGATCATATTGTTAATATGTATGTACCTTCTGCATGCAAGATCACTTTTGTTTAATAGCTGTCTGTCAGGGTCACACATTTGCCCTGTGCCACCTCATGGTTCCATGCAAGGCCCTACAGTGAAGAGTAGCAATAACCCTCCCTCAGGTCCCTTTTACCATCCATGATAGTGAAATAAAGCCAAATGAGTGTTCAAATCCACTGCTACTCTTTGTAGACCCTAAATTGATACTTTTTCATCTATTTGGTGAAGAATTCCATCTCCATGGTTTAATCCAAAAGACGTTCCTTTAATAAAAAGAAGAGAGAAACTGAGTCTCTGTGGTAGCTTTGTGTCAACACCACACCTCATGACAGAGTCCAAACACTTAGAGTTCATACCCTGCCATACACCATCAGCCAGCACCCCCTCAGAACTCTTCTACTGCATGATCTTGTGAAACAAGGTAAAGAATAGGGATTCTGGGGAAAAAAAAAATTATAATGGATTTGAGAACTGCTTACCAAACTATAGACCCTCTATATAATGGAAACCACTTAAAGACAGGGGATGTGACAGCACTGTTAGTTCCAGCATTATGGTGAGGAGGACCCTGGGAGACCTGTAACTGTCGCCGCCAACCAACACAACACCGAAGAAGTTGCCATTACATAAGATCTCGGCACAAACTGGTAATAGTGAGAACAGTGCTGTAGGTGAGCATGGATACCTGTGATACAACTGTAAACTTAATGGCCACAGACATACAAAACAAGCCTCTTGGCTCCAGTTATTAGGCATACTCCATTTAATACAAACCACAATCCTTTCATAGAAACTGATTTCTCAGCCAGAGACAGAATAGAGCACTCCACTTCCTTAATGACCACTTTCTGATATCTGAGATTTTTCACTCTGGTTCCTGTCCTACAAGTTTTAACCACAACAGAGAGGAAAAGTTTGGACCTCCAGGTAAATCTAGTCTTCCTGAGATTGATAAAGAATCCATTTGTCCCTCTCTCAAAATGCTTATCACACTACCTCACCCAGAGATTTTCTTCTTGCTATCACTGTGGCCAGAAGTGAACATGAGTTTCTGGTGTCTATGGACAAACTCCACTATATGAAATTCCATAGAGACAAGGTGAAGCTGGAACCTCATCTAAAGTTTATTCCTAAGGTGGTCTCAGAATTTCTTCTAAATAAGTCAGTCAACCTGCCTGTCGTCTTTCTGAAGCAATACTCTGCGCTGTGAGAAAAGACATTGCATGTGTTAGATTAACAGAGCCAAACCTTTTTAAGACTGTTGCGTGATCTATATATAGTCATAGCCAGGTGTGCTAAACACTAAAGGGTATTAAAATGGATAACACAACCACTGTTACCAGTTGGCTAGTGGACTTCTCCTGCTGAATGGATGGGCTCACTTCACCCATGCTAAAGCAACATCCTCCACCTTGTCAGGCCTGCACTAATATCAGAAATTCTAAAGGTAGCAATGTGGCAGTGAACTTTGGAACTTAACTGCCGAATCCAGATGCTAGATTCAGATAGTACTACAATCACGGTTGACCTGATTATAGCTGCAACTCCTCATTCCACTATCCTTACTGAATACTGCTGCCCCATCACCTACTGTCAGATCCACATTGAGCCATACTCGAAGAATGAATGGTTGGTTACTGTATGGCCTCTCTAGCTCTTGGAGATGATATAGTCTAAAAGTGGATCATGGAATTGACACTGAGTCCTCAGCTGCTATGGCTTTTGAATTGTGAGAGAACTGAGGGAGGGTCATGACCACGCCACTGTTTCTGCCCTCTGATTGGAGCATAAACAGGGATGGGTTGCATCTTTTGTCATGACAGGTGGCTGCATCTTTGGAATTTGGCTATATAATAACAGAAATCTTGTACACACGAGGCACATGCACACCTGCAGTGTGACCTACCCTGACAAATAATCAGAGTTTCTGGGTAGTAAATAACCATTTGGTGTTTTACAATCTGAGAGATTAAGGTTAAATACCTGAGCCAGGCACCTTTCGCTTTAGGACTTCAAAACAATTGTTCAGCCACATAGTATCTCAGGAAGGGGTTATTCTCTGTTGGAAAGGACAGAAATATGGTTTAGCACTGGAAACCAACTCTAATGAGACTTCTATGGTTTTAATTTCTGAAGTGGTAGCTTTGAGTCTTCCTCCCACAAAAGCTCATGTGATAAATAAATTTTAGTCTTTAAAAGTGCCACAGTACTCCTTGTTTATTTTTCTACGGTTTTGATGCTGGGGAATAATGAATTCAGTATTACTGTGCTGGAGCAATATGGGGAGAAGATTATAGTGAAGATTAAACTATAAAGACCCTTAAATTTATTGAAATCCCACTATGAATACACAAGACTGATCCTAAACTTTTTAATGATACTATTATGTAGGTATTAGAATTTTAGTCCTTAATTGTGAATTTCATCCATTTATGTGATTATTGGTGTTTTCACATAAAAATACTTGTTGATCTAAACATGGACAGCACACAATGTAAAAATCCATTACTGAGCATTAGTTTGAACATACTTAAGTGTTCAAGATCAAGTTAGCTTTTAAACTATAAATGGAAAATATTCACCACTTCATTATCAGTTTTGTATAGTCTGGAAGAAATGGCAAAATCAGCACTAATATTCTATTTGCCTTTCATGTATTTGCTTGCCTGTCTTAAATCCACAATCAACATGACAAACCTTATCCACATTAATTAAATTAAAGTGTACAATTATTGGTTTGTGGAAAAGTAACAAGAGTTAACTATTACTGTCTGTGGAATTAATCAGGACCTTTTCTTTCACATGCAATACTAAGGTTTTCCAATAGATGCCCTAAGAGATCTCTTGTAAACATGTCCACTTTGTACTGAATATCCTTAACATCATATTTATATACCTATAAAAATTGTTTCTCTATATATTGTATTGTGCTTTCAGATTTCAAAGATAAGTTGCAGAATTTAACTAATTGAGGCCCCTAGCCAAGTCCAAAAAGACTGGGTGTTTAAAAAAAAAATAGTTAGCACCATTTTTTAAGATTGTTTTAAATCATAATTTTAAATTAATATGGATTTTTAAGTGCATTTTTGCATGATTGTTTAAATGCTGCTTTATTTGTAGAAATAGTGGATGGATGTAATGTTTTTATCATGCATCATTATCATTGCAAAGCTACTACTGTTATCAATAAAAGAACACTAGAAATAATGGAGAAAGATACAAATCTAACATCACTTCAAGTCTAGTGAGTTTATATTGGTTATTTGTTTATGCATTGGCATTATTCTCTCAAACTTTGGATTATAGATGTTCTCTCTACCGTAAATGCACCTTGATTTTTTAAAAAGATTTTAGACCATTGCTGGAAAGTTGTCTTTGATGAAGTATGATAGACTAGTCTTACCTCAATATAATTCTTTGGTCAGTAGGGAATTCTCTGATGCCAGATGGTTGGCAAACCCTCCCTCCAGGCTACCATCTGAATAATTATCTTCTATATCATTGTGAGTGTTTACCATCCTGGTGCTCAGGATGTCCTGCTGTTATGCCAGATCATGGCAAATATAAAGTCTCATTGCATTGTTCTCACTTTGGTAAATGCAACCTGGGTTTATAATTTATGCAACATCATTTTGTAGAGTTAAATTCATTAAAACAGACAGCAAGTGAATATATCCACTGGATGATGCAGGGAAGAAATCAGGCGTCCAAGCTTTCTGTTGTGTGAGATTAGTTATATTTTAAGCACATTCATTCTGTCTCAAGTTGGTTACAGAGGAAGCTAGCAAATCTCTCTTGCAGCTGTTTACTTGTAGCTAATCAATGAACTTCACTAGCATCAGTTGTATTAGAGGAACAAATATTTTCTCACTCCAATGAAGGAATCAAAAACTTATTAAAGTAGTGATATTGAAGGAAAAGAAAAATAAACCTTAGAGTGGAGGAAGGAGATCATTTGGGCCATGTATTCTAAAAAGATTTGCTTAGGAACCAAATCTATGAATTAGTAACCTTACTGTAGCAAGCAGTCCCATTGATTTCAGTGGTACCCCTTGTAGACTCTGATATTCAATGTGACAGTTTCTCATCTGTATCTCTGATCTTCTCATATTCAGTGAAAGAAGGGAGAGGAGACACGCAGGAGCCAGCTGTAGCTGTGTGATCTGTTACCACTTGGTCTGGGTGCCAGAGCAGCTGTAAATTACACCACTGATGTAAAGTCTGTATATAATAATCTGACACCAGTGAAGAATTACATAGAATATCTTGGTTCCATCATGACTTTGACATTGTATGTGCCTCCCACTACACCAGGGGAGAGGTAAGGCAACTGGTTTAGCTGACTGCTTGACCACCCCCAACAGCTTTATACCAGCAACATTCTCCTGTGAAAGCCACTCATATCTGGTTTCTAGCACTTTGTGCTGAGCAGCATAAAGTGGATTTAGCAGAATGGAGGGTGAAGATGATATAATTTGTCCCTTAAAGATGCCTCCTTAACATGAGTTCCTCAGATAATACTTAACAAAAAGAATCAATGTCTAAATCTGAATGTTTGGAAATTAGGGAATAAGTGCAGTGAACTTTTAAAATCATAATACTGACTTGATTCAAAGAATATTTATATTTGTCTTGTAAATATACTGTAATTCTATCAGGATTGTTTAGACTTTGTATGTTGCAAAGCAACAATTAACAGGGACAAAACATTGATACTTGGAAATATACAGATTTACCATTATTGATTCTAAGTAAGTTGATTTGATACTAGTAAAAATATAAAGGTATACTGTAGATTTAAAATGTGTTCATTTTAGTGGAAGAACTTTCTTTACTAGTGCATAAAAGTAAAGAGAAACACAGACAATATTAATTAATACAGGGCTTGAACCAAACACAGAAATCACTACATATCTTTCTGTTGACTTCTGTGGCTTTTGAGTAAGACCCTCAGTTCTGCCCAAAAAGCATGCAGTGATCATTGAGCATCATATTGTCACCCTTACTCCTTTTGTACAGTATCTTACCCCCACTGAAGTCTTTGGGAGGATTTGTGACATAAAGTGTTGTTCCACGTGAGCAAGGATGGCAAAATCTGTCCTCTGAAACTATTTCTCTTGTGGCAGCATGCTGATGTACTGTAGCAGTATGCATGCAAAATATAAACTCCAAGTATAGAAAAGTGACTAAAGATGACTTGACAAGTATTAAAAGTGACAAAAACAAAAATAAGATCTCCCCAGAAAATTGATCTTGCATTTTCATATCCTAATTGTGCACTCCTTTTGCACTCAAAGCTTCCATAAATAGAAATGCAAAAGAATTCAGATGAGATCTAATATCTATCTATGAAATCAAAAAATATGAGCCAAAGCTGACTAAAAATGGCCCAGTTGTTTAATATATTGTAAGGGTGACATAGGTTGGTACGTAATAAATGAGAGAAATACATTGGACAAACAGATGGTGGTGGTTGAAAAACTTTTAACAAAAATTATCTTGCATTGTTTTCTTTTTATGCACTGCAACTTTGATCTGTTGTCCCTCATACATGTGGCATACTGCTTCACTGACATCTATTTTCTTTTAAATTATGTTTAAAAGGAACACTGTCTTTCAAATAGATGAAATGTACAACAACTTTAAAAATTCACTTCATCACAGAACCTGCCAAGAAAGTCAATAGGTATCCAGCTATTTTATAGCAGAAATAACAAATGTAAATGTTTTGAGTATAACAGTTAAGGTTACAAAATGGATACCAAACAAACATAAACAGCAAAAAATCATGCATTTGGGACCATTAAATATAGCAAATTATAAAGAATATTGTAGTGTATGGCATATTACACTGCATCTGGCAAGATACTGTCAAATACCATCCAAATTAAACAGCCCTGGAAAGCAGAAACATGAAACTAAGCACCAGCAATCCCTTCTGCTTAACAACTAATTGCTAAATCCAGCATACATTCTCCATAAAGTGATGTGTGTATATGCATGTGTTGGAGCAAAGTGTAAGTAATCAAGTGAATGTTTATACTGTGATATGGCTGAGACACAGTGGACTTAAGATCTCCAACAGTGAGTAGCGATGGTATGATCTACTGCTTGCTTAAAATAATTAAGAAAGTCTTGGTTAATTTACCCACATAAACATTTTGCTTTATGGCCTACTTTTCCAGAATACGTAAAACAAAAAAATAGTAAGCATCACCTATCCAGTGGTAGATGCAGAGCTCAGGTTTTCAAAACCATGCTTATTTTAATTAGCAACAAATATTGCCATGATAACTGATGCAAGAACGAGGAAAATAACACTGTTTATGTACTACAAATACAAAAAAGAATTATAATTAAATGGGAGCTTGCGAAATTAGATGTCACAGCAGGTGTCCAAGAAAGAAGAGACGACAGATACATGACTAGAAGAGAAATGTAATTCATTATGTATACACAAGAAATACAGAATGATCTTTCTAATTCATGCATCATTTTGTTGTGTACATCTGTTAGCATTCAAATTAAAAGTCTTAAATGGACATGAGATTTACAGATTAGAAGATTTTTCTACTGCCTTTAGTTGGTGCCTTTGGAGGTCTTTTAAATCAAAAGCCTGACCAACAACTCAAACAGTAGAGATAAGGAATATTTTTTTTAAACTTGCATGAGAAGGCAGACTATTTTTCATTGTTATAGATCGCTGCTATTGATTGCTTATTCTCCACTATCCATATAGTTTCCATATGCTCTGTGTGGGGCCCTGGTTTTGCAGTCTTGTACATGAGTGCAACTTTTATTGATGTTGGAACAGATGCATTCTTTGGGTTAGATCTTCATTATTGCCAGGGCAGCTGTATGGTTGGAAGGCAAAACTTATTGGAAATTTCAATACTGTATTAAATTAAGTGCTGGAAACTGTAGCATCAACAACACAACAGTACTCACAATCTTCCTTTCATCAGCTGTGTACCTATTCTGTACGCTACAAGAGGGCTGGAATAGAGCCAGCTCTGCTGGCTTTCTGGGGATGATCCAGATGTCCTCTGGAAGTCAGTTAAGCTTGCTTTTATGACCTCATTGCATAGTTAGTGTACCACAAGGGGGGGTGTATCAGGCTATGGATGTGCATTCACTACACCCATAGCCCAGGGGGACTAGTCTGATGAGTTAAGTTTATTTGTCTGCAGTATCATGCCTTAACTGTGTATGTACCAAACAGCTATCTGAATAATAAAAAATGTGATGTCATTATTTTAAATAGGTGAGTACTTAAAGCTAAATGCTGTGTTTTAGCTAGTTTCATGCTAAAATTGGATATACTGATAAATAAGCCAATAATTGAGAATGACCAGATATTGTAGGTTAGTAATGGCTGCTGCTACATAAATTGATTTTTTACATATAGCAGTAAGGAAAATTCAGTTATTTCACATGTTACCGTAGATCACTGAAGCTGACCTGAGTCTCTTACCCTAATCATGGATGATGTAAAAATAGTCTAATACTTTAATCTGGAACATGTATTAACTCCTAAAGGCTGGAAGTAGGTAACCTTGTAATTTCAGCACCAGTAACCTTTTCATGAAAAAGATTTCATATTTATTAATCTTGCAGCATTACATACAGTAATATCAGATTGTTAAATTTCTTCAGTAGAATTTATTCCAGGGAATCTTTTCAAATGGGTCTATTTGCTTAAATTTTCTATTCTTTATATCAATAATTAGCACTTTTTGCATTCTATTGATGTGAATTCTTTCTTTCTTTCTAAGGGATCAACTTTCTTCAAGAGCTTGTTCTAATTATGGCACCTGCCTGATCTTCAGCCATGCTTGTCCTTAATCTGTAGTAACTAAAAAAATACTCCCGTCAATTCACTGACCCCAGTATCCTGACTATAGTGACAAGCTGTACCTCAGCACTGGGCCACTAAAACACAATATAGTGAGTATGTGGATTACTTCCACAGGCTCTGCAAGGTTTGCAGCTCTTTGATCTTTGTCAGCCAATTGATCTATTAGCTTTAATCGATGCTGCATAACACCCATTCTGCCATTAGAATGGAAGCAGGTTCTGGGTTCAAGATGGGACCTCACGACTGCTGTGGGGTCATTGCACATCCAATGGAACCTACCCCAGTGTAGGCCAGGTGTGCCCATTTCTAAAGGGATAGCCGTGTTAGTCTAGTCCAGTAAAAAAAACAAGGAGTTGTGTGGCACTTTGACTAACAGATTTATTTTTTGCATGAGCAAAAAGATGCCACTTCCTCAGATGCTTTTTCTGTAAGTTCACCCATCTTCAAAGCATCTGAGGAAGTGGGATCTTCTCCCACGAAAGCTCATGCAAAAAATAAAACTGTTAAATTGCCCCACACCTCCTTGTTGTTTTTTTACAGGGCTGTCTAACCTTTTTGGGTAAGAGGCCACACTCCAATTCTTTTCTGGGGGGGGGGGATTTTTGATAGCTTAGACCTACACCTTGATCTTTATTAATAATGATGAATGTGATATTTGCTATTTCTTTTGCTTGCCCAGATGCTCAAGTCTGCCTGCACACTGGATGTAGCACTACAGAGTATTCCAGCTAGCCCTAGCTCGGAGGCTCTTGTGGCAGCACGGGGTGGTGGGATAAAAACCCTGGGCGGGCCAGATTCTGGCCCGGGGGCCGCATGTTGCACAAGCCTGCTGTAGGCGAGCGGGGCTGGGCTTTGCAGTCCGGAAGTCTCGGAGCTGAGCAGCCCCCTGGCGAAGTGTAGCAGCGGCTACCTCCCGGCTCAGGATGCAGGTTGGAGAGGGGCAAGCTGATCAGCAGGAGTCCGACCTAAGGCTTCCGTGCCTCAGCCCCTAAGAAACCCGCCAGGTCCTCAGCCGGTGCAGGCTGTGAGCCCCTGCAGCTCCGCGCCGCGGCGGATCCGGGCTCCCGGCGCAGCCCCAGCCGTGTGGCCGGCAGGAGGGTAGGGCAGGGCTGGCGGCAGATCAGGGAGGAGCTGGGGTGACGTGAGGCCGGGGAGGGGCGGCGGGACCCGCCGGGGAGGGGAGGCGGCAGGCGGCCGGTTCAGTGGCTGAAGCGAAGCGGAGGCGAGAGGAGCCGGCGCTGTCCACGGCGCGGGTGGTGCTGAACCCGCGCCCGCTCCTTGGCCGCCCCCGGCCCCTTCCGCTCCCCCTGCGGCAACTTGGCCAAGGGGCTGAGCGGCCTGGACTAGCGACCCTCGCCTCTGCCGGACGAGTTGCTGGGATTGCTTCAGAGTTGTGCCCTGTCTCCGCATTGCCCGCTAGCAGTTTGGACAGCTGGTTGGAAGGGGGGGAGAACAAAAACCAAACCAATCTGCATGCACCGTTCTGGCAAAAGGACACACCGTTTTCTCCTTGGGGACTTTTGTGACTGTTAGAGCAGGTAAGAAGCAAGCTCTGTTGGAAGGGAAATGCAGCTCTGACTGTTGGCGAGGGCGGCTGGAGCAAAACACACACAAACACCAGCCCCGGTAACAAAAAAAGAGAGTGTGCAAAGTTGGGAGCCTGTTTAGCCTTGAGGTCAGTGCAAAGGGCACACGTGGAAAAGATTTCAGCCGCTTTCGCCAGCAAAATGGGCTCTGTGAGCAAGAGACAACTGCAGAATGGGAAGTTGTGGGTGTGTGGGGGGGTGTATTTCTGTCGCCAAGTTTCCATAGTCCCGGTGGCTGGATTATTAAATATTTTGTTTCATAATAAACAGAGTTCCAAGTTTGTGGAAGGGAGTGTTGCCTTTTTGGTGGATTTTAGTTAACATTCATTCAAGGAGATACTCCACGTTACTGCCAGTGTGTGTGTGTGTGTGGGGGGGGTAAATCTCTAATCCATTATGCCTGGGGCCCACGGGTATGTAAGGTCAGGCTAGGAAGTATTGAGCAAAGTAGGAATTAAAGAGGATTTGCCAAGAAATGCCTGATGTTTGTCCTGGCGTACATGCATGGCTGAGAACAGGAGCCATGCCTCAGGGTAGCGGTTGATAAAAAAACAGCAGCAGCAAACTTGTGAAATTGAAATCTCTGTGAGGGCTAAAGTGCTCACCACTTCCCCGGGGTGGGTGGGATTGCGTGTTCAGAAAGTTGGGGATTGTTTATACTGGGATTGACTGGTGAATGTCAGGCCTTCCTCTGGGCTAGAAGGAGATGTAAATGTGGAGCTCTGATTTAATAGGACAGTATTATATTGTGTTATAAAGCCACTGCTGTATGGTAATTGAATGGAACTGGGAAGCGTGGGCAGATGAAATGTCGCTGTTTCAGCAGCGTTTAACCTTTGGCGTGCTCAGCATAGCGCTCTGCTCCATTTGGTTTGCTCTTCAAGATGCTGTGAGTTCTCGGCGTCCTGCGTATACACCAGGAGGAGCGGGCATTTGTGTGTGTGTGCTGAGAGCTAAACACTGATTTCAAAATGAATGGTTTGTTGCTGCTTGTAGCCAGCACCAGTGCTCTGACTGAGCGGGATAGGAAAACAAATGAAGTCTCCACCCTGTATTTTGTGACGTTATTTATACTCTGGCAAGCAAGATGAATTTTCCTTAAACTCAAAATCGAACAATTGTGCCCCATAAAATCATGGCAATGTACAAGTAGCTTGAAGAGGTACACACATTAGATAATCTCTGTTTATGTGCTTTATCCCAGAAGCAGAAAAGTTATGTTCCAGGTTACTGCAGCAACATTTTTCATACTAATAATTGAAGTGTGATTTTTAGTGAATATCAGCAGAAGTATAAGTGAGCTAGGTGGCAGCCATGAAGACATGTTAAAATGTGAAGTGAAAGGGAAAAGTAATTCTAAATGCTGATGTTCTAATGAAATTCAATTAGTATTGAACTGCATCACTGAGATGTAAGAAATGCAAAATATAGTCAAATTTCCTTTTTCCATCACTAATTATATAGCATTTTCCCGTTTTCCTACCCCAAGGGGGGGGGAGTTTATATACAGAATTTAACTATTTAATTTAGACAGGTAACCTTCATGAGCCTACAGTTAGAAAAGGTCTGCATCTCCTTTAACTCTGGTGAGTCTTTGTTTATATGTTCAGATTCCCCCACACACTTTTGTTGAAAAGTTTGAAAATTCAGTGTTTGTTTTCAAAGACCAGTTATGTTATTGTTTTGAAAAACATGTTTTGAAACATTTACATGGACAGTTCAATTAATGTGCAGGATTGAACTCCCTGTCAACAATCACATTGCTAGGAATTTATCATATGATCTGTTATGTACTTAAAATTTACAACATGTGCATTCTTCTTATACCACTTGTAAATCTCTGTGTTCCTGTTTCATATATACTATGCTGCTTTCTTTTAGAGCTAAGAGCCACATGGTTAAAAAATAACCAATTTTAGATATTGGGGGAGACTTTCTAAGTAGTAAAATGGTACTGCCATCTTCAGTCATTCTTTTTAACATACAATCTAAGAGTAATTCAGACATAGTGGCCAGTCAATATTTCTTATGTTCAGCTGGTGTGATTAGGAACCTTCTGAAACAGTCATTTTTCATCCTTGCAGCAGATTTATATACTTGTTACACTGTGATTTGTTAGCATAAAGTTCCAAAACCTCTAAATTATCTCTTGACAATTGATGAATACTATACTTCCACAGTTGAATTATTGATATATTTAATTCTTAAACTAACACAGTTTCACACAATGCTGTCGCCTATTTTAGGCCCTTATCATAAAGTCATTTCTCAGCCAAACCCTACCATTTACTAAGGGCTGCAGTGCAAGCTTGCCAACACTGACTATGTGAATGTATTTGCAAATGGATGTACAAGGATTATCTCAATGCCTTTCAGTAGTTCTTAGTATACCTTTATTTGTGCATTCAGTTATTTTACTGTGTTAAACAATGACAACTAAAAGTTATTCATTGGGTTTCAAATGAATGTTGTCTCTTATTGTTTGAAAGGTTTTTCTGTGTTGTGATCTAACTATACTAAACTGCCATTCTACACTTCTCTTTGTGCTTGTCTAGCCTGCAACACTTCCTTAAAAGAATTTCACCCATCTAGGGTAAGACCCATAAACAAATACAAGAATCACAAATGTCCATCTGTGACAACAACTAATCTAAATTTCTATTCAAAGTAAAAGATGTACATTTTGCATTAACTTTCCCCAGCTTCCACAGACTGTAATGCTACACTTAGTGTTGTCACTGTTTCCATAAATAATATCCATCCTTGAAAAAACAAAACCAACCAAATTCATATCTAAAATAAGGGGGGTGCCACCCCTGTTACGTTCATTTACAGCAAGTTTGAGTTTGGCCTAAAGGGTTGGCCTAAGTTAAAATAGTTGAAAGCCTGGATGCAAAACAGTGGGGGGGGGGGGAAGAAGAAGAAAAAAATGTGGTTTTCAGCAAACAATATTCCATCATTATTCCCAGATGTTGCAGTGATCTCAAAACAGAGCATGATGAAGTTTATGTCAATTACCAGGCAACTTATGGGTGACCTTATAGGTCAAGTCTTAACTTTGATTTTTTTTTATTATTTTACATTAAACTAGTCAATCAATATTTTATTTCCTATCACTTGTTCTATGACATTATGTAATATTAAAGCAAAAAGGATGGATAGCTTAATGAATTAATGTGCTTTTCTTCAAGTCTGCAATTGTTTCAAAGCATTGGTGGTGTCTGATAACAAATCAAAAGGTTGGGAGTTATGTCATATTACAGTTTGATACAACAGGTGTTTTTTAAAGTCCTAATGGGCAGTAAAGTCAGTCAGCTCCCTTGGTGTATTTTACTAACCGGGCTATAATTTACACTTTAATTGAAGGCTTGCATGGTAACAAGTTCCAGAGGGGTAGCCATGGTGGTCTATTTCAGCAAAACAAAAGAGGTCTGTGGTATTTTTAAAGACCAACATGTTTGTTTATCACATATGCTTCTGTGGGCACAATCCCACTTCATCAGATGCTTATGTGATAAATAAATGTGTTAGCTTTTAAAAGTGACACAGGACTCTGATTTTGTTTCATTAAAGAGATTATGCTGATATAATGACTAGCTTTCATATGTGCATGGCATTCAGAATGGCCTTTGATCTCAGTCAGGGTTGTGCTGAATAAAAAACTAACTCCTTGGTTAACATCTAGTTCCAAAGGGGCAGCCATGTTAGTTTAGTTCCGCAAAACAAGCAAGAAGTCCTTTGTCCCTTAAAGACTAACATTTATTTATCTCATGAGCTTTCATGGGAGAAAATCCCATTTCATCAGGCACTTTGAAGATGGGGGGACAGTTCCCCCATCTTTAAAGTGCCTGATGAAGAGGGATTTTCTCCCACAAAAGATCATGTGATAAATGTTAGTTTTAAGTGTCAGAGGACTCTTTGCTTGTTTTGGTAATATCTAACAGCTGTTAAGGTCAAAAGTTACTATCATTTGCCCAATCTTTAGGGAAAAAAAGTCCTTCCACCACTCCCTGATTTTGCTCTCTGCACACAGAAAGAATTATCCCCCTCCCAATGGTAGTCCATATCTCTTCCCTGTAATCAGACTTTCCTCTGTGGCTACTATGATGTTCATTTTCCAAATTAGATATGGTACTTGTGAGTCTGTAATAAAAATATCAATGGTAAAAATGCAAAGAAAGAAGTAACAGACATGTTAACCTTAATGCTGGGAATATGGATAGGAAAAATTCTTCACTGTCTGTGTGGCAGAGATATTGAGGAGCGTTTTCCATTCCCCATAATCATGCATGTGAACAGGTGTGTGCATGGGTGGTGTTCAAATTAACCAATCCTGTTGGGACCCAGAAAAGCATGATTCCCAAGTGAATGGGAGTAACATTGAATTGCACATTTGTTATTCTGTATAATATACACATGCATGTATTTATACAGCAGCTACTTTTCATGAAGATATTTATCCTTCACTGTTTTAGAAATAAACCATGAAATAAGCATGACAGCTTGATTTCTTTTAATTACCTGTTTGCCATATATAAAGTGAAATTAATGGCATTTTATTAGGAATGTATCACTAGGTTAACAAAGCATGAGATGATAAAAGAATATGAAGAGTTAAACCTGAGAACCAGTTGGTAGCACTATTACTGATAACTGTGAACTTCAACCCACTTCAAGTATATTTGCATTTGAATTAATTGAGATTAAAGCTCTGCTGGACACCATAGAACAAGCTTCAGAAAGACTTAGTGTATAACAAAGTAATTGATGAGTACTTGAATATGTTAGAGAGAAGAGAGTGAAAGATATTTTCAAGGTACTTTTTCTGTGTGATAGTGTTCTGTACTTAAATATGTTTTATTTAAGCAAGGTTCATAGTGACTTTCAAATATTTCTATCTCTAAGAATGTATTCTTGTGGTAAGGGCCAACATTTTAAAACCTGGGTGTCTAAAGTTAAGCTTATACAGGGATGTTTAAGGCTGTGTCTACAGTAGGGGCTTAAGTCGATTTAAGCAGAGCCAGGGTTATATTTAGAATTCATTAAATCAACTTAAGCACTTGGTCGTAGCCTGTGAAATTGACTTGGCTTCGAGCTATGTGCCTATGGCAGCAAGCGGCTCTGGGCCAGACTGAGCTCTAAGCAGGCTCCTAGCCCCGCAGCCTGTGGCAAGGGGCTGGGGACCAGATTGGGCTCCCAGCCCCTTTCTGCAGGGTGCAGGAACTGGCTGCAGGGTGCAGGCAACAGAAGCCAGCTTCATACCTCTGCTGCCTGCCACAAGGGGCTGGGAGCCCAACTGGCCTCCCAGCACCTTGCCATGGGTGGCAGGAGCCATCTCCCAGCCCCGCAGCCTGTGTTGGGGGCTGGGAGCCAGATTTGGCTCCCAGCCACTTGCTGGAGGCCCCTAGAGCTGGATTAGGCTCCGAGAGCCTAACTGGGACAGGGGGTGGGGCAGCCCCGGGCATGTCATACTCACATACCCTGAAGTCAACATAACAAGGTCAACGTAAGTCTTGTTAAGTCAACTTCCATGTCTCCCCCCCATACAGACATAGCTTAAGTGCCTAAATGAAATAGTTTATTTTGATGTTAAGCATTGACAACTAAATATTATGTATTGTATATCTTATGATGTTAGCCATATGCAGCATAATATGACTATAGGAGTGTCTTGTTTAATAAATTATACAAATACTTCATTAATATTGGTAATGGTTTGGATTCCAAAAGCCATTACAAACTGATTGATACTTTCTATATTATATCTATTTTGAAAATACCTACAATTCTGTTGGAATTCTTATACATTAATTTTCTGGAATAACCTCCAGGGTTGATTTGTGCTCTGAGTTACCAAAACAAAACTAGTAATGAGGGAATGTATGAGCAAATAGGAAGGAAATTTAGTTTCTTAATTTATTGCAGGAAACAAAAAATTTGGCCTTCAAATATCAAAGCAGAGTATTTTGTGTTGTGTTATATTATAAATCTGATTTAGCACCATGTTATATAACCTTGCACAGTGCATCACTTATAGGACTTCCTGGGTTTAAATTAACTGTAATCACTCAGGAAAACAGAGTTGGCATTACTGTAGACAGCTGAATAAAACCCTCTGATCAACGTGCAACAGCTGTCAAAAAAGTAAGCAAAATGTTATGATGTACGAAGAATGAGAGAGAAAAAAATAGATAAGATGATAATTCCACCTTGTTATCTTAACTATTGTGTCCAGTGAGGTTCACATTATCTCAGGAAGGCTTTCAGAGAGCAGAGGTTTCAGAGATGAGCCTAAAAAAATTGGATGTAGGTAGACACTTTCATAATAGCTGAGATTGAAATGACTGGAAAAAAAGGATGAAAAGGACAGCACATGATAAAGGAATAAAATCTAATGATTTGTATAAAGAAAGTAATTCAGGTAAGTTCCAATTTACCCTTTTTTATACTACAGGGATAAAGAGACATTGAGTTAAATTGAAAGGCAACTGTTGTAAAACTTTTTTTTTTTTTTTTTTTTTTTACACGATACGTAATTGGTTTTTGGAATCTTCTGCTACAATTTATCACTGAAGTCAAATGATCATCAGGATTCATAAAAGAATCTCTACAGATTATCTCTATACATAATGAGAATATCCACAAATACCTTACATAAAAATGAAACACATTAAAAGGGATATAAATACTCATCTTGAAGGCGTAAACCAATTACTAATTCTGATTAGGAAAATAATTCTCCTGTGGATTAGTTATACCTTGATTTTTTCACTATGCTGTTTCTTGTTCATTCATCTTTTATAGGACACCATCAAACATATGATACTGGATTAGCTGGATCTTTGGTCTGATCTAGAATGGTAGTTGCTATGTTGTTCAAGAATACATTCTTACCTAGCTGCCTGTTATATGTTATCCTTTAATTACATGCAATAGAAATAAAAGTACCCTGCCTTTCCCAAAATTGTTTTTGGAAAGGGTTTTTTCAGCAGTTGAAATATCTACAAGAAAATGTGCCAAATACAAATATGATGGCATTGGGACAATGCCAGTTTTGTTTCTATTTCTTTAAACAGAGTAATCACATTTTGGACAAAAAAAACCTGAAATATTCTACAGCTTTAGTTCATCTTTTAGAACTGTCAGGCCAGATACTTCAGTCTCTTCTCTGAGTGTCTGTATCTGTGCCACCAATGCATATGTATTGGTTTTACAGTTGGACTGTTAAAGAAAGAGTTAATACATAAACACAAATAATAGCATTTGTTTTCCCAGTGCCCGTGTGCTGAACAGAAGAGAATGTTAGTGAGAGTTAAGTATGCACAACAAGAAGAGAACAAATCCTTTAACGACTCCCTTCCCAATAAATATAGACGTCTATTGTCTTATTGATGTGGTAGGAAGATGTTTATGCAAATAATTCCCATATATACCAGTGTGAGAATAGATCCTTAATGCTCATTTTGAAAAAGCCCATATTTTGATTTCACAGGCAGGAAACCTCTGCTTTAGTTTTGATTTATTTATTTATTTATTTATTTATTTTAAAGCCTTTTCAACATCTATAACCCACAGTTTTGTTCTTGCTTCTATTTTGTCAGCAGTAACATTTTTTTCCACATCCTAAGGTCCTGTTCCAAAGCACATCTAAGTCAATAAAATGCCTCTCATTGACTTTCCTGGGCTTTTAATCAGAACGTAAGTGATTATTATTTTTTTTGACAGATATTGAATTGTCAGCCCTGGAGAGTGAAGTCATCAGGTCATGGGGAAGGGCAGGTTTTCTCAGTGTTTTTTCCATTAGTCTTTCCAGTTCTGAACAGGCAGGATCAGATAGCCATCCAGAGTGCAATATAGTCATGGTACACTACCTGACTCCATTCAATAGTGTCCACAATTTTCCAGTTGTTACCACCTTTCTAAGACTGGTGGTGTAGCTTCTTCCTCAGAATGTCTTCAATCTGCCCTGCATGCTGATCCAGGGATCTAGCTGTCTTTGTTTCTTCCCTTGCACCTGATAGTACATAGTCTGGCCATAGTAGATGCTATGTAAGGGCAGAGAAAAGCTCCTTGACCCCTTGTCATGGTATTTAAAGGCAAGGTATGCCCTCATTCTAAGTGGGAAGCTACTGCTGTTGTGGGAAGTGGACTGACTTTCAACCACTGCTACCATGGAGCAAATTATAACAAATAACCTATAAATGTAAGATACTGTACTATAATATTATTAATCTCCTAAATGATCATGTTTGTACAGATATAAATACACAATATATAAGTATGATATATTCCACCACATCATTGTTTTGAAAGTTACTCACATTTTCAGTGAAGCACACTTTATATTTAAGAAAGAACCTTAGCTACTACAATAGAGATCTAAAATATTAATAGAAAGCTATTGGTCCTCCAAACACCCACTGTGCTTCTCTCACCCTTTTAATATTCTATTAAAAATCTTGGACAAGTCAAAAAAGAGCAGCTGGCTAGTGATTATAAATAAAGAAGGATAGTCCTATCTTAGTTTTTCTCTGAGTAGTTTTTGATCAAAAGTAAGTTTTAGTAAAAGGTATTCTGTAAGTTAATGCCTAGGGTAGTTTAGTTATTTGCTTGGAATGCTAGAAACTGAATAATATATTTCCTGAGATTTAATTTTGGATTTATGCTAAGTACAAGCTCTGAATTGTTGACAATCAATCGAACCCAGGACCTTCTGCATGTTAAGCAGAGGTGCTATCCACTACACTATTTGCAGGGCAATGTATCAGGTTATTTTAGATGGGACTGTTTGGCTGTCTTAGGCTGTGCTCACACACGGGGTTATTTCGATACGGTTGTTTCGAAACAACTTGTATCGAAATAACGCCTTATTTTGAAATAACTTAATTCGAATTAACAGTTTGTTAATTCGAATTAAGGAAAAAAGCTCAAAGCGAAATAGCAGGTTCAGGCAACAGTTATTTCGAAACAAGTCACCGTTGTTTCGAAACAACATGTTCGCACGGCGTTGTTTTGTCCCCGTATGGGGTTTAATGTGTTTTGAAACAACGCCATCGTTTCGAAACAACGGGACCCATTGTTTCGAAACAACCATGCATCGTGTGAACAGCCTAAATCTTATTTCGAAACAACCTCTGTTGTTTCAAAATAAGAGGGCTGTGTGAACACAGCCTTATTTTTTGTCTGTTGTCTCATATCTGACTGATTTTGTTCTTTTGTGCTGAGAGCCTTACTACCACAAACATATTGGAATAACTTGCATTTTTCATGTTCTTGTTGCATTCAGCAGGGAGGGCAGGATGCATCTTAGGGTGTTCATCTGAAGAATTAGCAGAATGCTTTAGTCCT
Organism: Podocnemis expansa; assembly: GCA_007922195.1. NCBI lineage: Eukaryota > Metazoa > Chordata > Testudines > Podocnemididae > Podocnemis > Podocnemis expansa. Next base: position 22,694,709 of record ML681966.1, read on the forward strand.
CAGAAATTAAACAAAGGTACCCCTGTGGGCCAAGAATCTAATATTTTAATATATTAATGTTCTTTATGTCTTTTCATTATGACAGTCTCATTCACCTACTGCTCCAGGCTCTTGGTTAGTAAAGTTTCTCTCCTATAGTTAATTTTTTCAAAAGCTATGTGTGCATCTGTCATTGTATATACTATATATATTTTTAACACACAAAACAATTAAAACAATAATAAAATTCTGGTTTGTATCTGCATAAGTATGGAAATTCAGTATTAAGATTGGCACTATTATAGTACGTATGTACCCCATGTGACAAAATTCTCTATCTTGGTGGGTCCATTACTTCCTTCTATCAATAGGTGAAGACACTTCTTCACCCTTGAGTGCTCTTCCCCCTTCTAGCAGTGACTGAGGATAATACAGGCTTGATACCTGACTACTTTCTGCTGGCTTCCAGTCCTATCATGGTTCTCATAGGTCCTTGTCTTTTGAATGATGCTCTTATTCCTCCCGTAGATGGTCACTGGAGAGCAGTTGGCCTGGTACCAACCTCAACTCCAACCCCCAACCCAGGGGCCTTACAAGTTGTAGCCTCACACTGCTGCTTCAGGAAGCCAGTCAGGTTCATTGGGTTACTTTCCTGTGTCCCCTTGACTTAATATTTGGACTTTGCTTGGATAGGGACCCTTCCTGGCTTACTTGCCAGGGTGGTCTTTGATCTTTGACAGTCCCACTGGTTGTGGTAGTACCCAGTTAAATTTTACCCTTCTGGTAGGGTTATATTTTCCCCCCATAGGCCTCCAGGCTTGGGAAAGGTCCTTTGACCCCTCAATCAGGGGCTTTTCCTCCCCACAACCTTTGTACCTGCACAGCCTTCCTGACCAGCCTTCTATACTTTCTCCTAAATCCTTCTGACTTGCCTTCTATCACAAGCTCTGGTAGCGCTCCTCAGTCTTGTACTTCAGCCATACCCATTCTCTGGGGAAGTCTTTTAACAAGTCCTAGGTGGCACTTTGATTAGCTCCAGTACCCCTGCTCAGCTATCAGGGGAAAAGGAATTTGCTGACTCTAAGGGTGATATATTGGTCTATTAGTACTCTTTGGAAGCCATCCACTCTGACCCTGTCACACCTTTCATCTGCAATACATTGGGGGGAAAAAAGCAGGAGCTAAAATTTCATATGCAATTTGGAATGTCCTGGCTAGTGTGAGTGAGTCTGTTTGTTTTTTCAGGTTCATATACCACATTCATCATCATCATAGTACCTGAGCATCTTCCAGCATTGTTCAAAGCAAGATGACTAACATCAAGGATTTGTAGATTCTTCTCCATTCATCTCTCTAAGGAGAAGAGAGGGAGCCAAAGTTGCATTCAGGAGTCCTGTATTTGAGGAATAAAATAGGTCATTGTTCATGAAGTGAATGTGTTTAAATGTTGAAAGAACCTTGAAATATCTGAAAGTGCAGCTCTTAATGTGACTTAAATGTGAGTGGGGGGCTGCATTTGCAATTATGTCTCTCTTTTTTAAAAGAAGAAAAATAACAATAGCTTGTACTCCTGAGAGTTCAGTTTTACAAAATGCAATTATTTATGTAATAAATTCTTTTTTGAAGATACTACAGTTTGAATATTTTGATAGAGACTTGAAAAAAATTAAACATCTTAATAACACAGAAGCAAAATTCACATAAAGCTTCAAAACTATCAGAAAGCATAGTGGTTTTGGGTTTCCATTATGGTTTTATTTATCAGACTATTTTCAGCAACATTCTGTAGACCTAGATGGCTGTTGTGTAGAGACCCCTTATAGCAATTCTTTTCCTCGTATGACACCCTGTTAGACCTTGGGATCATTCTGTTCATCTTACTTTCTTAAGGGTGAGAGCAGAGGCCAGAGTTTGGAAACTTCTGGCCTGATGATGCCTTAATCAATTTCTAGGGGAAGCTGTTGGTCAGCCTCTCTGGAGTTAGGGCAGGTGAGGAAGGCAAATTTGCCATCACCAGTTTGAACTCCTTCAATGACTGCTCAGGTCTGCATGCAAGGAGAAGACCTGAACACCCAGTGTGTGTCCATGGAGTAGAGAAACCAACCATAGATACACACGTTATTTTACGTAACTTGCATATCTCTGTTTAACTTCTGCCAAAAAGGGCAAGCAGTGTAGACCTCTCCCATATTTCTGAGGAGACAACCGCAGAAGGGCCACTACCCAACAAACCACTGAGTCTTCAGGAAAGCAAAAAGTGCATCTCATTTTGAAAAGAGACAGTTCAGTGCAGACTGTCATGTCAGTGAGTATTTAGGGATAATTAGTTCCTCAGGTTATTTGTCTGCTTTCCATGCAGACGAAGTCTATGTGCTAACAATCTGTATGAAATTCTCAGTGCTTTTGTCAGGTATCTGAGGGATCAACTCTGTCACAATCTTGTTGCTTTTCTATTTCAATTGTGTGTCTTGGCTGAATATAGCATATATCCCAAGCATCACGTTCCTCACTCTTGACACCTATTATGTTCACTAGCTTCTCTGATGCTATTATTTTTGCCATTTTAATAATGCGTTTTTCTCTTCTTGCTAGTCATTTGTCTCAATTCCTCTTCATTGTATACAGCAGAGAATATCTGAACACACCCAAACAAGTGCGTGTGTGCGGACACACACACACACATCTCCTGTATTTACTGCATCAATTTATAAAATAGGCAAAACATAATCTTCATGGATATAGAGTAGATCAGTGTTAAGAACAACTTATAAACTGAAGAAAATGTCATATTAAAGATGAACAGTCACATAATAGTCATACCTCTTCAAGGCTAACCCCAATGCAAAACTCTGAATAGACAAGCCTTGCCATGTGCAGTGAAGATTAACAAATTTAGACTCTATCAGTTCAAAGGGGAACGTGAGCTCTTCAGCTGGAGATTCCTCCCTGAGAATGATCTTTTTAGACAAAAGTATTCTAATCTGGGAGGTGTTAGTAAGAGTAAACAGAGATCATTTTTTAAAAAAATTCTCTTTTGTATGGATTTATCTACAGAATTGTACATTATTTTATATAGGCCCCAAAATAACACTTATTGGTATATATCACTCTGTATATTTTGAGATTACTTAGCAATCCATTTGTCAGGACAAGCCACTTAAAAGACAATGTACATTGCACTGCAGTACATGTATGGGCTAACTTCTGCTCTCAGTACACATGAACCCCACCAAACTAATGAGGGATGATCTATTTAAACCTATCTTACATTTTTTAACAGTTGGGTTATTGTTATGGTACTTTTCTGGAGGGGCGAAGGGGGTCTAATGATTACATTAGTGGGTAGTTATGCAGATAACTAATACGACTACAGTCAAGTAACTATTTTCCAGTGTAAGTAAGGGGATCACATCAAAAGCTGGAAAAGAGAATAGGTAGAAAATTAATTAATTCACTAATTTTTCTGTGAGTTTCTGCACAAGGGCTTCAGTGTCAAATAATACTTTTAAAGTGAATGTGAGAGACAGAGGATCATGCGCTTCCTTCAGACAATAAAGCAACGTGTTTTTTCTGCTCAGGGAGAGAGAAATTTCCACTGTAACTATAACTATATATAGCTTAAAGCTTTCTAGATAGGACAGTTAAGCACCACAACAAGTAAATGTAATTTCTGTCACTTGAAAATTTTAAGAAAAGTTTAAACAAATACCTCTCCAAAATTCATGGATTTTAAGGCCAGAAAGGGACTGTTGTGATCATCTAGTCTGATTCCTATATATCAGACCACAGAACTTCCCCAAAATCATTTCTAGTGTGGATTTTTGTTTTTAGAAAATAGCATCCAATGTTCACTAAAATATAGTCAGTGATGGAGAATTTTCCATGGATTGTGGTGGATTCTCCATCACTAACAATTATAATTAAAACAAACAAGGAGTCCTGTTGCACTTAAAGGCTAACAAATTACTTTCACTGTTTAAAAAAAAATAAATCTGACCCTTTTTCTCTGGTCTGAATTTGTTTAGCTTCAATTTCTGGCCAGGGACAGCATTGCACGTTTCTTTTCCAGCTTGAAGAGCCATTAAATGGTTATTCCCCATGGCTGTGTTCACACACAGGGGGTTATTTTGATATAAGTCATTTCGAAACAACTTACATCGAAATAACACCTTATTTCGAAATAACTTAGTCCGAATTAACAAAAAGTTATTTCGAAATAAGGAAAAAGGCGGGAAATGAAATAGCATGTTCACAGTGTGAACATGTTATTTCGCTTGGGAGGCTGCAGGCACTGGCGGGGTTCAGCGCAGCCCAGCGCTGCTTCCCGCCGGCTTAAAGCCCAGGCTGCCCCCAAACCCAGGGTTTGGGGGCAGCCCGGGCTTTAAGCCGGCGGGGAGCAGCACTGGGCTGTGCTGAACCCCGCTGATGCCTGCAGGCACCGGCCAAGGGACGCCCCTCAGCACCCTGGCCAGGGTGCTGAGGGGGGCAGCCCTTCAAATGTTGTTTCGGAACACCTTGTTCCAAAACAACATGTTCACATGCATTGTTTCGAAACAAGGGTTTTGAAACAAGGTGGTTTCGCCGCCAAGTGGGGTTTAACTTGTTTTGAAATAACACAGTTGTTTCGAAACAATGGGTTCCCCTTGTTTTGAAACAACTGTGCATCGTGTGAACATGTTTTTTTTTTGTTTCAAAACAACCTCGTTGTTTTGAAACAAAAATGATGTGTGAACACAGCCCATGTCAATACTTACAGGCTCTGATCCAGTTACCCCTTAGCTTTCCTTTTGCGAGATTCAAGCAGCTTTCTCTAGCTTATCACTAGAAGGTATGTTTTCTAATCCACTGATTCTTCTCTTGGCACTTCTCTGAGCCCTCTCCAATTTATCAGCATCCCTCTTGAATTGTGGGCACCAAAACTGGATACATTATTTCATTAGTAGTCATTCTCATGCCAAATGCAGAGGTAAATAAACGTACTACTTCTACTTGAGATTCCTCTGTTTATGCATCTTAGAATCACATTAGGATTTTTTTTTTAATTGCCACACTGTCACAGTGGGAGCTCATGTTCAGCTGATTATTTACTGGGCTCACCTAATCTTTTTTAGTCACTGCTTCCCAGGTTAGAACCCTCACCCTTTATGTATGACCTACATTCTTTATTCCTATAAATTTACATTTAGCCATGTTAAAACTCAGCATTTGCCTGAGCTGAGTTTACCAAGCAGTCCAAAGTACCAGTGAGACTGTATCAGTGACCTGTCCTCTTCATTTATTTACCATTTTCCCAATTTTTGTGTCGTCTGCAAATTTTATCAGTGATGATGATGCATCTTCTTCCAGATCATTGATTAAATATGTGAAATAGCAGTGGGTCAAGAACCGGTGGCCAGGTATACCTAATCTTGCTTCTTGAAGTCCCTTCTATTTCTAATATATCTTTCTACCAAAAACCTTCTTGACCACATGATAACTTCTCCCAGCAAAGTACTTCTATACTTACCTATGAATACACTTCCTCCGATCATCTTATAAAGATGATTTATTAGTCTCTGAAACCTGACCCTAGTATATAATGTGTGCCACATGGATGCTTCAGAACTTGGGAAGAGTGGCAATATCTCACAGTCTTTCAGGTCTCTTTTACATACTTCAGAAACCTGACAGCAAACTTTCTGGGGATCTGTACAGCTAGGAACATTTGAGTCTTTGGGTTAATAGCAGACAGATCTCCTCAGCTGCTGGTAAAACAGAACCCTCTAGTCTGCACTCAAAGTGGTACAGGTAGTAGGACTGACATAGAATATATTGTTCCCATGAATGTCCATAAAGGTCTCACTCTTTCTTTCCATTTAGTCAGGTCAGTCAGAATTTACAAGCCTTCACCCCTTTCAGCTTAGCCCTTGTTTTCTATAACAGACAGTAATTCCTGGTTTAATGGAGATAGCTAACAGCCGTTTAGAGTCTAGGGGGCAATAAATGTTCCCCTATCATCTCTTGCTCTAGGGTCATAAAATACACCATGGTTAACTAAATATGTTGAACACTAGTAAAGCAAGATTAGCACTAAACTGGTAATCTCAAATTCATGGCCTGCAGGCCACATGTGGCCCCTAAAGTTATTTCCTGCAGCCCGCAACAACGCTACAGTTACTGATATTTGCAATATTGTTTGTATGAAAAGGTTTCAATGGTGAGGCCCTCGGGCTAAAGTGCTAGTCCACATGGTGATTTGAGTTTGAGACCCCTGCACTAAACTGTATCCAGAGTGCTTTTGATATTGTAACTCACCCTCACATCAGTCAGAGCTGGCCTTAACTTAAATGTTTGTTTTTTCCTTTCTCTCTTCAGAGTCTACATGCTGATTGGGTCAGCTCTCAGGTTAGTGAATAGAGTTTGACCTGCTAGGTAGCTCATCCATAACAAAAACTATAGAAGCAGCTACTGAACATGTTCAGCAAACCACCACATTCTCTGCTGGATGTTTTGGTGTCCTCCTAGCTGAGTACAGCTTTCTGCAAGTTTTGTAAAGATACAGAATGTTCCAGCCGAAATCCATGTCTTCTCTTTACTGCTTATCTCTCTCTCTTTTGGGTAAACAAAGTCAAATGCTGTAGTAGAGCATAACGGAGTTGTGTATGCATCTCTGGAAACAAATCTTTCACATTAACAAAGGGAGGCATGGCAAGCATAGATATAAATACAGAAACTGATAGTTACCAGTTAGTACAAGAAAAACACACAGATAATCCTTGCTGAAGAAAAAGTATATGTTTTGATGTCACTTGTTAACAGAGAATTGCAAATAATTCTTGCTAATATACTTAATGCAAAAAAAGTTCTTATAACTGCTGTTTAGCTTCATTATTTAATGTTAAAATAGTCACCTTCAAAAGCACTGTTAAAAACATTAGGAAATTAAGGAAAATTAAATTAAATTGTAAGGTATAGGTTTATTCTTACTTCCCATGTACCACTTCTAAGAGATTTGGGGTGTTCAAACACAGAGTGAAGCTACATAACTCTGTGTCTGTCACTCTCGACGGATGGTGAATAGTAGTTTTGATCCATGCAGCTCTGGTACTACAGCTTCAGTTTTATAGTGTATGTTAGTTTTACTTGTTATGATAAAAATACCCCAAGCTCTATCTGAGACTACTTCTCTTCAAGCCTGTAAGGAATTCACAGAGGTAGTTGAGTTGTTTTCTGTTAACTGAGCTTTATCAGCATTCTTCAAATATGCCTGGTACCAAAAACCTGGCAAGTGAGATAAGAGACCAACTAATGAGGAAAAAAAGTAAAATTAACCAGGACCAATAAGTATGGAGCACATATCATAGTTACTTATGAAATAAAAGCATGGGAGAAAAGTAGCAACATATACCTGAAGCATTTCTTAACCAAACATTACAAAATATACAAAGGTAACTACAAAACTGCTATAAAAGCATGATCCAAAAAAACTGAGAAACATGAAAACTGCTAGAAATCACTTTAACTAAACATTGTCACAAAAGAAGTAAACCTTAGGAAAAAGTTGTACAAAATGATTGAAGAAACATCTCATTAAGTTGACAAAGTTAAAGAAGGAAAAACTCAAGGACTAATTTTTGTTCAAAAGGAATGTAGACTATTTTAGACCATCACACCTTGAGCTAGAAAATCTGTGGAAGAAATCAGTCTGAGTTACAATTTACTATTTCTTCTTTAGGAATTCAGAGAAGTCTTAGAGAGGAAAGTCACACATTCCTATGAAATCCAGAAAGAAGCTTACAGATACAAAACACTTTGATTAGGGTTTATGTTGACAGCTTGGTTAATCAATCTATTCAGAATGCTGTGAGCACTGAAGTAAAATCATATTGTGAAACTTTTGTTGTACATATGTACATATTGTAAAAACATATTGTTCTCATTTTGAGATAACAGGGCAAATGAACCAAATGGACCAGAAAACCAGGTTATGTTTTCTTGAGGTGTCCTTGGGCAAAAGACCCCCTAACGCCTCACTTGCCTACCTCGAATATGAGAGAGACACGAACTAGGAGAGTCATGCCGGCTCGGACGTCGCCCGGATTAACAAGGTCCGTGCCAGATGTTGGGGAACCAGGACAATCTGACGATAAGTGGGCTACTGGAACAAACCATGCATGGACGAGACAAGAGAACCTGGAATTGATGGAATGCTACTACAACAGCAGACCTAATGAGAGGGGATATATAAAACGTATGAGGGGACTATGGATGGACAAAAGACCTACATCCACACTAACTGAGAAACAGCTAGTTACCCAACGCTTCAACATAATAAAGAGGCAGCTGCTCTCACAACTGGAGATAGACCAACTCCACATTACCTCCCAGACTCAAGAAGAAGCTCCAGAAGAACAACTCGATGTGCAGCCACCACCTGAAGCTGGAACTTCACTGCCACCCCCTCCATTACAGAATACAGCAGCTGATATGAGGCATAAGATCACGGATAAACTAGCTACAGTCAACCCTCGAGACCGATTACCAAGGCTCGTTGAAGAAGTACCATCAGATAGTATGCTAGAAGATGCCAACAGAGCCCTAATGACAATACCTACTACCACCATCACTGAAAACAATGAACTGGTATACGCTACAGCCTCTGTAATCCTGGAGATGCTTGGCTACACAATCAAGAAGAACAGCAGTACATATCCCCCCTAGAAAATGAGGTTGGAGGATAAGATCAAGGCAACCCGGAGAGAAGTTAGCCGGCTGGTGGAACTACAGAAGGGTGTAGAGATTAAGGATAAGACTCGGCTACTGAGAAAATACAAGGGCGTGACTCCATCTGAAGCCCTAGAGACTGCTAAGCAAAGGCTCGCAGCGCTGGCCACCAGGCTAAGGAGATACACTAGGGAAGCAGAGGCCAAAAAGATAAATGCCCTGTTCTCCAAAGAACCATCCAAGGTGTACTCCCAACTGCAGTGCAACAACACAATAACAGCAGAGCCACCAACAGCAGAAACTGAAGAGTACTGGAAGAACATCTGGGAGAAAGAGAAGACTCATAACATCAGTGCAAAGTGGCTGCAGGACCTGAGAACAGACCAGAGCAATCTCCCAGAACAGGAACCAGTCACCATCACAGTAGCCGACATCCAACAGCGGGTCAAGAACATGAAGAGCTGGACAGCACCTGGCCCGGACATGATCCACACCTACTAGCTAAAGAAACAAACAGCAGTGCATGAACGCCTAGCAGCACAGATGAACCAGCTGCTAGCAGCAGGCTCCCACCCAGACTGGCTAACACAAGGAAGGACAGTGCTGATCATGAAAGACCCCCACAAGGGAACAGCACCATCCAACTACCGGCCAATAACGTGCCTCCCCACAACATGGAAAGTCCTATCAGGCATCATAGCCGCCAAGCTACAGGACCACATAGGCCAGTACATGAGCACAGCTCAGAAGGGTATTGGGAACAACACCAGAGGTTCAAAACACCAGTTGCTCATAGACAGAGCAGTCGCCCAAGACTCAAGGTCTAGACAGACCAATCTGTGCGCAGCCTGGATTGACTACAGGAAAGCCTACGATTCAATGCCGCACACATGGATCTGTGAATGTCTGGCGCTATACAAAGTCAACAGGACAGTAAGGACCTTCCTCAAGAACTCAATGGGACTGTGGAAGACAACACTGGAAGTCAACTCAAGACAGCTTGCACAAGTGGCCATCAAGTGCGGGATATACCAAGGTGATGCGCTGTCCCTGCTGCTGTTCTGCATTGGCTTGAACCCCCTCAGCCAGATAATCACAAGGACTGGATATGGATACAAGTTCAAGAGTGGAACTACCATCAACCACCTCCTCTACATGGATGACATCAAGCTGTATGCTAAGAATGAATGAGACATCGACTCGCTAATCCACCTGACACGGATCTACAGTGAGGATATTGGGATGTCATTCGGACTGGAGAAGTGTAGCCGGATGGTAGTAAAGAGAGGAAAGGTAGTCAAGACTGAAGGGGTGGAACTATCAGCAGGCCACACAGCAGACATACAGACCAGCTACAAGTACCTTAGCATCCCACAGTCACATGGGACTCACGATGAGGAGGCAAGGAAGACAGCAACATCCAAGTACCACCAAAGGATAAGACAGGTCCTGAAGAGCCAGCTCAATGGGAAGAACAAGATCCATGCCATCAACAGGTACACCCTGCCAGTCATCAGATACCCTGCCGGTATAGTGAGCTGGCCAAAGGAGGACATGGAGGCTGCCGATGTGAACACCCGGAAGCTCCTCACAATGTACGGAGGTTTCCACCCCAAGTCCAACACCCAGAGACTGTACTCCAGCTGGAAAGAAGGCGGGCGGGGTTTGGTGAGTGTCAAAGCCACTGTCCTGGATGAAACCCAGAGCATCCAGGAGTACATCAGTAAGATGGCACCCAAAGATGAGCTGCTGAGAGAATGCCTGAGGCAGCAGCAGACATGGGAGGAAGATCAAGTAGAAGAAATGCCATGGCAAGACAAGACCCTGCATGGGATGTACCATCGCCAGATAGCTGAGGTGGCTGACATTGGGAAATCCTACCAGTGGCTGGAAAAGGCTGGACTAAAAGACAGCACTGAGGCACTGATCATAGCAGCACAAGAACAGGCATTGAGCACCAGATCCATTGAAGCAGGGGTCTACCACGCTAGACAGGACCCAAGGTGCAGACTGTGCAGAGAGGCCTCAGAGACAGTCCAACACATAGTGGCAGGATGTAAGATGCAGGCAGGAACAGCATACACTGAACGGCACAACCAAGTAGCTGGCATTGTGTACAGGAACATCTGCACAGTGTATGGGCTAGACCCTCCCAAGACCAGATGGGAGATCCCACAGAAGGTCGTGGAGAATAACAGGGCTAAGATCCTGTGGGACTTCCAGATCCAGACAGACAGGCAGGTACTGGCCAATCAACCAGACATCATGGTAATAGACAAGGACCAGAAGACAGCGGTGGTGATAGATGTAGCAGTGCCAAGTGACAGCAACATCAGGAAGAAGGAGTATGAGAAGCTGGAGAAGTACCAGGGCCTGAAAGAGGAATTAGAGCAGATGTGGAAAGTGAAGGCCAAAGTGGTCCCGGTGGTGGTAGGAGCACTCGGGGCTGTGACTCCGAAGCTGGGAGAGTGGCTCCAACAGATCCCAGGGACAACATCAGAGCTCTCTGTCCAGAAGAGTGCAGTGCTAGGAACAGCTAAGATACTGCGCAGAACCCTCAAGCTCCCAGGCCTCTGGTAGAGGTCCCGAGGTTGAGGATGACACATACCACCCATAGGGGGTGAGAGAGGAATTTTATATATATATATATA
>ML681966.1:22706141-22853568 GCA_007922195.1 Podocnemis expansa
TATATATATATATATATATATATATATATATATATATAATACACACACACACATATATATATAAAAAAAAAATCAGGAAAAGACAGAAGACAGAAACAAGTTTTAAATTACATTAATGCATGATATGGGAGTTGGATGCCAGATATCATTAGCCAGAATCATTCAGGTAATGTATTTAAATGGCTGACACACACACCCTTTACCAGAACCATCTGCGGATTTTGAGATATTAGGGCACAGAACGATCCATATAACCTAAGAGACTACAAGATGTTTTAGTTCATGACCAGATAAATATCAATTGTTTGTAATTAATTGGAAATGGAAGGTAAAACAAAATTACAATGCTAAGAGAAACTTTGGAATATGCTATGTAACTAAAAATTCACGATCTATGAAATTTTTCATAAAAATGAGTTAAGGACATGGCAGTTGATAGTAATTCAAACTCTAATGAGCAAGCCGTCATCAAAACTTGTACAAATGTAATTTAAACTAAATGGCTATGACTGCACGACAGGGCTCAGGTAAGTCGACTTCATGAGGTCTACTTAAAGTCAACTTTAATAAGTCAACTTAGTGAGGACCCATTCGTTTGTCAACTTTATAAAGTTGACTTAAGCCAGGGGACCCATTTGATGTCGACCCAATAAAGTTGACTTAAATGGCTCTCCTACCTTAAGTCGACTTTATTAAGTTGGCTTTAATGGGCACATTGTGTTGTCGACTTAATAAAGTCAACTTACCCCTTAATGTCAACTTTAAGAGCAGGAGTTAAGTCAACTTAAGCAAGTACTTAAGTTGACTTACTGAACTCCAAATGTGACCAGGGAGTTTCTTAAGTTGACTTAAGCCTCCAGTGTAGACATAGCCAATATTAGCATTAGGATAGATGCAACCTCCTATAGTGCTTCCCCTGGCATGTCCCAGCATGCACTGTAGATTAGAGGGGACTCAAGGGAGGTCATTTAGTCTGCTATGCTAACTCTGGTTCGCCCATACAGGGGGAATACTCTACATGCCCTACTAGTGCAAGTTTCCAGCCTCTTTGTGCTACTAGAGTGACACAAAAGAGCTAGAACTTGGGCCAGCATCTGACTTATATCATCAGGGAGGATGTTTAAAGAAGACAAAAATTCTGATTTGAGAGATTCAGGTTCTTTTAACAGTAATCCTATCTTTCCCTGATAAATATTTCACACTATTTTTTTTCCCTTGAAAAATGCTGTATGAAGTCATTGTGTTGCACATATATTTTTAACTAAAGGTAATTTTATTGCTCACTAAGGAAGACTTGCCACCATTAAAAATAGGGAGTGTTCTTCGTCCCTTAACATTAAGCATTAATCTTCCATGATTTCCTCTTTCAGCTTACAAGAGTTAGTATTTGGAAGTCAATGCATGAAATCAAACTACAGTAGGGAGGATCAAACATAGCTGTTGATGCTCTTCAGGAATGGATAGGTATGCCAAAGATGCAACAATATGAATTTCATGGACACCAGTATTCTGTTTGAGCACGAAGGTTAATTTCTTTTGCTGTGTTCACACACAGGGGGTTATTTCGATATAAGTTGTTTCGAAACAACTTATATTGAAATAACACCATATTTTGAAATAACTTAAGCCAAATTAGCAAAAAGTTACTTCGAAATAAGGAAAAAGGTGGGAAATGAAATAGCAAGTTCACAGTGTGAACATGCTATTTCGCTTGGGGACAGGGCTGCAGGCACCCACCGGGTTCAGGGCAGCCCAGCGCTGATCCCTGTTGGTTTAAAGCCAGGGCTGCCCCAAACCAGCTGTGGTGGGTTTGGGGGCAGCCTGGGCTTTAAACCGGCGGGGATCAGTGCTGGGCTGCGCTGAACCCTACCAGTGCCTGCAGCCCCACTCTGCTAGCCAGGGGACACCCCTCAGCACCCTGGCCAGGGTGCTGAGGGTTTCCTGGCCAGGGTGCTGAGGGGGCAGGCCTTCAAATGTTGTTTCGGAACACCTTGTTCTGAAACAACATGTTCACATGCATTGTTTTGAAACAACGGTTTCAAAACAAGGTTGTTTCGCCCCCAAATGGTTTTTAACTTGTTTCAAAACAACAGGTTCCCCTTGTTTCGAAACAATTGTGCGTCATGTGAACATGCTTTTTTTGTTTCAAAGCAACCTTGTTTCGAAACAAAAATGCTGTGTGAAGACAGCCTTTGTGTATAAGGAATCCAGAGACGTCACAGGGCATTACAATCTGTTCTGAATAAGGAGCAACATGTTGTTGTACCTTTCCTGGAGCAGACTAAAATATCAGTTGTGATTCAAGAGAGTTCACGGTTCCTCCTTGCTCTAGAGGAATGGTAAATTACTTTACCTGGTTTCATGATGCATCTTACACATCCCTATGCACCTAACCAGCTACTGTAGCTATTGAGTAAGAGGAATGAAGCTATTATTCCTCCCTGTCTGCACACACTTGACAGCAGGCAAAGAGGCCTGTTGTCTTCACCAGTGCCAGAATTACAAGCTCAGCAAGGCTGAACAGAAGAGGAAAGGGTGGGGTAGGAGGTTTTTGCCCTCTTATTATTATGAATGGCCAAATAAGGATGTGATAGTTTAACTGATAATGGATTTCAGGCTGCAGCCCCTGCTGTACTCAGGCATGAAAACAAGAACAGGAAGGGGAAAAAACTTTTCAGCTACCTACCCCTTTGCATAAATTGTACTGTCAACAAAAATAATGGCTTCCTTTTTTCTGTTTTCCACTTACCTACTAACTTTATAAGCAGACACAATATGTGGAAAACATTAGTTTGGGTAGTAAGAAATGTTCCAAATTCTTACAGAGTAAATATCCTGGAAAGCAGGTGTTTCTGGTATTTGCTGGCAATGTAGATATTCTACTTCTTATTTCTGATCTATATTCCATTTTACAATAGAGCCTATAATTTTCTCTGAGATTTTAATTTTTCAAATTAGGTCTATTTTGGAAGTATTTAGACCTTCCCAAAGCTAAGAAATTTAGGATTTTTTTTTCCATTTACACAATTGACTGATCCCTGCAAGGAAGTTCAGGAGACACACTGATATTTTTTTAATGTAATGAACTAATTTTTTAGCTAATGGAGTATTCAAAAGTTTATTTAACTGTTTGGTAAAACTTCATCAAAATATTGAATATTATGCTTTATGTAATAAGAGTTTTCCAGTACTCATGTGGAAGACTTCTGGGGGGTTTTGTGTGTGTGTGTGCATGTGTGTGGATGTGGGTGTGCATGTGTGTGTATGCATGCACATGGATGCATGTGTGTATAATAATTGCATTGCCAGTATTTTGAAATGCCTGTCATTTTATTTTTATATAAATAAATCAAACTAAACAACTGAAACACTTTTGAATAAAATAAAATTAGTTTGATCATAATAGTCCATTACATGCTATGAAGTCCCTGATTATAATGGATGGAATTCATAGGAGAAAGTAAATAAGTTCTTATATCCTCAATGACCTTGCAAAAGAAAAATCTTAAATGAGACTATATTAGTACAATAAAATATGAATGTGATCACTAATAGATTAGATTTCCATCTATATATATATATATGCTTGAGATACCCTCTACAATTATGATATGTGTTTCATTGAACATGATAGTCTATTTTTGTTCTTGAAACTCTTGCATATACATGCATTCATCTTATATTCCACACAGTTGTATATAATCTTCACCAAACTGTCCAAGTGAAGCAGACAGGCTATCAGGCATGATGGATCCATTTCTAGCTGGGGTCAAAGATGTCTCTCCAAACATTGTCCAATGCTTTTTCCAAACTGTGGAGCTCTGTTGACAGGTTCTGGAAGCTTCCTCTGTTGACAAATCTGAGAGAGATTTTGAATACATTACATTACCCTAGCAACTCAAACTTCTTTCATGACTTGACAGAACAAGTGCAATTTTCTTCACTTATTTCTGGATATGCTATATTCAGGCTCATCAAGAAAGTTGACCTTGGCAGTGTTAAAGTAAAACCAGAGCTAGCTCCCTCCACAATAGATAATTTAAAAACAAAACAACACAAAAACCCTGCTAGCAATTAAAAAGAAGGAAGATCTGTTTTCATTACATTTTCCTTTAGCTGAGTTATTGGAGAGTGAGAAGGAACAATGTCAGATTTCATATCTTAAAGCTTTTTTTCTGCTCGGTTCTTTTCTATGCACCAGCATCATCAATGTTCTGAATGCCATATTAGGCCAGTCCAGCAAAACAAACAAGGAGTCTGGTGGTACTTTTAAAGACCAACAAATTTATTTATTTCCTGAGCTCTCATGGGAGAAAATTCCACTTTGCTGGATGCTTTGAACGTGGGGATTTTCTCCCACAAAAGCCCATGCAATAAATAAATTTGTTAGTCTTTAAAAGTGCCAGCAGACTCCTTGTTTGGTTAGAATCATCAGTGGTGTCAGTACAGTTCCAGTAAAAGGGTGAAATCCTGGACCCATTAAAGTCAATGGAAATTTTGCCACTGATTCAGTGAGTACAGAGTTTTGTCCATAGTATGTTGGCAAATTACTCTGACACAGGTCAGTAGCTGAGAATATAATTTGAGCCCAGTCATGAGAGTTGTTGGAAGCTCTCAACTCCCATGGTAGTCAGTGGTTCTTAAAAGTGCTCAGCATCTCATGGTACATACAGCTTGATATAAAGTCGATGGAGGTCTTTCTATGAACTTAAAAGGTGCTTTGGTTCAGACCCACAATCTGATTATTTTCTAGCTGAGGTACATGCCCTGGAATTTCCCTAGAATATCAAAAGGATTAAAGAGGATGGTTATGTAAGAAGTGTATACTATCTGAGGCTCGACAGTCTCAAATCCTTCAGGCCACTAGCTTAACTGATGATGCAAACATCCACTGTTTTCAGTGAGCACTGTGCTTGCTGAGAAAAAGCTTAACAATGAGTACAATGAATGGTAATTAATTGTTGGAATAAGCCTAACTGAGTTAAGAACATTATCAACTGCAATATTTTCATATTTTCTTCATTGTGCACAGAGAATGTAGGAAGTATCATGGTGGGAAGTTAAACCCTTCATGTTACAACACTTGCATTTTTTTCAGACCAGTTCTGCACCTCTTTTGATAACTGTCCAAAACCAATGCAATGAAAAAATGTAAAAATACTTGGCAAAAAATTAAACTGATTGAAAGCAAAGAACATGTTTATGTGACTTTTAAGATGAGAGGAATAATACTTATGATTTAATAATGTATACCAGCTGTAATTCCCACCAATTCATAAGCTGACATGGTCATGTACATGAATCCCCTAGGATATTGAGGAAGCAGCAATCACAAGCCCAATTAACAAGAGAAGGAAAAGACTGCTTAGCAGACTACATGTTCCATATACTAGCACTCAGTGCAAATAGCAGTGCTGGTAAACACAGTAGTTGCATCAGACTGAGCTTTGAAGCTTTATGGGAAAATGAGATCAACGGGCACAGCTCAATTCTATTAAAAAGGCTCCTCTGAGGCCTGTGGAGGATAATGCCTTTATCATGTTCTTTCCTACAGCATTCAAGAAAGACTGAGATTACAATCTCAAGGATGTAATGAGAAGGGGTTAAGTTTGTAGTATTTTCCATTTCATTATATTCTATTTAAATCTGTATCAAAGAAACTAAGAAATCTGGTGTCTTTCTGGGATTCTCTAATTTTAGTTACTGCAAGAAAAAATATCAAATTTGAGTTAATTAATTGCACATAATTTATTCAGACTTTTCTTTTTGCTCACCCAGCATAATATTCCAGTACTCTTATTCATGTTGAGTAATACCCTATTCTACTAATTCCTGATTCCTACTTTACTGGGACTTCTCAGAGAAAAGTACTATCTAGCAGGCATAAGGTAATGTCCCCCAATCTATTTATTTTATATTTTCCCCCAAGATATTTTCTTTTCTTTTTTCATCTGTACATTGAATGTGACCAATTTCATCCATTGTTCTACATTAGGAAATGTAATTGTGTTGGTTAGTAGCAATTAGTCAGAGGACATTGTTTCTGCTCTTTTAGAGAAAGAGATAAATATACTCAACTTGAGGAAGCTACTGGAAATCAAAATCTTTCAGGGGGAGTGAGTAGTTTAAGGAGGCAAACATATAAAAGAGCATCACAGAAATTTATGCAGTGCTAGACCTATTTTTTTTCTGGGCATTATTTGTAGAAAATTTGGCTTCTCCAGCAATTACTGGCTCAGTTCAGAGTTTAAATTTATCTCCTCATATTCACACAAAGTAACTATTTGTACATGCACAATCTGGTTTGTTGAAGGACATAATTAATAAACTTGTTTGGGTCATTCAATTGTTTCTGTGCCAGTGTTATAGCAAAGGGTTTGGGTAGCCCTTTTCCTCAGGGCTGTGCTAAGAAATCTTCATTTTTATAAAATATGCCAATTCTAGTACACATACTTAGTCAGGTTGTGTTTTTTGTTTTTTTTTAATTTTTTTTTTGTGAACACTCATACAAGAAAGATTTTGTTTGCTACAATTTTCAAAGGAAGCAAGCCTAGAAAGGGAACGTGCATAGCTTATGCAAATTTGTTTATACTTTTAAGTGCATGTTTCTGGAAAATATTTTGCAGCATTGGCACATTTCTAGTTAGTGAAACAGTATACTAATATGTTGCATTATTTAAAAGATTGGAGTCTTTTTGTTGTAACAAACCAAAGAATGAATTCCCTAGTGCTTCAATCTGCTTTACATTGTAGTGCAGGTGCAGACCAGGTTTAAATCCACTGGATTATGTCACATAAGAAACTTTCTGATGGCACAGAGCTATCAAAACCGCTGTGAATCCACCCACTCTTCTAGACTCCAGTGTAAGACGTGGGTAGGGTAAGAGTGGCATGGCTGGGTCCTCTACGTCTCTCATTGGCTATGTCCACATGTACATTGTTATTTTGAAATAAATTATTTTGAAATAAAGTCCTTATTTCAAAATAAGTTAATTCGAATTAAGAAAATGTTAATTCGAATTAAAGGAAAAGCTCAAAGTGAAATAGCATGTCCAAACTCAGGACTTATTTCACTTTAGGAGAGGGGCAACATGGGAGGTGTGGCAACATGGTCCCCTCCCTGGGCCATGCCCCCACCCAATATAGGCTAAAAGGAAAGTACTCTGGGAAGGAGAAGGGCAAAGTGTTGTTTCAAAATAATGGTTATTTCGAAATAACACGTCTGAACGGCATTATTTTGAATTAACCATTTCAAAATAACAGCTGTTTCGCATTAAAGGACGCTTAAGCTATTTCGAAATGGCAGCTCTTATTTCAAAATGACAGAGCCCATCATTTCGAAATAAGAATACGTAGTGTGGACCGAATAGCTTTTATTTTGAAATAACCAGTGTTATTTTGAAATAAGAGATGTGTGGGCATACCCATTGATTGTTCACTGCCACAGCTCCTTGGGACTATGGAATGCAGCACAAACTAGAACAATATTCAGTCTGTCAGTAGATCCCCAGGGTTTAGGACTCTTGATAGTGACTAATAGCTACAACTGCACATCTCTTGATCTGTGGTTAGTGTACCACAACTCCAAATATATAAACATATAAAAAACCCACATTAGTGGATTTAATTACCACTGAGGATAAATGATTGGTTTCTTGTACAGTGTACATGATTTGTAGCAGCACTTTTAGACATACTTAACAGAGCTTATTTTTGAATAATCTATAGTTTAACTGAACATTCTCCATCATTCCTATGAAAATAATTTTGTTTGCAAGTGCCATCAGGATATCAAAAGGGGAAAGTATCTAGGAAAACCATATTTAGGAAAAGGTAGCAAGTATATAACTTCACTGATAGTGATTTATTGGCATCAACATATATAATAAACTCCAGAAAGCATAGTTTATATTTACCACTGTTGCTACATTATAAACCTATTAATAACACAAAATATTATTGTTGAACTTATAACTCAGACCAGATTGACGGCAAGTAAATAATTATAGTCTCTTCTCTAGATCAGCAATAGCACTAGGCATGCTTTGGTTCTGAGAGGCATGGCTATGTGCCCCAAGAAGTAAAGAATTTGTTTGGTTGGTCTTACACCTCAAGGGAGACAAACTCTGCTGCATTTGTCACATTTAAAGGTGGCATTCTTTGGGCTCTGTCTTCTGTGAGTTGTTTTTTTTTTTTCTCCTCTGCTAAGCTGGACTGCTTCTTTTTATAGCTTTGGAGACCTTTTATTGAGTTCTTCTTTCCAAAGACTGTGGTCCTGAATGTAATCTTCCCAGTTGTACATATCCATGCCCATTTCTTTGGAGGTGTCTCTTGAACACACTTTTTAAATGCAGTTTTGGGAATTTTTCTCTTTTTCAAGATGCCAGTCATACAAAAAGGATGGTTTTTGAGATGCACTCGTCACTCATTTGGCAGATATCCCAAGACAGAGTATGCATCTCTTTAAGGAATTTTTGCATGGTAGATAAGCTGGCCTCAGTGTGGTCATTTGTTGTGCCATTTAATTCCGCTTGTCTGCAAAAACCTTCCCTTTCCCTACAATGGGCTTTGGGTTCATTTACCAAATAGGTCCATATACACTGTTAAACACAAATGCTGTGAACAGCTTGATCTTACCAAATCTCCCCAAGGTTGCACTTTCCTAGGATCTTTTCCCCAGAATTACTTCTGAGGAGCTGTTGGTCTTTTTATGTGTGTAGATAATGACTGCCCTCAAGCAGCCATTTTGTATTTATGTGTCTGCTATGCTGAATATCCTTCTTTTCCAACTGGTAAGTAGTCTTAGCTTCTCTTGTACTTTAATATTTCTGAGTTTCACAGATTTTAGTACCCCGGTGTATTTCATTGAAGTGATGTTTACTCTCAAAGTCTTACAACACCACTCTGGAAACCTCCTTTGAACTTAACTCTTTGCATTTATAATAATATTTGTATAAAACCTTCAGTGCACATAAATTCAGTCCAGTCTGAACAATTTTTAAGTTTTACCTGCCAAAATGTGTTCATGATAGATCCATGTTCTTAACATCCATCATTTAATTACACTCTAGATAGTGATATCTTAGTTTTTTATCTGTTATTTTGAGCCATCACTAATTTCATCCACTCATTCATTTCTTAATTAATGCACCTACTTTCTCCCTCATATTATTTTCAACCTGGACAAATTTTTAAATGCTTATTTTAACCCCTGCAATTTATCATCAGCATATTTGTTAATGGTGATAGATCAAGTTACAACACAAGATATGAAAATTTCTTTCATGATGAAATAAAAAGATCTCAGAAAATACCATGCCCAAGAGTCATCTAGAAATCAAGCAGCCACTATGCTGGTCCTGTATATGATAGAATCCATTTTAAGTTAGCAGGTACTTCACCCCCAGTACACTTAGTTCCAGCACCTATGACCAATTCATTATCTTTAATAAAAACAAAGTTATAAAACCATAGACTACAAAGAATATTCCAAACCTTTCATAAAAAGCTGTTATTTGACTAAATATAATTTTTAGATCAAGGTTCCTGTGCAGTGTTTGAAATCCAAACATTGAAGCATACATTAGGACACTGAAAGTGACATTTATAAATTAAAAGTAGTAGAACTGAGGTTTTTTTTAATCTCTACACTCAGAGAAATGCAAAACCTGAAGCACATAATAGTTGCAAACTGAATTAAATTTTAATTTATTTTTTCATTTTATAGTGGCCTCAATTACTGTTATCATTATATGCCTAGTCAGATTTGGGATTAGGAATATTTTGCTGTGTTATCTTCTGGTGGTTCTAAATTTGCAAATAATTTTAAAATATGGCTTTATTTTGTGTTTTATATATTTTTTTCTTTAAATAAGAATTAGCTTCAGTGCTCTTGTCTACTAATTTCTAAGCTATTATGTGTAAAAAAAAAACAAACAAAAAAAAACAAAAGGGGGGGGGTGAAAAACAGCAAAAACCCTAGAGATTTTGGATTGTTAAGTAGCTCCTGAAATAATGGTTAAAATTGCCTCTCTCTCCCTTCCCCCCCCCCCCCCCTCCCAAAATCTGAAAGGGCACCCCTAGCATAATGTTCCAATTAGCTCAGGTTAGCAATATGAGTAAAACAATTATCACATTCTGAAAGAGAATAGAATCACTCCTCAATGTTTTTAAGACCACCTTTCTGATGAGGTCAAATGAGGTATCAGTTTAATATTTATCATGTTCTTTGTGAGGATGGAGTCTTGCCTCAATAGAAGAAGGAACTCAATAATCCAAACATTATTTAAATTGTATTACTTTTTGTAAATATATATCAACATCTTTGGATAGGACACAAATGTTGTTGGATTAATTATATCAATGTTTCTAATGACAATACCTTGGCCAGTTGTCCTCAAATAGTACAGCGTAATAGTATAATATGTGAAAACTTTCCTGTAGCAGTTTCATTAAAACTGGAAATGTTGGTAATTTAAGTATCAATGCATGCATTTTTGAACAGGAAATTCACCTATTTGAATGTGAATAATATTTCACCATTATTATTTCTTATAATTTAAGATGGGTTTCAAAAGGCAGTGAACTCTCATTCATTTTGAACTTTGATGAATCCAACAATACATAGGTAGCTTCAAATATTTAATGTCATTGATTGGTCAGCATTGTGCAAAACGTATTTGATTGTCTTATCAGAGTGCTTAAAAGTATTGTGCCCAGCATATGGGGTCATAGACAATAGTTGTTGCAAAATTAATCAGTGTCAAAGTTTGCAGCCAAGAAAAAAATGTACCACATTGAGGAAACAAGTAGCAACTCAAAGGATGAGAGTTTGCGTGTATATGACATTAGTGCATGCAAAATAGTGAAGATAAGTAGTTCATAAAGCTCAGACTAAAACCAGGGGCAAAGACAAAGGCATCAACACAGAAACAAACAGGAAAATAATGCTAAATAGATTGTGAAATGTCAGTAAATGTGCTAGGTTACTATGATTTTTCTCAGCATTATTCAAGAGAAGAAAGTGAAATTACAAGCAATGTCAAATTAAAATTATACTAATGAATGATCATAATACAATTAGGAAAAGATAAATATTAGCAGGAAACATACATCAACTGAAATTTCAGGAATAACAAATAACAGAGGAGGCAAGTTTTCCAGCTAAAATAAGTCAATGAATTAATCCACTAAGTCTGGGACAAATGATTCATACAATAGAGAAACAAGCAAAACAACACCCAAAGAATGCTGGCATTTTTGCAGAAAAGCTGAAAGAAGATTACCAAGATACTTTTGAAGGACCGAGATGGCTTCCAGGAATGTTGTTGCTGGAAGCACATGAAATGATTAAGCCAGTACAGTTGCAGAGTACTCAGTTCATTAAGAGTAAATATATTGAGAATAATAAAGTAAATGGAATAAGAAGGAATCATTGCTAAAGTCACAGATCCCACAAGTTGAGTAAGTGGCATGGTAGCTATTGCAAACTGTGCATTTGCATAGACCCAAGCAACTTGTCTAAAGTAATGAAAAGACTTCATTACAAAATGCTTATAACTAAAGAAATATTACCTGCTAAACAAAGCACAGACTGTTCCTAATACTAGATGCCAAAGGCATAGGTTGACAAATGCTATTAGCAAAAGCAGCTATCTCATTATATTTTGGATACCACAGGTGCATGGGAGTGGTTGAGAATGATGTAGCATCAAAAATGCAGTGAAAGAACATCAGCATTACCAGCAAGACATGTTGCATGAACTCACAGGTATCCTGGTCATAGCTGAAGACATTTTGATGAATGGTTGTAAAGTCAAGGTGGTGGAAAGCATGACATCACAATCACCCTAATCTGCCTGCCAGAATGAGTCAGTCAAATAAATCTAAAATTGAATAAAAATTAGATTAAATTGTGACTAACTACAATGCCATATATGGGACAATTATTGGCCTCCCAAAGGCTGTGACCTGACACTGAAAAGGTAAAAGGAATATAACAGATACCTATAACTAAAGATATTAAATCAGTTCAGAGACTATTAAGATTTGTAAACTGACAAAATTTCTTTAAAAGCTGTCAAAGGTGTATGAACCCTTGAGATGGCTATTGGACAAATGTGCAGAAAGGACACGGTTACCTCAGCATAACATAGGTGTATTGTGTGGCAAGGAGCTGGTGATGAGTTGTCCAGTTCTAAAATACTAGGATGTGAACAATGAACTTATACAACATAGTACCAGTAAGACAGGTGTGGAACATCACTGCTACAAAAGGGACTGCTGGTAGGCTTCATAAAAATATGTCAAGGGTGAATGGAAATACCTTTCACAGTGACAGAGAGACAAGGTAGCGGAGGTAATATCTTTTATCAGACATACTTCTGGTAATGTGAGACGCACTTTCAGGTTACCCAGAGCTTTTCCTCTCAGTGTCACAACTCTCCAATATTCTGAGGTTGGCATGTCTACAACAACATTTAGTGTTTCACTTGTGAAAAGATGAACCAGTCTCTTCAAGAATGAGAGATTATTCAGGCAGAAAGTGACCATAAATCAAAAAGCAACTACTTTTTAAAAAATTACAGCTAATGGCCCCCGAACACCTTCAGTGTATGCCACTGAAATACAAGTACTGCAGCTTTAATATATACTTCAAGAAAGGGACAGATGTGTGCATAGGTGACTTCTTATCCAGAGAAGACTTGTGGCATGAAAATATGGCAGCTGGACACGAATATATCATCTTCAACCTGGTAGAAATACAGAAAGCACAGAAAGACACATACAAAAATCAATTAAATCAGTTACTTGCCAGTTTCAAGGCAGGGACTAGAAACAATCTGAGAACAAACTATGCATGTATATATTTGAGTGCCAACTTTCATCATTCTGTCAGAATGGCCAGACAACAGTGGAGAATCTCCACCTGTCTCCCAAGAATCCTGGAACTATCCAGAGACGCTAAGTATCCAGGATAGCGTCATTGATAAAGACAATCAAATCATAATATCCTGACAACTGAGAACAGAAATTCTCTCAAGAACACATCAGAGCCATTATGAAGCATGTGTAAGGAAAGCTAGAGATTCCGTATATTGACCATACATGACCAGGGACATCAGAAACCTGCTGAGCTGTTGTGATACACCTGGAAAAATGAAGGTGAGGTAGACAATGAAAATTCACAGCATGCTTAATAGACCTTGGAGCAAAATAAGGAACAGACCTTTTCACTGCAAATCACACAAACTACCTCATTATTGCAGGCTACTATTCAGACTTCTGGGAACTAGGCCAGCTGTCAGACACTACTGCAGTGACCATCACAGATAAAGCAATGAAGCATTTCATCATGCATTGTGTCCCAAACTGTGCAGTTTCAGATAATGCACCCTGGTACACTTACAGTGAGTTTGTGCAGTTTATGTGGGCATGTGAATTCAGTCATATCACATACCATATGAAAGATGTCATAGGCTATGTCTACACTAGGAAATTAGTTTGAATTAAGGAGGCTTGATTCAAACTAATTTGAACCCTGTCTACACTAGGTTTTGCCTAGTTCAAACTTAAAAAAATTTAGTTCAGCTGCTTAACTGCTTAATTCAAACTTATTTGCATATTTAGTTTGAACTAGCCCAATGCAAACATGCTAGTTTGAACGATATAAGTTTGAATGAGCAGTTAATTCAAATTAATTGCATTTTTATTTCTAACTAACTGTTAGTTCAAATTAGCCATGCTTTTTTAGTTCAGACTAAAAGGCTAGTTAAAAATAAATGCAGCTAGTTTGAACTAGGAAGTTAGTTCTAACTAAAAATAATAATAATAAAAAAGTGCTGAGTTTGAATTAACTTTGAGTTACTTAGTTTGGATTAAGCAAGTTCGAACTAAGGTTTTAGGTGTAGACATAATCATACGGTAAACCAAAACTGATAGCTTAATATTTCTAAGACTATGTTAAAGAGAGCTGTAAAAAGGAACAAAAATATATGGCTAGGCAACCTGGAATGGAGAAACAGACCTATGCATGGCATTAATAGCAGACCAGGAGAATACATGATGTCATGATTTATGCATATTTGAGTGCCTATAACCCCAGCAATATAATAAGTGGTAGTGGTTGAAAAGTAATAGAGAGCAAGGAAGAAAAACCTGCAAAGGCCAAAGCCTACTACAGCTGACAAACTAAAAACCTTTCTGAACTACAAATGGGAGATCCTGTCAGGATCAAAGTATTTCCTCAGAATAACGCATGTGGAAGCAAGCTATACATATTGAACAGATATATGTTTCTCATGTAAGGTATGTAACAGTGAATGAGCATATATATTCAACTAAAAATACATTCAACCATAAAGCTGAAAGAAACAAACAAAAATGCAGAAGACAACAAAATGTGCATTTTACTGAGGCTTGATCTATAGGACACAGAAGAAACAAACTCTCAAAAATACCACACAAGCAGAACCAAGTGCAAGGTTGCCTTCTCTTGTCATGATTGTGACTCACATTCTCTGCAACATCAAATCACCTACAAGGTTTATACAAAACTATGGACAATGCTAATGTATTAAAGAACAATCCTTTCAAATTTAAATGCCAAGCATGTAAGGATCTGATTAGCTTAAAAAAACTGGTGCCAAGTTATTCGTATGATGATGTAGTATTTATGGGGATATAACAAAATGTTGTTTGCATGTAGATTATGGTATTTGTGGTTAACTTTATTATCTCAGATAAAAGAGATCAAAGGGAGATTATGATAAATAGGCTCTCAGTATAAAGTGCAGTAGTATGACTGTGTATATAGTAACTTGGAACTCTACTTTCAGGAAGTGCTTGATGAGACAAAACAGCTTATGTGAGGGAAAGAATAAAGCTCAAATATTGCATTGTTTTCCTCTGTTTCTTTTCATACTCAAACAATGAAACCCTTACGAGTTCCTTCAAAGTGATATTTACAATGGCACAATAATTTCAGACAATATGTGCTGAGCAGTAGAACATCCCGAGTCCCTCTTCTGTTCCTAAGAATTCTAGTGCTCCATGTTTTAACTATAACAACACACCCGTGAATGTACTAGGTCAAATTATGAGAGGCACTAAGCATGTACAATTCCCTGGGACTTAAATAGGAGTTGTAAATGTTCTATACCTCTTTAAATTTTTTTTCACTGTTTAGAGGAAGTTTTACTGAAGTGTAAATTACTGAGGTGATAAATGAACTTCCAAAGATTTTGAAGTTTGACTAATATAAGCCCATCCAGCTCAAAAGTTCAAATACTTATATTCTTTGTATCCAAATTTTCCAGACCTCTTGGAAATTTAGTACACTTCAAGGGTACCACACACTAATAATCAAATATTAGGCATTAAGAATCCATCAGTAGGTACAGGAGAGAGAAACAGGGATACTGAATTATTTTTTTTCATTATTTTGGTATAAAGCAAAGCATGGAAAATGCATTAGTTCTCCTCATTTAATCCACTTCAACAGAGATGAGTAGTTTAACTAAATTAGTTGCAGCATTGACCACTCTAGTGACAATCAGAAAGTTTCAGGATTCATAAGATGTGTCCCATTATGGTCTATTGGCCAAAATGAAGATTCATCCTGCTTGAGATCATTGTGTAGAATGTGTTCAATGATGTCACTTTCCAATCAAGAACACATACAACCATGTGCTAGACTGAATTCTAACTGTTGGAGCAGAAGTTGTATGCATAGCTGGATTTGGATAAGTATCTCATTAGTTTCTATGCACGACTCAAGTACAGAAATCTCTCTTCTCTACATCTCTAGTGTAAACAGAAAGCTATATGTTGCAGAAGTGAGGGTCAAAATGAGCTGTAATTATGTGGTTTTTGTTACTGCTTAAGGACAATTGTCATATATGAATATAATACAGGTAGATGATAAGAGTATCGTATCTGAAAGGACAAAGGATATTCATCTGGGTTGACTGCAAAATAAAGTTCTTGGTGGTATGGGTGAAGATGGAATAAATAACACATTTTAAAAGTAGTGGACTAAGACTACTTTTAGTAATAAATGGTGAACAATATCCTGTAGGTAAAGAATTACTGCTTGTTGTTTGCTCACCACACCCCTGCTAATACAGGGTGTTAATATTGAGCATAGAGTTGGAGAGTGTGTTTTCTCTTATTCTGAAATGGCTATACATGTGTTGTAGAAGCCATACTGTAAATACATAGGCTTTGGGTACATGCTGTCTGATTATACCAGAAGGAGGATGGGAGGCACTACATGTAGTTTAATTAGATTGCAACTTTATTCTTAACTGTCCAAGAGTACCCAACAGACAAAAGTGTACAGTGTATAATTCCATAATTATTTTTCTATATACCTGGGGGCTTCCCTCAGTCTACCCCTATACCTGGGACTTCCGAATTCCTCTAATGAGGATTAGTATGACATATGAAGTGGTCAATAAATACAACAGAAGTTTTGGGAAGAGATGGTGTTAAATAGTGATAGTTACAAACTCTATCTAGCAACTGACTAAACTTAAATATTGCACAGAAATGAATATCTAACAATCTGTTCCAAGTGCTTTCACAATTTGAACAAATGGTTTATTTATTGGCACTGAAGCATAGCATATAGGAAGGGCTCGTTCACTCTTACACTCTACCCCTAAGCAATGGTGAAGAGAAGCAAACAACAATTCAGTAATGAGCATAAACCAGTATTACAGTCCTTGCCCAGTTTCTGGGTTATTTCCCTCAAGGCCAGGATCATCTCTGTCATGTATGGTTAAAGCTCCAGTCAGCAAATTCAGATCCTAGTCTTCATAACAAGGGGAAACACAAAAATAATGTTGTCCTTGAGGGGATATAGTGGGGCAGATGCTCTGCTTCACCGTTCTTAGGTGAGAAACAAAACACATTCGGGGCTGAGATACTCAGGTTTATTAATTCAAATCTTTCCTTAGACTAAAAGCATATCTTCTGATTTCAACTTCTGTTAAAGCAACGAGTGATAAATTTACAGAAAAAGATACTGGCTAATTAACTTTTCCTGGAGCATAGAATGGATTTCTCCCCTGAGGCTTCAACTATTGCCCTATATTCTAGGATAAGTATTTCCCTGATCTGTCCAAACTCACTCAATATACATGACTTATGTTTATGGCATTTCCAACACCTTCATCTGTCAAACAGAATAAACCTTATTGAGCACTCAGTTTTTATGTTCAAGAAGTGCAAAGATTTATGGAACTCTTCTCTCCCCACTGTTCCAAAGAATCTCCCTTTGCAAATGATGGAAGCAGGATGCAAAGGAGCAGGTTTTTTGTACTTGCTGGCTTTCCTCCCTCTTTCCCCCATACCCCACACCCCAAAAACTACTTTTGCTGAGGGCTCTTATTTCCTAATTTTTTTTCCTTCTACATATTAGTATTGTTGTATCTTTTGATTTTTTTTCAGTGCTATACTTTGTTTGAGATTCAGTTTTATCTATAATTTCAGCCTGCATCCATCAGTTATCCTCAACTCCCTTATTTAACTACAAGTCATATTGTGACTGTTATTTTATACTATATACTCCATACTTGGTAAAACATGACATATAAATGTATCACCCATCCTAATGTAGTGAGCTGTTAAACAAGGACACTGCCATTTTATACTCAGATTTATCCAGAGTTTAAACAAATAAAAAAAAAGTAAAACATAAGCACTGTCACATACTATTGAGAAAATAAAGGAAATTGTTATATGAATGTAAAATTATTAAAGAAAAAATGTATGAAACTGCTTCCAATTACTACATACATAACAATCAGATTCAAATAAAAAATCAAACAGGATTTAGTGCCAAATTCTGTGGTCACTAACATCAATTGGAGTTTGGGTGCCTAAGTAATACACACTGGAAACCAAAAAGCTCATGATGTAATTTGTTGTAGTTGAAGCATGGCAGACATGCTTCAGGTACAATGGGAACATTATTTTAGAATGTTTTTATGATATTTCAAATTAAATGTTTTAAAACTTATTTGTGCTATACTAGCACATACAAATTTCAGTGAGGAATTAGGGTTCCATTGCATTAGATGCAGTACACATGCCCAAGGTCAAATAATGACATTTGATGCCCACTTACATGGGGCAGTAAATGGACAGTCAAGATTTTTGATGAAGTTTTAGTGTTTCTTCTTATTTAACATTGTTAGTTTTCTCTACTTAAAACAGAATATTATTAATAAGTATAAGTTGTTGGTCTTATAATAAAGATACAATAAAAATAGGCATTGTTTTTAAGGTGGAGTAGACTCTTCTACACTGACTTTTTAAGGTAGAAATTATAAAGAGAAATTTTGACTGACAAAAATAAAATGAGCAGCAGATAGCTGCAGACATCATACCTCTGGGATTTTAGGCAGAACCTGTCCTAAACGCTGCATTGCTTCTTTAATTTACATTTTAAGTGCCCATCAAGGTAAGAGGCAATGAAGTCAGAAGACTGAACATGTAATAACTTTCTCTTCTTTTGAACCATTACATAGGAAAAAAAAACCCTTCAAGGTCAGATAATTTTTAAAATTGTAAGGGTTCTATTCATTCACACCACATGAAGCCAAAATGTATGCAGTTTAGATGGATGAGCATTAGAATGCGATTTCCCTCTGTGTCTTATGTGAAATTGTTATTCTGTAGCATATATTTTCATTGCAGAATGGGATTTTCCCCCATTGCACAGGAGAGACACAGGACCGAAAGGGTATGTCCACATGCACGTTTTAAATAGAAATAACACTGGTTACTTTGATTTTAAAATGTTTATGTCCACACGACGTTGCCTTATTTCGAAATAAGGAGCTCCCTTACTTTGAAATAAGGAAAATCATTCTGATATAATAAAATCTAGTTTGAGATTGAAACGACGGTTATTTTGAAACTGTGGTTTTGAAATAAACCTGTGTGGCTGTTATATCGATATGACCCACGTATTGATATAACAGTTGAACTTCCTCCCAGGGTGCATGGCACCCTGGAAGGAATTCCACCCCCCCCCCAGCACCCTGGCCCAGGAGGGAGGGGAGGTGCAGGGGGGCAAAGGGGCCCACCCCCACCTCCAGCTGGCTGGGTGGTGGGACTGGGAGCCGATAGGCTCCAGGTGCACCAGCTCCCCGACCAACCAGCATGCCAGCAGCCAGCACACCCCACAAGCAGCACGTGTCGCCTCCCAGACTGCCACCCTGCCAGCTGTGGGGAAAGGGGAGGAGCCTGGCAGCCCTGCTTCCCTGCCCCTGCTGCCCTGTAAACAGTGGGGCATGTGGGGTGCCCCACGGTCCCTGCCCCGCTACCCCACCAGCAGTGGGGGATGCAGGGCACAGGGAGCTTTTTTCCCCTGCCTGGCTTTCCATGTTGCCACACTTCCCATGGTGCCCCTCTCCTGAATTGAAATAGCAAGTCCTGTGTCCGGACTTGCTATTTTGATTTGGTGTTCTTGCTTAAATTGATGTAAGTTAAATTGATTGAATGATTTTTATTTTGAATTAGCTTAAATCAATTTAAATTAAATTGATTTAAGCGTGTATGTGTGGACATAGCCAAAGTGAATGGCCATTATTAGCATGTATTACTTAACATCTCTACTTGATATTGACCTTGAAGTTAACAATAACATTTTCAACAATATAGTGGGTACAAAGAAGCCTTAGCCCAACATTCTAAGTCCAGTTTCCTTGTTTCAGCATATTTATTTTTCTACAACATTGTTACTGGAAAAAATTAAATGAAAATGGAATTAAAGTATATGTAAAGAATGCCATAATTCCACAAAAATATTCCAAGCTTTATGGTCATTTCATCTCTTCAGTACCAAACATCCTTTTTCTCTGCATTAGCCTGGATATGGTAGCATCCATGCCTGACTTTGCATTACTACCAGAATGTTCTAGTTACAGAGCATACATAGTCAGACACTTCCTGAAGTTCATTTTATTCATGCAAAAGTAATCCCTCTATAATAGAGCATACTGGCCATTCAAAAGCCATCATGGGGCAGTATAATCTGTTAAAGAGTCTCAGCTCTATTAGGGCCAGGAATTTTTGAAGTGGTAGATTCCAAACAGGTCAGATCACTTCAGACTGGAATAAAGGATGCTTTATTATACAGGGACACTTTTACTCTCAGGAGGAGGAGGAGGACTATATGGTGGGAAACTTGGAAGTAGCAGTAGTAATGAGTTACTGGTGGGAGCTCCCCAGGAAGTAAGACCAGGGAGGTGGGGCTATGTTGTGAAAGAACAAAAGTTGGGGAGAGATTTAGTGAAAGCCATTAATAGGATGGAAATCGTAAGAGGCCCTTACGAAGACGAACAGTTTGTATTTTGGAAAAGGCAGCTCTTTCACTCTATAAGGTCAACTGGAGTTTGAAGTATAGATAGGACTTGTGCTCCCTCCTGGTCATGGTGCCAACAGCTCTAGAGGAAACAGTCCTTGCTTTTCAGGTCAGTTGAATAACTACAGTTAGTGTAGCCTGATATAGTTACAAGCATAGAGGCGCAGCAGTAGTACCACGAGCATGTACATAAGAATATAGGTAACAGCTCTTCCCTAATTTTTCCCATTTTAGGCTTAGCTGAGTTATCATAAAATGAGTAAAAAGGAAATGATAGTCCAGACTTTTAACATTCTGATCACAGTCATGTTCTCTGACTCTTCAGGCACTGTTATGCCTCTAATTACTCATGTTTCTTTTTGTTCTTGCCACATATCTGCACATTGGTAGCATAGGTGCATTAGCTGCAGGATACTAAGGGGAAATGTAAATAGTAAGTCAACTTGCATATAAAGATCAGCTTTATCTCTTATTTCAAGACTGAATAAACAGAATGACTTGCATAAATGTCATTCCACAGAGTTTTGCTGTGTTGTCTGTCAAGATGATAATGTCATTATATAGCATACCTCTGAAGGGCAAGGTCCTATAAGACACACAAACATCAGGTATAAAATTCATTTGATGAGAACTGTCAGCCTCCTCCAGACTGTATCTGGTCCTTAGTAAGTTATAACTTCCTCTTAATTAAACTTTGTTTGCTTTTAAGTTGTTTTATTTTTGTCTTCGTATTTAACCCTCATAAATATATTTGAGATATGCGCATGTAAAAGAGGAACAGGGGACCTCACTGCATTCCCAGTGACAATCCATCTAAACGATAAAAGTATTTACTGCACAAATGCTTTTCCCTGCTGTCCATCCCAGATAGCTGGCCTGGGAGTTGAAGAGCTCCAAATGGTGAAGAGGAGCAGAATTCATCACCAGTCCCCCTCAGTGGATGTAATAGTCTCTGTGCTGCACAGTGGCAGGTGCTCCAGTTTGATTTGCTTCTTGATTTTCTTTGCACAAAAGCTAGAACTCAGCGACAGGAGAAAAGAGTAGCACTCCCTGCATGGAAAATAATTTCTCTCCCATACTTTGTGCAGTGAAACAATTCCTGTTCTTTTGACATTTTGCAGAGGTTAGATTAGAATTAGTTTTGGAAGAAACAGTCATTAATGTAGGGCTGATGCATCTGATAGAGGAAAGTTGTTTATGATACTAAAAAATGCCCAACTAGGTGTAATTTTGGTATCTCA
Organism: Podocnemis expansa; assembly: GCA_007922195.1. NCBI lineage: Eukaryota > Metazoa > Chordata > Testudines > Podocnemididae > Podocnemis > Podocnemis expansa. Next base: position 22,727,760 of record ML681966.1, read on the forward strand.
ATGGATGATTTCATTGTAGGTTGTAGAAGAATATATGAAATATCCATAGGTACTTGCAAACACTGCAAAAATTAACTAGCTGGAAGACCCATATTTATAGTATATGGTGTGGGCTCCCAATATCATTGAGAGTGTCATAAGCCCTGAAGGAGAAATGCACCATTTCAATAACAGATATATTGATTAATCTTGTCTCATGATTTTTATAAGAATATCGTGTCAAGGAAGAAGGGTGGTTTTGTGTATGTGAGGCACTCAGATGATACAGGTTGACATATATAAGTTCTTAAATAAATTTTTCTGGAAACCTTATATAAACTAGCTTCCCAGCTGTATTTTTGTTTCTGAAGGCGTCATTCTTAAGTATCAAGAAACAAGACAGATATTGATTACTTCAGCTCAAGCAGTAGGAAACTAAATACATGGCATTTACTTCATTTGCACATTATAAAATGAGTTAAAAATAGGCCAAACACACCAAAACTGGCATTCCACCAAACACAGGGTTACCCATTTTTACAACTGTCAACAGAAAGTGAGGAATTCTCAGCTAGAGAAAGTTTAAAAAAAAAAATTAAGAAAAGACTTCACCTTTTCTCAGAAGTGACTTGAGACATGAACATTCTATGGCTTTCCAGTAACTCCAGGTAACTTCTTCTGTTTGTGATAGTTTTAAAGTCTTTGATATCTAAAGAACTTCTAGAGACAGAGCCAAGAAGTGCATTTCCATTAGACAGTTGGGACATGTCTTTTTATGTTTACTAATATTAAGTTCCTAATTTAATCCTAATAAATTACAAGATATCAGAGCTGAAACTTGTCACTGGTCTGGGGCTGAATGATGTATGTCCAGTACTTCCAAAATAATGCAGTTTTGATAGTGAAATTCTATGTTGGGATGAGGGATAGAAGCAAACATTTCTGTGGTATGTAGATATCTTTTATTAATGGCAGTACTTTGGAGCTGCTCAGAGGTTTAGATTATTAAAATAAATTCAGGATAATGGAGTAATGGGTACAGTGCTGGTAAGGAGTCAAAGGTGCTTAATGTATGAAATTTAGCATATTAATACCACTATCCCATAACTTTATTTTAACCCTTTTGTTGGTATCCTTAAAAAACAAACTCTTTACACACCTACACCCTGAAATTGAGGAACTGGTGTAGTTCCATCAGCCTATCCCTCTTCCTGAAAAATGGAAGGTTGCAGCAGTAATGGAAGGCTGCTCCAAACCTAAATAGGAGGATTCTGTCTCTCTCTCTCTCTCTCTCCCTCTTTTTTTTTTAATTCCTACATAATTCACAAGCAGAATATGAACAAAAAGAAGATCTGAATTTAAACTTTATTTCATTCAAATTTTATACTGGGTTTGTCACATGATTTTTAAGTATTCCCACTGAGCTGTCAACAACTTAATCATTACAGAGGCCAATAAGAATAACTTGTGGGGTTTCTGCAACTGAAGTTAGACTGCTATCTTAAAGGGTATGTCCACACATCTCTTTTAAATTGAAATAACACTGATTATTCTGATTTAAAAAAGATTAGGTCCACACAATATTTTCTAGTTTTGAAATGACAAGCTCCAACATTTTGAAATGAGACATTATTTCAAAATAGCTTAAACCTACTTTAATTCAAATCGTCTGTTATTTTGAAATGGTTTTTTGAAATAATGCTGTGCAGATGTGTTATTTTGAAATAATCATTATTTCAAAATAACCCTTTTGCCCTTCTTCTTTCCAGGGTGCCTTCCTTTTTGTATATATTGGGTGGCGCTATGTCCCAGTGAGGGGGCCATGTTGCCACACCTCCCATGGTGCCCCTCTCATGATTCGAAATAGCAAGTCCTGTGTCTGGACTTGCTATTTTGATTTGAGGTTTTTGCTTATTTTGATTTCAGTTAATTCAAATTAAGGATTTTACTTCGAATTAACTATTTTGATTTAACTTAAATCAAAATAAGCATATATGTGTGGACATAGCCTTAGAATATGGTGAAATAAATTATCTTATGTTCTTAACTGTTTTTCAAAATGTCCCTTGTGCTGTTAACCCTTGTAAATGTTATCTTCCATATAACATGACTGAATGTGAAGTTAAAAAGAAATATCAACATTTTCTAACTATTCCTAAAAGTGAAATGTTTTAAATAAATACCATTATCTTGATAAAATTTTATTAAGTACAGGTTGTGGAAGATCCTGTTGTGGCTTATGAAGCCCACCTTACTAAATTGGATTTGGTTCTAAGGATGCTTGTGACTGAGAGGCTATTTTCAATCCTTAGAACCTGTGCACTTAGAATCATAGAACCATAGGGTTGGATAGGACCTCATGAGGTCACCTAGTCCAACCCCCTGCCAAAAAAAGCAGGACCACTCCCACTAAATTATCCCAGCTAGAGTTTTATCCAGCCAGGCCTTCAACATCTCCAAAGGCAGAGATTCCACCACCTCTCTAGGTAGCCCATTCCAATGCTTTACCACCCTCCTAGTAAGAAAGTTTTTCCTAATATCCAGCCTCAACCTCCCCAGCTGCAACTCGAAGCCATTGCTCCTTGTTCTATCCTCTGTTACTACTGAGAACAGCTGAGCTCCATCCTCCTTGGAGCATCTCTTCAGGTAGCTTTGAGAAAGAAAGAAGGAAACCTGTAGTGTTATGAATTATGTGGAATGCCTTTGAACCCTGTAGTTTTTGTAGTTTGAACCCTGTAGGCTTTCCATCATTTTCAGTAGATCACTCTGTAATCTTTATTACCATTTCTATAGTATCATAAAAGTGCAGAGTGCATGATATATTTTTTATAGGTCACTGGTAATAGAGACTTTCAAGGTGAAATTCTTGCCCCTGCACCAACTTCAATAACTAAGCCTGGCAGAAAAGAGTTCCTCAAAAACTGAAATTACTTAAATCTTTCTGCCTATGGCAATTGACTCTTTTGAAACCACATTGATTCCCACCATTACTGTCCCTCAGTTCTGTGAATGATGTATGCAATTGCTGGTGAAGCCTTAGACTTTTGGATTTACCAACCCTTCCCTTATCTACCCCTATGTTTTCCCCATCCTCGTGCTTGCCAAACCTAGTTGATCAGAATAAGTCATTATTATTTAATATTGTATTCCTGTACTAATGCCAAGATCCTGGTCTCATTGTGTTATATTCTGTATACGCACATAATAAGAGAGAGAGTTCTTGTCCCAAAGACTTTACAATATAAATAAAGAAAAATACAGTTCAGTGAATAATTGTTATGCCAGTTCAGCAGCCAAACTGAAAATCTGGGGAGAAGTAGGGGAAAAGAGATGTGTGTGTGTGGTTTGTTTGTTTGTTTTAAATTGAAACTACATTTTTGTCAGAAAAATGAAAGACAGGAAAATGTATTTGAGTTAAAAAAGAACATTTAGAATGGTGATTTGAAATGTCATTTTGTACATAAAATATCATTCTGAGTCACTGTTTTGGTTGTTTTGAATTAAAATGGTTCGTGTTGGATTTTGGTTGCACTTTTACTTTTCTTTACTCATTTTTCAGGTTCTTATTGAAGAAAACTATTCACTGAATTCCATCCAAATTTGGTAGGGGATTTGTGCTCCAAAATTTTTTTATTTTTCTGCAAGGTTTTTATTCAACCCCCCCTCCACTCAAAAGAAAGTTTAGCTTTAGACAAGAGATATCAGAAAGAAAGAAATATCCTAATTCTACCAGTGGGGAACTGATGCAGAAAACAGATGAAGGGACTTGCCCAAAGACACACAACACTTCAGCAGCATAACCAGGGACTGAATCTGACTCTAGAGCCTGGTTTAATGTCTTGTCACAGGATCATCCTTCCTGCATACACCAAGATTGGGTTCCAAAACTACCCTTTTCACTCCACATACACATACAAGGTAATTGCACTGGCTATGGGAACAAAACAGCAGTTGAAAACATCAAACAGTTGAACACTCACGGTTATTTTGTTGTTTTTCTGACACATTTCTCACTTAAGGTTAATGGATTTCTATGGGTATGTCTGACATAAATAGTGGGCTGTGAAGAGGATATGTTTAAATTCTGAGTTTGCTGGTGTTATACCAGCATAATCAAGATGAAATTTTTTTAAACTATACATATGAATACAGCACCTAGAATATAATGGAACAACACAAAGATACAAACCAATATCTGTATTTGCTTTATGCGCACCTCCTTTAATTCTGGGTAACAGCTAGGGAAGTACCTGTTCATGTGATGTTTATTTTATATATTTAAAGTTATGTTTTTCCTATTTCTTGCTTTTGGGGATATACACATTTAACAGGCTTTATCTGTTTTTAAAAAAATTAATAAAATTCACTAAACAAATAATTAAATAAACGTAAAGAAAGCCTTCCTAATCTCTAATTCTCCTGTATGTGACATTTTGAGAATAGACCATCCATGTTCCTGATAAGGCCCTAATTCTGGGTTTCATCATGGCCTCTTTATGCCCCCTCTTCTAGAGCCACAAATTCACCAGAATTAGTCATTAATGAATGCCACCCTAGAGGCTCTTCAGATAGCTTAATGCCAGTGTAATAATAGTCTTGAACCACAAATCTCACAGCACCAAGGAACATGCTGTGTTGGGGAATAAGAGTGAGGAGGAAGGGTGCTTGTTCTATCTCTTTTTGGCTGTCATTCCAGACAACCGTAGCTTTACAACAGGCTGTGGGGTTGTCTACTTTATGGAAGTGATCATGCTATTCCCTGACCAGTTCCAGAATCTTTGTTCCCTCATATCTTTGTTCTAATTGAGCTCAGCCATACTCAGTTTGGGGCATTTAGAAACAACTGAAGGAAAAATTTCCAACTCAAAATCCAGTCTAAATCCTACTCTGATTCCTGCACACTGTAGGAAAGTACTTTGGGATTTTAGTCAGTGGAATAGAAACACATGTGATATACAGACACCATTAAATCAGCTCATAAATTGTGTCTCAGTATCTTGATATAAGTATATTAGGACATAAATGTACAATGCCTTGCATGTGGCTTAAGTTTGTGGATCCTGTATCATACGTAGAAAAAAGAATATATACTGGAGATGTCATCCTAAATTACAGTTCAATGCTGAGGACTATACTTATAAACAAAAAGCAGTGGGCATGTCACTGGTAGTCTCCTGTTCTCTTTGATTTTAAAAAATAAATGGTTAGTTATTTAAATAACAAAAGATTTTTTTTTTCTTCAGTGATTTTCTTTTACATAAATATTATCCTTTTCATAGTTTTGGTATTTTGTCCACAGTCAAGCTATGGTATGGGTGCTGAATGATAATTAGAAAATATTTAGTCTAGTCTTTTTTTTTCTCCACAAACCAGCCCATCATTTTTTAGGCTGTCAGAGAGATTATTCTAAATAATTTTGATAGCATCTATTCTAGTGTACATACATAATTTAAATATTTTAACATTTACTAGATTTGTGACAAAATTATAAGGTCTGTCTTTAATCTCTTATTATTTTTATTTTGACAGGTGCAAACTAGTAAGGATGTTTATGTGGTGGTCAGCGGTTTTATTTCTTGGATGCATTTTGTTGGAAGCAGAAGGGTGGCCAGCCAAGGAAGGCTATGACTTCAAGCCCTATCAACCTCTAATAAGATTACGCCACAAGGTACTGATTATTTTCTAGCATTCTTTGCTTTTCCACAAATAAAGAATAATTTACTCATTAGACTTTTATATTTATCTGAGTAAACATTTGGAAAGAAACTCTTTCCAATACTAATATTTTCGGAATGTTGCCTTGACTAATCAGTACATTTGAGATACTTTGCAACAGTCCAGAGATTAAAAGTAACCTTAAGTGCAGTTTCCATAACCACAAGATAACCCCTTGCATGTGGTGATTCATCACAGCAGCTCCTAAATTGCTCTTGACTGGGCTTCCGGTATGCATAGACTGGCTATGAAAAGAGGCACCTGGCTACTGTAATGAGGCTTGGCTGCAGATGGAGCAGCCTTTAAATGGCACTAACTTTTAACAAAAAACAGAAGCAGTACCTGGACAGCCTTAGCAGCTGGCATGGGGTCACAAAGGAGACTTAACGCCACCTTTGGCCCCCTCTTTTTGGCTTACGTCAGGTGCATTTCAACTCGAAAATCAGGCCCATGACATGTATTAAATACCTAAGTATTTTGAAACAATCAAAGTAGGATACTATTAACACTTCCAAGTGTAGTAGTTCAATTTCTTTTTACAGTTTACAAAATATCCAAACTGTTTTCACTGACAATTGCAACTGATAGTTGTATGTTTAGGAAGATGAGCCAAATCCTGTCTTCTCACTTTGTCTGTACTTGGGTGAAACTCACCATTGAAGAAGGCAATTTTGTCTAAGTATGTTCTGAAAGATTTGCCTATTAGTATGCACTATCTATTTGAGGTACAGCATATTTCTTAGAAACAGAACATAAAATACATTACTTATTTTGGTAAAATTAAAAAGAAATGCTATAGTATGACTTTTCTATGGATTATTATTCCAATATCAGCAAATGCTAAGAATGGAATGAATGGCTGAGCCACAGTCCAGCTAACACTTACACACATGCTTAGTTTTAAATAGATAAACAGTCTACTTTGCAGGATCAGGGCCACACACTTTACCTTGTTAATTCAATTCCATTTATACACTTTCAAAATACCATACTCTTCTATAGTATAAAGGAAAAGAATAGAAAATGAGAAAGCAGACTGCAGCTAAGAGCTAATAAAAACAGACAGAAAGGGTAACCATTAAAACTGTACTAGAAACACACAGAGCATAAAAGAAAATGAGAAGGAAAGGAGATGAAAGCAAAGATCAAGACAGAAACATGAGATAAGAAACAACTAATACCTATCTTAGATTCACAGGATCTCTAGCTAATATTTCTAAGATTACTGCTAGGCTATTTGAAGGACCGTTGGTGCGGCAGGCAGCTGCTCCTGCACTGGCGGGTATAAGGTTAACTGGCCCTAGAAGGGAGAGCCAATCCACTGCTAGGAGCCATCAGCAAGTCATAGGGCAGACTTCCAGTATAAAAAGGGAGCAGCAGGGCGAGCTGCTTAGTCTGCCTTGGGAAGCTGGAGGGAGAAGGTTCTCCCCAGCTGGCTTGCTGAGAGAGCCAGAACCCTGGAAAGATCCAAGTGGAGGGAACTGACCCAGGAATTGGGGATCCTGAAGGAGCAGACTGTGGAAGTGGTCAGAGCAGTGGTCCAGAGGCAGGGAGCCAGGATAGCATGGCAGCTGGACTCTGGGGAGGTGAGAGACTGCATGCAACTAGGGGCTGTGAGGAGTTGGCCTGGACTGTAGAGAGACTGGAGGGAGGCACAAGGTCTTAGTGGAGGTATTTAAGGTCCCTGGACTGGGGCCTGGAGAATTGGCCAGGCATAAGTCCCACCATGCTCCCCCGGTATGCCAGGCAGTGGCATGGGAGCCAAGAGTGGCACAGGCTTGCTGACCATTGACTGTCTTAATTAGTGACTGGCAGAGGAGCAAGCTGTTCTGTAGTCTGGAAGGGATGAACTTGGGCTTGGCTGGAGGGCTAAGGTTCCAGAGGAGGACTTGGGACAGGAAGCTGCTGTGGCAAGAGGTGAAGCATGGACCACCAGCAGGGGAATCACTTGAGCATATTCCCTAGTACCATCACCAGGAGGCCCACTGCAGGCTGGTCATGTGCTGAACCCTGTGACAGTGGAGTAAGGTGTTGCTGTTTTCCTTTTTTAGTTCTGAGAGAGCTATTTTATGTGTATAACAGAATGCAATACGGATTACAAAAATTGTTTGTGGAGATTAACACATTAAAGAATAGAGGATTATCTTTTTTCTTTCTCCCTTATTTCTAAGCCATTATTGCTCTAGTTTTCTTCAGGCAATTTTATGAGAAGACCTCAGATTTTATACTCATAATTTTTGTTTGCAATTAATTGTGCAAATATATGGGGCTATCGGTGTTTTCCTGAAAACCCTCCTTTTAGTGAGAGTTCATACTTCTAGGAATGGTTTAAATGAATCCTGCTGACTTGTCTTTATCATCTTGCTATAAAGGAAGTATGACTATCTCTTGGAGAGCAGAAAGATGTAGACTGTAGATTTAACTTCCTAAGGAGGATAAACCTTCTGTATGGCCAAACCTGGGAGGAGGTGTAAGCAAGTGTGTGTTATTTTATTGTTGTAAGCCCCTGGAATGTGGAGAGCTTGGACCTTTAAGAGTGACTTTTTTTTACTTCAGATTGGTAAAGGCTATTACTGACAGGGTGCAATCAATGATAGGTAGAGTTGATCAGGAGTTGTTTTTCTTGTTCCATGAATGTTTACAAGATTTCAAAAAATTTTCTCTTCCTCATTGGTATAAAACCAAGACCTTCCAAAGTTGGGCTGGGATTTTATGACCACCCAGATAGTCTCTGGTCAATTGCCTGGGGTTAGGTTACTGTATTATGGAGGTATCTTTCTGATTTAGATCAGAGACTAGAATCTAAATCTTTCAGATTTCAATTGAACATTGTAACTGCCAGGCTGTTGGCTATTCTAGTCTTTTTCTTTCTCAGATCAAAATTCTGTCCTGGCTTGGGAAAACCCTTCTGACCAAAGTCTCACTGAAACTGGTTCATTCCCACAAAGAGTTTGATTTTTGACAGTGTCAGTTTCCAGAACAACACATGACACTTGATTTGTCCAAAAAAAAATAAAAATAAAAATAAAAAAATACTGAGTAACTCTAATGATGGATCTAAATGATTAACTTCTGATTTATTTTAGTAGAGTAACTCCAGAGTTACAATAGTTCAAGGGAATCAGAATTGTATCCTCTGTCTTTGACACAATTTTCTGTTAAAAAGGAGGGAGATGCAATGTTAAGTTTTACTGCAGAAATAATGGCACATCCTGTTAGCATGTCTTGTGTTTAATTTTCTTTTTCAAAGAAATAAAATCTTTTTAAGGGGATAAAAGTGAAGGGAACAGAGGAAAAGTGGAGAAAGAGTACCTGAAACTAAAATGTAATCTGACCTCTGACTGTAACAACATTTTGATAGTTTCCAGTTTTTTACAATAAAATGATCACTATCAAACAAAAAAGACACAGAACATGGGCAAAAGCCTTTTTTGTACTCGGTTCTGGCACAGGTACTCTTAAAGTATTTATCTGATATGTACTATGATGATCTGTCTTTCTGCTTCCAACAAGCATTTTATATTTCAAATGTTTAAACAGATATGTTCAGTTACACAAGATTGTTTATTGCAAGTAAAAGATGATCACAAATACACCAAAGTGCTGCTTCTATTAACGTAATGTTTATGCATACTTTATGGCTACCTACAGTGGAAAAAAATGAGGAATCAGTTGTTGCAGTACTTGGAAACTTTAGCAAGTATTATAGTCCAGTCAAAGTAGTTCTAACTGTCGTGTGAAAAGAGAAGCATCTCATTGCTTCTTAGTTAACTTGAAATGATGAGTTTATTATTTTGAGGAGGTACTTTATTGTTTACACTGTTCCTTTAGATAGCAAATCTAGATTTTCACTGAGGTTTGGCGCATTTGTGTTTAAAAATGGGTTTTATACAAGTGTTGCACAGACTTTGCTTAGAGTTACAAGTAGGTATAACAAAACTCAGGTGACTCTGAAGTTAATTTAAACCATATTTTATATATAATACAAGAAATTAAATAAAATTGTATAGCTAGAATGTAAATTAATGGACTACCAGGCAACTGGGAAATTTCCATTTACCAAGCAAATGTTCGGTAATTATGTCACTGATTCAGCATATTACATATCTGATCACAGAATTTCAACCATTTACAGTATATTTACACGGTACATGGCTAAAATCTGATATTAGTGTGAATGTGCAGAAGATAGCCTATTGAATTCTGAAGGGAGATCACTGATAATTAAAGTGTCACAATGATGCATGCAAAAACACAAAATAGCTGTCAAGAATGTTATCAAAAAAAGATATAGTTTCCACTGAAAGCAGTAACATCCTTGCTGAAGAGGATTCCATAAGCCACTGATTTAATAGGCCACGTAGGAAAGTACATTATAAACTAAATCAATAAGTTCTTCAGATACCACAAGCAAATGCTCAGTGTATTTCTCTTGAAATGCCATGTAAATTAGTCAACTGAAATCAATCCCAGGAAAACAAATATACATAACTGTTGCACACCAAACGCTAGTTTCTCTAAGTAGATATTATAGTATTCTGAAAACAGAAGAACAGAAAACTCAATCACCACTCTTTTCTCACCATGAAGACATAATTAAGAAATGGGTTACTGTCTGTTTTCCTAGAAACAACATGCAATTTCCCATAGCTCTTCTTCCATTTGCCTTTTCTGCTTGCTCCAGAGAATCTGTCTCTCTTTTACATGCAAACAAACACATCACTTGGTTCCAAACTATTTCCCTCTGTTTCTGTTTGAGAAAGCAGAGCAGTACTACCTTAACACAGGATTGGAGGGGCCTGGAAGGAGAGATCAGTGGTGAGTGCTTGGGTTCTATGATCTCTGTGGTAACAGACAGTGGAAGATAAGCCAGGAAGAAATCATGTTTAATAAAGACTGGTTTTGTCTGTCACTAACTCTCAATGTGGTGTTTGCAATCAGACTCTAGTTTAAGTTTATGACACTGAGTGCATAAACAGTAGTTAATGAAGTTTTAGGTGCCCATGATTTCATGCAGATTGTTTTCATTGCATTTCTGAAGGCTGGTTGGGTGGCAGGACTGCTTTTAATGCAGTTGATTCTGTCCAAGTATTCAGCTCAGTGTGAATCTAAGGCTTGGTCAACACTTGAGTTTTGTCAACGGAAGTCAGCTTATGTTGAGAAAACAAGCTGGGGTACATTGCAACAATTCTTTCATTAACAGAATTGCCCTGTTTGTCACCAAAATAAAACCACCCCAACAAAAGGCAGAGGGCTTTTGTCAATAGAAACAAGGTGGCACTGTCAGTGTAGACACTGTTTCCTCACAATGGTGGTGTAGAGCAGTGAAATTGATAGGGGAGGGACATAAGTCTGGCTCTGCAAGTTGCTGGGCTCTGGATTAGGGTGTCCTAAGATGTTGGAAATTGTGGGGTGGGTAAACAGGAGGCAGCTACTGGGGGCTTGTTGACATCCTGGGGCAGCAGCTGCTGGAGGCTAAAGTCCTGTTGGCAGCCCAGCCACATCCCTGCTGGTAGCTGGGGCTTGAGTGGCTGTTTCAGCTCCCAGCTGGGACTAAGCAAGTCATCAGGTATGATCTATAGTAGTGTGGGGGGAGCCAGGAGCCTATGGGCTCCCTGTTAGGGAGCAGATTGATGCACTCTACCAACCCAAGAATAGCAATATAGCGGTGGCTGAAAATCAACATAATGTATGTAAACACATTTTTGTAGTGTAGACCAGAGGTTCTCAACCTCTTCATCCTTGCAACATGCCTGGCAAGGTTCCCAGCTGTGCATGATACACTAATGCCCCATTTACAGAGCCCACCATCACTGAGCATCCCCTGCTGTTGAAGGTCCTCCCTGGAGGCAGTACTGCTGGTGTCAGGTCAAGTTATGATGGCCTTTACTGCTAAAGAAATTCTGCCTCAGAAGGCAGATTTGGGAATGGGAGGCTTGAGCAGAAGCTCCCACCAGTGCAAAACAAAACAGAGCTGGGAAATTCAGTCATGGCTCCCTACATGGCTACAGCCAATTGAGATTTCATTTGTGGTTCTTAAAGGGCCAGCAGTGTGAAATCAGCCTGTAGTTAGTGGCAGGGAAGCTTTTGGCAGCCGGCAGCCTTCATGCAACACACCCAGCCATTGTGCTACAACACACTGCTGCATTGTGACACTATGAGAATCATTGTTATAGACATACTCCAGGGTGGACTCAGTGAGGAAGTGATATGGCTGTGGTTTTGTGTCCAATCTGCAATCTGAGTTTCCTTGAATTGAGAGTTACGAGGTGGAATTGGTTAGGGCCGGTTATGCTGTATCAGTCACCCGCTAGAACAGGGATCAACAATTTTTGCTGACCCCTCTGCCAGTCCTTTCTCCCCAACCCTCAGCTGGAGGCAGTGGCCCCCTCTGCTGAAAAAATGTGGTGTCTGCCTGAAAATTCAGCAGTGGTTGCCCCTGAAGTGGGAGCACTTCCCAGGCATGCCATGGAACGAATTTACCCAGAGTGCCTCATCTTGGCGGTGTGCCTGGGGACAGGGGAGTAGCTCCTTTAGTGACCATCACACTGCAGAGAGGAGCCACTCCAGGCATTTTTTTTTTCTGTGTTACATGGAAGCATAGGCATGCGAAGACCCGCCTATGCATTACCTGCACCTGAAGGAAGCCACCCAGAGTGGCTTTTGGTGGCAAGAGTGGCAATTTCTGTGGTACTGCAGAGGGTGCTGCATGCCACTCTGAATGGGCTCGGGTGCCACTGTTGGCACATGTGCCAGGGGTTACCTATCCCTGCGGTAGACAGTGAAGTACCTGTATGAACTTATGGATATCCACATCACAGTGGGATTGGAGTTTTTGTGGCTTCTAATGCATTGTGCCTTTAATAGTCATCTAATGACATGTTCTAAACCATCTCAAGATTTCTTACCTGCCCTAATGACCATGGAATTATCACAAGTGGTAACTGGCTCATTTCACATAATTGGATACACTCTTAATTTAGCTTCTGGATTGGGATTGCAGGTTACCTAGCTAGCAATCTTAAATGTGTCATGCTGTGATCATTACCTTCGTCAGTTTTTAGCTTACTCTTCTGGGGAGAGGGTCTTATATTGATGGTCTGCCCTTACTAATTAAGGGAATTGGAGTTCTTTCAGAAGGCCCTATGGATCTACATTGTTCTCCCAAAAGATTCTAATTTTCTCTTTGTTCATAATAGAAATTAAAATAATCTCTACAGATCACATATCTCTTCAATTACCAGAAATAGATGAAGTATGAGGAATAATGCTTTGACAACAATAGATGGATATTACTTGCTGATTCAGACTGAGTGGAGCATATAGGTTATATATAAACAATTTTACACTGACACTGAACTCATTCCTTCCTGACTGGTGCCAGTTAGCAAATAACTCCTAGGGTATGTTCACACACACTTCTTATTTCGAAACAACAGAGGTTGTTTGGAAATAAGAACTGCCATGGCCACACGACGCACGGCCATTTCGAAACAAGCAAACCGCTTGTTTCGAAATGGCCGCCGTTGTTTTGGAATGGCTAAAACCTCATTTGGTTTCAAAACAGGGTTGTTTCAAAACCAGTGGTTTCGAAACAGCCCTGTGCGGACATGTTGTTTTGGAACGAAGTGTAAATAATGTTTAAGCTATTTCTGCGCTGCACACTGCGGGTGCCTACAATCCCCTCCCCTAGCGAAATAGCAGGTCCACACTGTGGACCTGCTATTTTGCTCCCTTATTTCGAGGACAAAGTTTTTGTCTTTCAAAATAAGGTGTTTCGAAATAAAAAGTTATTTCAAAACAGCCTGTTTCGAAACGTCTTGTTTCGAAACAAGCCTGCCCTGTGTGAACATAGCCCTACTCTTATCACTGAAGACAGTTAACAATCCCTTTGGAGACAGTATGTACAAGATTTTCTTAAGTAGACAGTTGTACTCTTCTGCTCTAGCTACCATCACAAGACATTGTCAATATTGCAAAATGTCTTTCAATATCTAATCTTTGTTTTTGGTTAATTTTATGCAGAAAGATGTGGCAATAAAACTCTTTGGCTATGTCCACACGTACATTGTTGTTTTGAAATGAGCTATTTCAAAATTAAGTGCTTATTTTGAAATGAGTTAATTCGAATTAAGAAAATGTTAATGCGAATTAAGGGAAAAGCTCAAAGCGAAATAGCATGTCCAAACACAGGGCTTGCTATTTTGCATTAGGAGAGGGGCACCATGGGAGGTGTGGCAACATGGCCCTCTCCCTGGGCCATGCCCCCACCCAGTATAGGCTAAAAGGAAGGCACCCTGGGAAAGAGAAGGGCAAAAGTGTTATTTTGAAATAACACGTCTGACTGGCGTTATTTCGAAATAACCATTTTGAAATAAGAGCCATTTCAATTTATAAAATGTTTAAGTTATTTCAAAATGATGCCTCTTATTTTGAAATGATGGAGCTCGTCATTTTGAAATAGAAATATGTCATGTGGACCTAATCTCTTTTATTTCAAAATAACCAGTGTGATTTCAAAATAAAAGAGACATGTGGACATACCCTTTGAGTACCTAGATGTCTCAGTTCCAGGCATGTGTTGCAATGGTCTTGGCCAACACCAATACAGCCTAGGGGTGTGGGTGATCACATTTGTGTTCAATGAATATTTAGGTCCAGTGCCTTTGGAACTACCATTTTCTTATTTGCAGTGTTTTTCATAACATACATTAGTATCTAATAGTATTAGCAAAAATGTGTTTGCTATTTTGATAGGTTTCACTCTATCATTAGAAATTTCTTCCCCATTTGAGACTATCAATCACTTTGTAGTATTTCTGATCTCTATGGGTCTATACAAGAAAATGACTTGATGGGTCCATATAAGAAAATGACTTTTTATCTAAGGAAGTCCCTAAGTTGATTATTTTCATGAGTATTAATTGAAACTCTTAAAAGTTCCATTTGTGGCATTTTAATACCCAGTATGCAAAATGATTAGCTGCTTCTGTCCAAGCATTATGTCCCATCTTATATTCTGGAAACTTTCTAATAGAGTTAACTTCAATTACGTCAACTCTATGCATGCAAATTTACAACAGTGCAGGCATTACTATAATCATGAGACTGTAGTTCAAATGTTTGACTGTATGAATGATACTTTAATGAATCACTGGACAACAGGGAAATTTCCAGTTATCAAGCCAATATTCTTGTGATTGGTTCAGCAACAAAGTGAAATAAGCTATTACATCTGATCACAGAATTTCAAACACTGCTCTGTGGTCCAAATGAGTCTTCTTATAGATGTTTCCTCAGTAAGATTTTTTTCATCATTAACTTTAGTGCCATGATCCATATTTATATTTTAATTGGGCAGTCTTATTATTCATCTGGTCTTCCCTAAGTGGTGATCATTGATTTTTGTTCAAGAACATTATCAAAATTATGCCTTGCCATAAAAGAATATGAGCAAAATCCTTGTCCTATCTTTCGTTGTGGCCACAAACTTGGAACAATATGGAGAAAAATTTAAGTTTAGGTACTGGAGGACTTCCACTGGTGTAATAATTCAGAAAGTTGAATGTTACTTTCTAGAATCTGGAAGAGATTATTGGTAGAGTTTTCAAAAGAATTGAGCACTAGCCTAATTCTGGCATTTCTATGCCGGTGATAAACTTCCCCTGATGTCAATGGAAGCATTTACTAAGTCCTGAGTACTTCTAAAATTGCTACTCTGTTTGTTCAGATCAAATGCTGCAAGTTATCTTCCTGTGGCTATGTAGCAGGCTCTAAGCTATTAGGCATGTCTGAATAGTATTTTGGTTTCCTGGGGTGTTGTGGTTTGTTTGTTTTTTTGTTTTGTTTTGTTTTGTTTTTTTTTTGCAAGTTACTCCTGTTTCTCCATTAGTAAAAACATTGAATAAACATGTAACAGCCTTTCCATTCAGAAGTTGTCTCACATTGCTGATGAGCTTTAATATTAAATCTTCCATCTGAAATCATTAGAAAATATTTCTAGCACCCTAGTGAATTTTCTGTTGATAATATGCATGGCAGTGAAAGGAGTGGTTTAACGTTATTTCAATGAACAAGCATATGCTGTGAGATTTCCAGGTGTAGAAAGAATGAAGTCAAACTTAACTAAAAGAATACTGAGGAACAGCTGTGATTCTTTGCCTATGACTAAGAAATATGGAATATGCTATGCACTACTGTGTGTTTAGGAGAACTATGTCAATTATCCTTCTACAAGATAAGCATACTCTCTCTTCCATGCTGCACTGTTTTTTTTTTTTTTTTTTAAGCTTGGTAATCCTTAAGAATTCCATGATTCTATTCAACCATCATTCTGGAATGGGCATGGTATTGAATATTGTGTTTAGCTGGTAATCTCAAAAGAGGGGACACATAGGGAAAATATCTGACCCATCTATTCTCATCTAAACACCCCTGGAACAAAATGTTCCTGATTCTAAGCTCCCTCCAGTGTAACAACATTGAAACATTTCTTGTTTTACACCAGTCTGACAACTTTAAGAAAATACAAATAGTCAACAATTTCTAAACTGTTTTCTACAAGTCAAAATATTTCCATTTTGGCCTTTCTATGAACAATCTACATTTTAAGGTGAAACAAAGAAGGGAAATATAAAAATAAGACTTGTTGACATGCATCCACTTCTGTCAGTTAGTATAATAAACTGAAAGAAAGCATTCTTTAATTAAAAAGTATTAAATCTAAAATTGATTAGAATGGTATATAATGACATAGGTTCTGCATTTCAGTGGTGTATACACTGTGAATGCTAGCTGAGTTTTCTAAGAAGGCACTCACACTCACATTTGGGACTTTTTTTTATCGGGGAAAGATGACATACAGCATAATTCTATTCCGAGAGAAGTCATGAAAGAAAAACCCAGATTATGAAGGCTCCAAACAATTCCACATTTAAAAGTTCACAGTGTTTATCAAGAGGTCCTGATTGCCTGAAGACTCAAAATTCAGATGATTTCATTCCCTTTGTCCTGGAAAAAAGGCTTCCTGTTTCTGTATAATGAGACAATTAATGCTGAAGACTCAGAGTAAAGTTGCTTCAGAACATGTCAGTGCTACTCTCAGTAATAAAAAATGTGAGAATTCTCTTCTTCCTCAAGGACCTTTTCAGGACCATTCCTAGGGTGGTGTTGGCACCCTTTAACATTTATATAAAAGTGAAATCTGGTTGCAGTGAACATCAAGGGCAACTGCAGCCTGAAGATTAAATACTGACAGTGCTGAGATATACAATTACAATGTAGTTAATACAATATTATACTTCCAGTCTTATGTGTAATTACTGTATAATGAAGTTCAAATAATTTAAAAAATCCAACTAACCGATCATAATATTTTCTCCATTTGTCTCAGTCTCTGCTTATTGCTACCTGCTGTATCTTAAATAACAATATGGGCACTCCTTTGCATTACTTAAACCAATGCCTTGAAATCCCACATTGATTAACTTTTCACAGAATCACAAAGACTTCACTTCCCAGGTATCTGTGGTCTCATTTCCCTGACTCTTTTCTTTTTTAAAGTACAGATTCACAATACACACATCTATTCCTCCTGGTACACATTCTGATGGGTGTGTGTGAAGTATTACATCTGACACCATGATGGCAAAACGCAGGGCCCTTCTAAGGACAGACTGCTGGTGGCTAAATTAGCTGTACCTTACGGATGGCTCTGGACCTTTACTCTCCATCAACTGCCCTTTTAATATATAGAGAGAGATTGAGATACAAATTCCAGGTTTCCCCTAAGCTACATGGAAGGGCTTTTAAACTGTAGTCTTGTAAACACTAACAGTATTTGTTTTCTTTCCAATATACAGAATAAATTTTGACAAGTTACTCTATTTTTCCTATGTCCACTATTTTCAGGACATGACATTTTAAAAGAATCCTGTTATGATAATTCCATGATAGCTGATAGTAGTTAGAAATCTAGAACATTTTCCCTCATGGAAAATCAATGAAAGGAATATAAAGTGTATGGGGGGAGAGAACCTTACAAAATCTGTTCCATATTGTTTCTCCTACCCTGTAACTATACCTTGTGAAGGAAGTATTACATTCAGTAAAAGGCCAAGACTATAGATACAGAAGTCCCTGTCCTGGCTCATACTGTTGACCCTTCACAGCATCTGATTATACTACTTTCACCTGTGAAATTCTCTAGAGTCAAATGGAGAGAGGTAGGAGATTTATCAACACCAACTGACCTCTCCACTCATGTCAAATCAGAAATGAGGGAGGGGGACAGAAGAGGGTCTACCATATACCATTATTCATTAGTGGTTGAGCTCTATATTCATAGGGCCCTTTCTATGCCCAGATACTGGGGGGGGGTGACCTAAAACTTGGTTAGCAGCATTGCTTCTTAATGTCACATGCTATGCTGTATTGTGAAAAGTATTAATAAAAAGTCAAAGTGTATAGTTTATGTTCTGGGGAGCTCATTTAACTACCTGGTTAATTATAACTACTCAACCTAGGGGTCATAACCCCATTTGTCAGGAGATGTGACTAGCCTGCTGTCCCTATGTTGCTAACTAGGATGGATATCCTGGTTAATTCCTAACTAGATAGGACAAGGTGGGGCATTTCTGGTACAGTGAAGGTTAAGAACTACTGCTCCTCCTAAATTCTTTTCTGTATGTATCAATTTCAGGTTTCTAATGATGAATAAAATGTTTGTGTTGCCCTTGGTTTAGAAATGCGACAAATACTCAGATTGGATATATTGTACAGATCAGGGTACTTGCTGCTAGATTCATATTAATATAATTTCCTAAGGTGAGAATAAATACAGGACAGTTAAAATGGCTGCTATCATGTATAAAAGCAAAACCTACTCACCCCACTAGCTGTCTCCTATTAGCCTTCTAATCCTCAAAACCTGTTCCCTATCCACTCCTATCTGTGTATCAGGCCAGCACTGCATAATCAGTTCATTCTGTACACTGCCTGGGTTCATCTATTCCTCCTGGTACCTGGTTATCTGTTTTTACTATCTATAGAATGAGAATATACATAACCCTGCCACTGATGAATGAATGAAAAAAATATTGACCAGCATAACACTTGTATAGCCTTCTTTGTTCATACAATTCCTTCATCCCCTCTTTGGGGTGTGAGTTTTGGCAGCTCTGCAGCAAACTGCGTAGTGGGTTAAGTGAATGTTACAAACTACTGTCACTATTGATGAGGTGTGATCTGCACATGCTATCACTTCACTCATAGGAGTGATAATGAGAGTTCCAGCGTGTGCATATTAATTGAAGAAAAATATAAAGTGTAAAATTCATATATGAAAATCTTAGAGCAATACGTACCGGTAATCTTGACAGGAAAACAAAGTCAATTTAATTGTTAATAGTGGCATACTGACAAACTGGAATGCACTCCAGTTCCATTCTTTGAAATTAATGAATTATTAAAATTTCTTTTCTGATGCCAGTTAGCAAACAACTGGATTACAAATCAGAGGAGATGCATACTTTCAATTTTAGATTTTGAAATGAAAACTCTATACATGTACAATAATATAATGTCTCTGGGATACAAATCAAAATGGTATGAAGCAGGATTATTTTTTAAAAGAAGTTACTTTGTTTTTGTTTTCCACTTCATGCATCTGACAAGGTGGGTTGGAGACAGCAGAAACTTATGCCTGAAGAATTTTTTTTTTAATTTTTAAGGTGCTATAAGACTCTTCCTGTGTTTTGCTGCAGGCAGATTTAATGTGGCTACCCCGGGTAACTTATTTTGTTTGTTTGCTTATGAGCAAACATCTCTGTGCAATTTGATTCAGAGATCTGAGCTGATTGCATTTTTAATTTATAAATTTCTCTTACTGACTTATTTTTAAGCTTTTAAGAATCTTTCCTGTTTCCTCTGTGTGGAAAAACAAATGACTCTTCACAGAAAAAGGGCTTTCCTTTTAACATCAGGAAAAGGTCTCAGGAGTCCTAACTCCCTTTTCTTCTTGACTGATTTATCCTAAATTCCCCCAAGATAAATCAGATTACTTTTAAAATATTTTCACTTGCAGAAACGTTTCAGAGACAAAGGGTCTCTGAAGGCTTCTATGCCCCACTTACTTAACAGGTACATTAACTAGACTCTCACATGGAAGCTGAAAGGTCTTATTTATATAAACATTTTAGCAAACATAACCCTTAATTCCTTCAGTACTTTCATGACTCTCTAACCTGCTGATCTCATCTTTTATCCAGACTCTATATTTGCTGCTCCCCCCCCCACACACAATTTTTCTAAATGTTTTACTGGGTGTCGGAACTTGTTACCATACTGCAGCATGATGTTCAGGCACCTCCTTGGTCATTGTTTTATTATCATAGGAAACTAGATTTCAGTATTTGGTGTACAACCTGTGAAGCACTGATATGGAATTACTTGAAAATTACAGCAGTATACTATCACTGTTTAAAGTATAATTTGAGGGGCCCCAGGACTTTCCTAATTTCTGGGGCCTCTTCCTGTATTGTCCGGGGCCCCCTTCATGCATGTGTGGGTCTAATTTTTCTAGGTTCTGGATTCTGGGCCTTGAAACTGCGTTCTGTGGTGTTCTGGCTTGCTTAAACACCCTGTATACCATATGATAGGAAGGCAATAGAAAAGCAGTTGTCAAATGACTGTTCTTATTTGAAACAATTGCCAGTGTTTAGAAATACTGTATGGATAGCTTTTAAAAAAAAAAAAAAGACAAAGGAGCATTATTATCATGTAGTCTGACCTACTGAATAACACAGGACAGTTTCATCCTGTAATTCCTATATCAAGCTCATATTTTATGGTTTAACTAAAATGTATCTTTTAGAAAGACTGTCAAGATTTAAAGACCTTAAGTGATTGAGAATGTACCACCACCCTTTTCCAGTGGTCAGTTATGTTAATTATAGTTATTTTTGCCTTATTTTCCATGTGAATTTGTCTAGCCTGAACTTCCAACTATTGTCCCTTGTTAGATCTTTGTCTGAAGCCTTTTCAGCATTAGAAATCTTTTCTCTAGGTAGGTACTCTTAGACTATGATCAAATAACTTGTTTACCTTTTCTTTGAGTGTGGATGCCAGAAACCAACACTTTCAGAAATGGTCTCTTCTACTAAATGTAGATATATCAAACACCCCTCCCCTCATTGGAAGCCTAGTGTAATTTGAGTTGCCTGACCACTGACCTCCAGGTCTAGCATAGGTTCAGTTGCTTGGCTATTCTAACCCCTGTAGTATGGCATCTTCCAGTTAGCAGAGATGAACAGGATCACTGAACAACTTTGTAGATGTCTCGGTTTTTTGAATTTCATGGCACATAAAGGCAAAATACACAACATATATGCTTAAAGTTGTCTATAAATAGCAGTAATGGGGCCCAACAAGTTATCCTTGAACATTTGCGGGTGAATTTTCATAGCCCAAGGGGCATATTTTTACAGCACCCCACCTATCATCAGATGTTCTGACAACTCCAATCCATATCATGAGAATGGAATGTAGTCAAAGGTAAGTACCCACTTTAGGTAATTAATATATGATAATGAGTAGAGAAGTAATTAGGTGAAATCTGTTTATACAAGGCTATAAAAAGTTACTATTTACACAAAAGTTGGCACTCCATCAACACCTGATTTTGTAGGATGTGCTACCAGTTGGACTGGAAGAAACTGACTCCCCTGTGGGGTATGTGAAGAAAGCCATTCATATATAATAATTTTAGGCTTTGGATGTAACTAGTATGTCTAGATAAAACCTTGGACATCGAACCATTGAACCTTATTGATCTGCAAATAGGGAGTCACTGGTATCCACACTGATCGCGATTCATCCAACACCAGCACCCCCTACCATTACTGCCCGCTCCTACTTGACAACACTTTGCATAAAGACTCATCTTACCCTTTTATTTCTAGAATATCATTGGGAACACATGTTTGCTTGATTATCCACCATGAAACCAAAATCCTTTTTACCATCTTACTTCCTGAAAATACGGGACTATGTCATGTAAGAGTGACCCGTAAACTTTGTACCCAGATGAATGACTGTTTCTGGTTGTAAGAAAATGGTTCATTACATCAAGTCTACCTAGCAATTCAGTTCACTCTAACTGATTTGTTCCTCTTTTTATTTACCACTCTATCATCTTTAATGTTATCTGCAAAATTTACTTCCAATAATTTACTATTTTCCTTCAGGTTAGTGATAATGATATTGCATAGAATTAGGTCAATAAATGATCCTATCAGGACCCTTTTAGAAACAACCCCCATTTGATGATGATGATGATTCACCACAAAATTGTATTTGGAATGCTTTTTAAATCCATTTAATAATTTTATATAGTTTTTAACCAGTATGTTGTATGATGTTAAATCATGTGACTAAAGGAAATCTGAACATTTTATGTTAACA
This sequence comes from Podocnemis expansa, assembly GCA_007922195.1. Lineage (NCBI taxonomy): Eukaryota > Metazoa > Chordata > Testudines > Podocnemididae > Podocnemis > Podocnemis expansa. The sequence continues at coordinate 22,749,915 of ML681966.1, forward strand.
GTTAAATTCAGATTTGCAAATTTGAGTGCATTGCTTCAGGACTTAATAGGGACATTGGAATTTTTCTCTTATTATAGCAGGTGATTTGACTTCACATTCCTCTGTATGTTGTTCCCCAGTATTTCAATCTTTACAACTGCTTTGATTTGCTGTTACAGTGTGATCTGATCCCATGACTTACACTTTCCTCCATTTATTTCCTCCCTTTCTGTAAGTTCCCCATCTTCAAAGTGCCTGACAAAGTGGGATTTTCTCTCACAAAAGCTAATGAAATAAATTTGTCTTTAAGTGCCGCAGGACTCCTTGTATATAATCATTATGAAATGTATTTATGGGTAATATTTAAGGAATACTGTATTTATATTGGAAGTACACTTTATGAATCTGAAGTCAAGGTTAATCAAGTCAAGATAAAAGGATGTCTCAGTGATGACCCCTTCAAGCAAGATGGCGTTGTCACCCTTCCCTGCTCAGCCCAGTGAGGGGGACAAGATTCTATTGTCTGTCCTTTGCTCTGTTCAGACCAGTCAATGGACAGTGATCAAAGATAATTGCAAATGATTGAAACCACTTGGAGGCAGAAAGGAACATTATAGTAGGCAGAAGATCAGCCTGACTGAACAAAAACATGGCTGTTCAGTATAGAAAACTGTAAAGAAAGGCACTCTGGTTCCATTCATTAAGGAAGTCCATTAAAGAGCAAAGTTTGCTATGAATGCTGGGTTCTGATTCTGTTGAAACAAGTCAGTACTGCAGCAGACTAAATTTTATGTGGGAAGTTAGATATGTATATACCAGTAGTCTAAGTACCGTGTATCATCGCCTAGAAGCCAAAAAATTTGTGCCTCAAAATTGGCTTGAAAATAGGTGCTTGGCTTATAGTCAAGAGAATATGGTAGACAGCCCCAGCCCAGGAGTTTCCCTGACCATCTGACATGCTGGAGCCCCAGTGTTGCCAGGCGGCCATCTTGGGTCGGCCGGGGCTGGGGCTGGAGGAAGGAAGGGACCTCGTCTTCTGGAGCAGCAGTGAGGGAAGATCGGAGCAGGGGGGCAGCAGTGGGGAAGTGGCAGAGTGGGGGGCAGCAGGTAGCAGTGAGGGAAGAGTGGAGTAGGGGGTGGCAGTGAGGAGGGGCAGTAGGAGGAGCAGAGAGCAGCAGAGTGAGAAAGGGGCAGAGCAGGGGGCAGCAGTGAGGAAAGGGCAGAGCAGGTGGGAGCAGGGGAGCAACAGTGAGGAAAGGGCGGCGCAAGGGGCAGCAGCAGGAAATTGAGACGTGAGCAGGGGTGACGGCAGTGAGGAAAGGGCAGAGGAGGGGGCAACAGGGGTGAGGGAAGTGAGGAAAAGGCAGAGCAGGAGGGCAGGGGTGAGGAATGGACAGCGGGGGGGGGCAAGGGAAAAGCAGCAGCAGAGATTTTGGGGTAGGGAAGCTGTCAGAAATTCCAGAGGAAGCCAGCAGCAGTGGGTGGAAGGTTAGGGGCTAAGGCCAAAAGGGGACCTCCACTTATACCTGGGTCACCAATTTTAGCTTCTTTTTTGGGCTCAGAATTTGGGGAGTTGTCTTGCGCCTGGATCGGCTTATACCCAGTTATATACGGTACATAGATTATACATTTACTATATAAGAAACAAAACATGCACATCAAGTTTAGTGTTATGATTTTGTTTTGTTGTGGAGCCAGTTGTTTCCTCACTTTCTCTTACTTCTACTTTAATCTTTATGGATTTGTAAATAAACCTATTCTTCTGCTCATAAGGACCGTGGGCTTTACAGGAGCAGGGATTTATGGTATAACTGGGGTACACTGCACCTTTGGGTGAAGAAGACTTGAAATTTCTTTGTAACTAGTGTCAAGTGCTGGATATCACAGGGGAACAATCCTGTGAGTGGCTGAGAGGCTGTTTGTGTAAGGGAACTGGCATGTAGGCACCACAAGAAAGATTCTCTTTCACTGGACACTGGGAGTAATAAAATGACATTCATTTCTGCATGGCCCAATAACTAGAGCCCTGCACGGGTACAAATATGTGGATCCATATCTGAACTGCATCCGCAAGAAATGGTCCACGGATATCCATGTTGTAGTTGCGGATGTGGACACAATGTGGATATCTGCGGATATCTGCAGATTTGCAGGGCTCCACCAATAACTACCCCAATTCTGTTTACTTTTAAGGGGCCATGGTGCACAGTACCTTGCCATAAATTCCTGTTACTGCTGAAATGTTCTTGTATTTTTCACACAATATTCAGTGTTTAGTAGCTTTTAAACCTATATATCTTTAGTGAGTTCCAAGTGTATTTGAACAAGTTATACTCTGCTTTTCATTATGCCAGTACCTTGCTAACTCTTATGTTCATATATCACCAAATACTGTACTAGACCTTACTTCATTCATTCCAATTAGTGTATTCCATTCAATACACCAGATGCACCCTTGCAAAAATGCTGATTCATTTGCAAAGCTGAAGGAGACAAAGATATTCATCAGACCAAATGCATTTACAAAGGCAGGAAGCTGGTAATTTTTTACTGTCTCCAATAGGTGTTGCAGTACTGTTTCACAATTGCTAGAGTAGTCAAACACTTATTAATAAACAAGGAGTCTTGTGGTACTTCTAAAGACTACCAAATTTTTATTGCATGAGCTCTCTTGGGAGATATCTTCTGTTTTCTGTATAGGATGCTGATCAAGTGGTTTCTTAGTGTTTTCAACAGTGTGACAGTCTTACTATTATCTAATATGTCAATTGTATGGATTTTTTTACCTTCATTTCATTAGATATAATGTCCAATTGTTTGCATTTCAAAAGAAAGATGGTGTCTATACATGTGAGTTGTTTCTTGAAATAGATTTCAACTTCAAATAGCTGTAGTCAGTGACTCGCATGCTGACAAATTCCAAAGGGGTAGCCATGTTTGTCTAGTTCAGCAAACTGAAGAAGTCCTTGTTTTGCTGAAGAGGACTAACACAGCGACTGCTTTGGAACTTTTATTAATGGTACCCAATTATGTTGCTTTGTTAGATTCATCAGTACTTCTTGCTGACTATTATGTTTTAAAAGACTCTCATTTGCTTAACTCTTTATATATTTCTGGTTTTTATCTTGGGAAAAGCTAGAGCATGTTTTGATATCCTATCTGAATCTGTCCTGCAACATCACATGTCACTTTGAGCATGAAAGCTTCACCACCCTATCTAGTCTGTGCTGCTCTTTGCATGTGGTCTTTGTTGCTAAGTCCTATAAGTTCTTCCTCTTTCAGTAGCTGAAGGAGGGATTTTTTTCAGACAGCTGCTTTTACATGTTCCAAAAAGCATGGTATGCCTCTTACTCTTGTGCAGTATCATGAGTAAAGCCCTGCAAATATGCAGATATCCGCATTATATAAGCATCTGTAGGTACAACATGGATATCAGCAGACCATTGCTTGTGGATGCAGATTGGATGCATATTTTTATCTGCACAGAGCTAGAGCCCTTCAAATATGAAGCTATAATGTGGATATCCACATTATATCTGCATCCACGGATACAACACGGATGTCCGCAGACCATTTCTTGCAGATGCAGATCAGATACAGATCCACGTATTTGTATCCGTGCAGTGCTCTACTCATGAGTGATAGATTTGGACCTCCAGCTCAATCATGTGATCATCCTGTGACTGCCACTTTCCAGCTGGGTCCCTAGGCATCCACATCTATTTTTTTTATTGTGGAACCTTCAGCAGGGTTAATTTGGCTTGATTTCCTGCAAGAGTCTGCTCTCTTGAGAGCTTTGTAACCAGAATTGTATTTGATGATACAGGTCAATCTTCTAATGTCGTATTTGTCTACAGAAACAGAGGTGAGTTAAATTAATAAAGGAACCCTCAATGCGTGACTCTTGCCTGCCCTTCAAGTTCCAGGCTTATTTGAACAGGCTCTGCTTACCTCACCAGGCATCAGTCTTGGAATGAGAAAGCAAGGCTGCATATCCTATGATGATAAGATGCTTTCTATGCTATGAGTAACTAACGAGCATGTTGAACTGCAGCTACTAAAGTTAGACATATTTATATTAGCAGATCTGGACAACTTTCATCCAAGAGTTTTAAAAGAGCTGACTGAGGAGCTCTCAGGAACAGCAATGTTTATTTTTTTAATCAGGATTGGTACACTGGGGAAGTTCCAGAGGACTTGAAGAAAACTCTTGTTCCAGTGCATAGTAGAGATAAGCAGGATGAGTCAAGTAATTGTAGGACCTTTTAATGTGATTTCAATCAAAGCAAAAATAATGGCACTTCAGATATAGAGCTTGGTTAATGAAAAATTAAGAGTTGATAATTAATGCCACTCAGTGTGAGGTTATGCAGAATACATCCTATCAAGCTAACTTCACAACTGCATTTGAGACTACAAGTTTAGTTGATTACAAAAAAAAAAAAAAACTGTTGTAATAGACTTCTGTAATGAATTTGACTTGGATTTGACATTTTAATTAAGAAACTAGAATGATACAAAATCAACAACATATTACATGGACTAAAAACTGGGTAACTGACCTGTCTCAAGTTGCCTGTAAACAGGAAATCATTGAGAAGATGTTTCTAGCGGAGTCCTATAGGAACTGATTCTTGGACCTATTTAATATCTTAATTTGTAACTTTGAAGAAAACAAATCACTGATGGATTGCAGACGACATAAAAATTGAGGGAGTAATAAACGGATAGCATCTCACTGATACTGAGCAATTTGATAAATAAACCTGAGTCTGTAGGTGCCACAGGACTCCTTGCTTATTTTGCTTAACTAGCTTAACATGGCTAGCCAATTGGAACAGAGGAATCTGAATCACTTGTTCAACTGAGTCCAAGCAAATGTGAGTCAAAATGGCCAAATATAACCTCATACATCTAGGAACCAAGAATGGAGGTGTCACAACTAGGTCTGGCTTAGTGATCAGACCAGGAGAAGGCATCAAGTCAGTAGTCAGAGTTGAGACTTGAGCCAAGGATCAGAGCTGGAGTAAAAGAAAATAACAGGGGTAAGGATGCTGAATAGCTCAGGAAAGCAGGAACTAGACAAAGCAGGGCTCAAAATTCAGGAAAGAAGGCAGGGGCTGATATAGTAGCCAAGTGGGCATTCACCCTGATGTGCAGACAACTTCCTGTGTCTCTTTTCGGTTTTAAATAGAAAGGCCTGACAAATCAGAGGTCTAGTTGTTTCTCCATTCAGGGCCCGAGTCAAGCTTCCCTCACGTAGTTTTAGTTTTCAGGGTCTCTCAAGCTACTTGATTGATAACAAGCCACTGGATGAGAGAAAGACAATGTTATCTGTGTAACAAGGTTTCAGTCCCATAGATTCATGACAGTATGTCATGCTCTAAAATGTGGGACTGACTACTCTGAAGTAGTAATTCTGAAGAAGACTTGGAAATCATGATGCATAATCAGCTGAACATAAGCTTCCAGTGCAACACCGACTGAAAAGATTAATGAAATCCATGAATGAGGGAGGGGGATACTGAGTAGGACTAAGGAGGTTATATTACCATGTACTGGGCACTGAAGCAGTTGCTACTGAATATAATGCCCAGTCCTGGTGTGCACGCTTGAAGAAGAATGTCAAAAAATTGGAGGGTTCCAAAAAGAGCCAGCAAAATGTCTGAATACATGAGAAAGCATGCCTTAGAGGGAAAGAGTATCAAGAGTTCAATCATTAACTTCTCAACTACAGGTTTACTTGTCGTGATTATAGCCTACTTATGGAACATAAATTTGAGAAGAGAAAACTTCAGTCTAGCAGGCAAATTTGTAGCTACAGCTATTAGGTAGAACATGGGTGAGTAATGTTCATAGCTGGGATGGGAGTGACAGAGTAGGTTGGGGAGAGAGCTGGTCTTTGGGGAGGGCGGTACTGAGCTGGCTGGGGGTGGGGGGGAAGTGCAGCACAGGTCCAGTCTGGTGGGGAGGAGAGCTGCCCCAGAGCAGCACAGAGCCAACCTGGAAGGCCCTTTGCAGAGCCAGACAGGGAGCAGTGCAGAACCAGCCAAAGGGGCAGAGTTAGCCTGGAGGGGCAATTGGGGACATTGGTGGAGAGCCAGCCCTGGGGTACTGCACAACGATTATTTTCCAAAAAAGGCATACTCTAGTGCAACTAGAGCTATTGAGTTGAAGTGGGAATTAATTCATTGAAATGTTATGGCCCGTATTGTGTAGGAATCAGACTAGATCATGGTTTTCCAAACCAATTTGGCCACAGAACACTTTTGGGCTTGGACTATACTGATGGAACATATACATGCTGTTCTGGGGGAGATGTGTCTTTCCATACCGAAACATTGTGCAATGTATTGCTCAAAAGTTGATTTGAGTTAGAAGAAAAAAATATCATGGCATTGGCCTTTTTTTCACAGAACATCTATTCACATCATGCAGAATACTAGTGTTCTGCGGACCAGTTTGGGAAACACTGGATTTACAGACCGGTGTGATCGTCATAATCTACAAATGAATCTATTAAAATATGTTCCCATTACTATACAAAGGGAAATGCTGTGTTGCCAAAAAGACTACAGATATCTTGGTATTTCACTGAAGTTTATTAAAAGTGTCTTTTAAAAATGGTACATTAGTATAAGCTTACAAGTACCTAATGTCTTGTGTTGCTGTGAAATAGTTTCTAAAGCTAAAGGGAAAAGTATTTACATATGTCATAGTGCACTTTGAGAACTGCTTTTATGACTCTTCAGTCACATCTTTCACTTATTCTTTTTGCTGTTTTTAAAATTTTAAAATATTTATATTGCCATTACATCATTGATGTAACAGTTTCAGTTGTCACATGAAACTACATAGCCTAGTAAGTAAAAAGAACTGCGTATCACCACTCTTCCATGAAGATTCTCTCAATAGGCTATTACATGTACTACAAAATAAGCCATATGTTAATCTGTGGCTTATTCCCTATTGAACATAGTAATTTAATTTGTTTATCTTTACCATAGATAGAAAGAAATGCCAGATTTTAATTGTACTTATATGTTCATTTAGTGTTGATAAGTGCAATTCAAAATGGCTATATAGAATACTGGCAGGTGATGGAGTATTGGAATGACATGTCACATTTTACTTCTTTAACTAGCTTCAGGGGATTTCTGATAAATTTACAGGTTGTAACAGCTAAATCACAGATTACTCCACTGAACCCTTAGTTATACAAATTATTAAGAACCAGAGCAGAACAAAGAAATTGGACAATCTATTGGTATAAAGTGAATACTATGTTATTCAAACAAATAATGCTATGTATTCTTTCTTTAATTCTGTGTTACAGTGAGATGTCCTGGTCCTGCAGAGACGCACTCGTGCTTATCTGTAGCATGCATGAATAGTCCCATTGTCATGACTGTACATAATATTAAGCATGTACCTAAGGCTATTGAGAATCAAGTTGCATGGCTCTTTTGTAGCATGTGACTGCACTTTTTCCTGTAAGTCTTGTTTCATGCACCTCAATATAAAGCCTTTTAAACCTCTGTCTTGGTTAAACCTTGTTCAAGGTTTATGTGGACATAACCCTTAAACCTTGTTCATGGCTTATGTGGATATAATATGGTTACTTCATCATTCATCTCCTTGAATGTTTATCAGAGTAGTAAAAATTCTCCTCTTTTACCTGTCTGGCTGGTTCAAAGTCCAAAGTGAAGAAGATCTTTTGTGGTACTTTCTAGTTTTCTGGCTGCAGCAAGAAGCCTTAATGTATCATTAAAGTCAGATAATACAAATGATCTTTTCCTTTTATCCACCACTGGAAACTGAAGGCCATTTGGTTAATGTATGAACTCTCTCAAGCTGTCAGACTTTTCACATATTTACCTAAGGAAGCTTAAGAATTAATAGAAGAAGAAATGTAATTAAGTACTCATTTTCTGGGCCCTTTGGGGTCTTCAAACATATGTTTTTATTGCATACCTATTTTTTTTAAAAATATTATTTTTAATGAGTGATTTGCTTTCTTCAACTAATGCTAACAGTACAGTCAGTTTAACCATTTTATTATCTGCTTCATAAAGTTATTTTCACCCAGCACTGATACCTGGTTCATTATATTTATATAGATTTCTGGACCAGTAACCTCAGGGACTAGCCTCTCTAATTTGGTATCCTTGGCTACCACAGGAGTTTATAGAGTATTCTCACTGCTGATTTTTTAAAAGGAAGCACTCTATTACCAGTAGTATTGTTCAAAAACTGTTTCCAAAAATTGTATATCAAAAATGTTGCCAGATTTTACTGAAAAACCCTGCTTCCTATGATCTCCAGTTACCACATTTTTGTCCCACTCAGAGCATCAAGGCTTGTAGGCCTCTAAATCGGTGCCACACAGTGGCTCTCCCATCTTCTAGCTATTCTGAAGAGTTTTTAAAAATCTTAACACTAATGGAATTTTTCTTTATTAAATTTTAGTGTAACTCTCTTCACAAAGATCTCTGTTTGGATTAGGATATAGCTGTTTTGAATCAGATATTTTCTAAGGGTTTTGAGTTCAAAAGCCGGCCCCACCGTAGCCTATATTGTCCTTTTATATGTTATTTAGAATGAATCTGTGGGCTATGTTAGCAGTGTGTTTTATTGTAACTCAACAAGAACACCAAAATGGAAGAATTATCCGCAACATTCATCCCGTGATGATTTTAGCTGTAGATTGTAGAATGCAATAATGTATCACCTTCAGTCTTAATTTTACTATTCATTATCATTTTATCTGCCCCCCAATCTAAATTGTAGATAACCTAAAGAATTGTATTTTTAACCAAACACATGCATTGTTTATGCTTGGCATAGAACACATTTGTATCACCTTCTCAGGTTTCAGGAGCCACAGCTGAGCCATTGTTTCCCTATTGTCTGAGATTATGGTATTTGAGTCCTCCTTGAGTGCCATCTATTCATTCCAAGCTTTCACAGGCAGTTCAAGGATTTAATTATTTGTTTTTGCCCCTCCCATCCCATTCTGTCACACCTTTTGGTGGTGGTGGGAACAATTCTGATAATGTATATGGAACATAGAATCCAGTACTCAGAGCACTCCTCTTATCTCTAGAAAAAGAATTAAACTGATTTGCCAGAGAAAACACTAAATGTTCTTTTTGACAAGTAAAAAGTCAGGGTAGTGCAGACCACCAAAACAAGTTTTTCTCACTTCCTCAAAACTAATCAAACATCTGGCCTCCTCTTGCTTTACTTACTATTCTGCTATTAATATGAAACTTGATTTGATTAGAAGTTGGACCGAGCTGGTCATTCTGGAAGCCAGGAACACAGCAGCCCCACCTTTTGCAGATATATTATGTCCTCTTATTGATTTGTCTATCACTCTTCCCTAATCAAGGAAAAAAGAGTCCTGTGGTACTTAAAGACCAAGATTTATTTTTTGCATGAGCTTTTGTTGGAGAAAATCCCACTTCGTCAGATGCTTTGAAGATGGGGGAATTAGAATGGAATGAAAATAAGTGCAAGAGAGTGTGAAACATGGGATCAGGTCATACAGTAACAGCAAATCAGAACAGTTGTTAAGGTTCAAACCCTGGGAAGGCTGAATTAATATGCAAATTATATTGTGTCAAAGCAGGATTAAATCTAGACTATGGTGGCTTTTTCCATTACAGCAGGTAACTTGACTTCAGTTTTCCCAGGGTTTGAACCTTAACAACTGCTCTGATTTGCTGTTACTGTATGACCTGATCCCACGTTTGACACTCTTGCATTTATTTTCATTCCATTCTGTAGGTTCCCCCATCGTCAAAGCATCTGACAAAGTGGGATTTTCTCCCACAAAAGCTCATGCGAAAAACAAATCTTATCTTTAAGTGTCACAGGACTCCTTGGTGGTTTTTTTTTTTTTTTTTTTTGCTGTACTAGAATAATACAGCTGCCCCTTTGGGACCTAATCAAAGAGCCACTGAAAACAAAAATGTATCTCAAAATAAGAAGTCATTTGCTTTGCTTCTTGTTGTGAAATACATTTAGATGTACCAGTCTTCATGAGAAAACTAATGCTGTTATCACTCAGGTTGTTAGACACAAGGACAGAAATTAAAATTCCTCTTATCAAAATAAGTTTATTATGGATAGTTCTGTTTCTGTCAGAAAAACCACCGTGAGTCTCTAAGTGTGTATGAATATACCACTGTTGGCCCTTCTGAGTAGCTTTTCAGAATCTGAATTCAGGCTCTGTTGAAGTGAATGGGAAAGATGCCCTGGAATTCAATGGATCAGGAGTTCACTCCTTGTTTTAGTTTTAATTTTAAATGATCTTAGATTTATGTAATGTTAGTCCTAATCTACAAATTGCAGATGGACTACTGCTTTTTTTCTGAGCAGTATCTGTAATGGCTTTCATGGTAGTACATAAGTAGTTCACAAGTAGATCTGCATTGTGAAGTGTTTGAGAGACTTCATTGTGTAGTCTGCTCCCTACCTGTTCCATTTATGGTCAGAATTGCATAAATGGTCAGATGCTGGATTAGTCTAACAGGTTTTGCTAACTTGATCCGCAGCCAATCCCCCTCAAACAAAAACACCAACTCCATTTCTATCTCCATTTCCATCCAGCCATACACTAAAGAAAAAGCAGTACTTTTAGAGATTGATTTCCTTTCTAAATTCCACCAACTTCCTAGCTCCCTATAGAAATGGCCCTCAAAATTTTATGGGAGGAAGTGGAAGTCCCTTATAGTTCTGGTCAGAACTGAAACACAGGAAAACAAATACTTTAATAATATCTATACTGAAAGTAGTAAATGTCATCATCTACGTTTTTGTCCTTTTCTGTTATGAATAAATTATCATGGCATGCAGAACTTAAAAGAAGACTAGTGTCCTTATGAAATTTCTTCTTTATGAACACACCCAAAATATTAAAATAAAAAAAATCCAGACATTTTAGACCTCCAGAAAGGTTTAGTTAGAACTCAGTTCTGAATGTTGCTAAGGAATGAGAGGAGATTCTTGCATTTGATCCCTGTTGCTTTTCCCTGGCTGAATTCACCATGACTGGATAAGCATTACTACAGACAGCTTATACTTCTTAAATCAAGTGTCACTGTAATAGAGATTTCTTTATTTTATATTAAAGCATGGCAGCTTAATGATCCATTAATTGCAAATGTAAACATTAATTACAATTACAATTCTTGTACCTTAGATTCTCTCACATTGTCCACTATAACAAAATATGAAAATACAATTCTAATGAGTTTTCCACAAACATTTGTGGGATGGTGTAGTATTCACTTTGGGAAAAATAAGCGATAATGCAGATTGTAATTTTCATAAATCCTGGCATTTTGTCAGTGCTATAAATGCAGATTGTAAATCTGTCACAATACTGTAGCACTACTACTATAAGAAGGTGCAAGTTCATCCCCACCAGCCTAAAACCAAGTACATACTGTAATGTCTGCATTTGTTGAAGAGCTGTATTCCAATCATGATGTACATACTCTAAAACCAGAGAGCTGAAGCTTTTGCAATTTTAAACAAATATATTAAAGTAGAATCTCTCTAACATTTTTACAAAATTTGATCACTTGTGTGAAACATGATAGGTTAGCTAGACTAATAAATAAGGAATGAGCATGAAGGATGATTCAAAATTCAGCACAGGATGAAAGACTTCCAGAGAAGAAATATGCACCTTAGAAATGAGACTGTATGCTCAAGTACCAAGAGCACAGAATAGAACAGGATCAGCTATCAGATGACAAGCTTTTTGAAATATCTTCACCTTATTTAAAACCCTTTCATAAATTGGAATTATCCATTAAACTTTCAGTAGTAATCAGGGTGTGGATTTTTATTAAGCGTCCTCCTACTGTCTTCAAATATGACAATGGTAAATTGATATTTGTTTTAATAAGCATCCCCTACTGCAGATTAACAAAGAATCTGAGGGTTTCCTTGCCTCTCTGTAGCATGGGATGTGGCTCACTTGCTGTGGCCTCTTTTGTACTTTGTCTTCAATAACTCAGTCATGGGTTAGAGATTTATTACAGGAGTTGTGGATGAGATTCTGTGGATATTGGTCCTTTCTGGCCTTAGCGTCTATGGCTATGTCTACACTAACAAATTAGTCCAGACTAAGATTGCTTAGTCTGGATTAATTTGAACCCTGTCTCCAGTAGCGTTTGTCGAGCATGAGCTAAAAAAAATATTTAGTTTGAAACTAGTTAGCTTGGCTGGTTAGTCTGAACTAACTGCTTAGTTAGAACTTATTTGCATTTTTAGTTTGCATAGCCCAATAGAGGCGTGCTAGTTCGAACTAGTGGTTAGTTTGAACTAAGTGCAGTTTTTTTAATTTGAACTAATTTATTTCAAACTTGCTGCTTTTTTTAAAATTTGAACTAAAAAGTTAGTTCAAAATTTTAAAAAGTGCGGCTAGTTCAAACTAAAAGTTAGTTCAATCTAAAAAACTGCACTTAGTTCGAACTAACTTTTGAACTACTTAGTTTAGACTAACCAAGTCTGAACTAAGATTTTAGGTGAAGACATAGCCTATGAGTCTACTTAAACAACAACAAAACATCCAGAAGTTTTTAATTGATTATGTGCTTCACAGGAGGGCAACTACAGTCAATTTGCAGTAACTATGTAGTCTGTATAGCTTTACTTTCTAATTAATTCTAAAAACAAAAGTTGATAACGGCTGTCATATGCTGATGTAACCTGGAATTCTATGATTTTATAGAAAATGATTAGCTTAATTTTGTACTTTAGTTTCCTAAATATCACAAAGTGGGCAATGTAATGTTATCTTTCAAGTCTGAAGTAAGAATGAGCATATCCTTCCAATACTTACTTAAACACTTTACCAAAACGAAGATGCAACTGATTAATATTCATATCACTCACTTTGTTTTTCTTTGCAACACTACCTTATCTGGCCTTTTAAGATGAATGGTAAAGCAGCATCTTATTCCTAAAATTTCTCAGCATCTGGTTTCTAATCAGTATCAGTGTCTATGTTAAAGTCTGATCAATAAAGATGTCCTCAAGGACCCTGATTATTACATTCTTGGCCTACGAGAAAATAATTGACAATGAAGCTGTCGTATATGCTTTTTCCTTTTTCCCTCAGATTTTTCTTTTCTCACCAGAATTTTTGCAATGAGCAAAGAATGTAAAAATAATTTCTTGATAAGATTACAATGTGCCTTAAACTCAACAATAAAATGCAACACAAATTTTGTGACTTTTAGAAAATTATACTTAAAGACCCTCTCTAGAATTTTCAAAGTAGAAGAGGATTTTACAAAATTAGTTCCCATTAATGTCAGTGGGAGCTATGTAGCTAAAATCCATTAGTGCCCCTCCCCCCCCCGGGGGGAAAAAAGACACTGTTCTTAAGGAGAAAAGTACTTTTTAGAAATTTTGTGAAGATCAAGAGCTTTAACTCACAGGCTGGAGAAGGTAATTGGATTCCTGTTAAAGCTGTCTCACATCACACTGAATTATAATTGGCAGTGTTGAAATCACAGTTTTAAGCTTTGTAACATGCTGTTCAGATCTAGAGTATGACATTGGGTACTCTGGAGACAATTACTGTACAGATACCCAGAGGTTACCTTACTTTTTCAGGTGTTTATTATGTATTGTGAGATTATAGCATGTTTGTCTTATCATAGTAGCATTATTTCTTTCTCAGTAGTGATGTGTAGAAAAATCCCCATACCACCCATGCACAGATGCCAAGACCAACTAGGCCAATATATAAAACTTACATACTGAAAGCATGTCGTCTTTTGCTTGAGCAGTTAAATGTTAGCAAGCACCAACAGTAATAATGCAGCTACATCTGAGCACTCTTCACAAAACATGTTCTGCTCCAGGACCATAACAAAGCTTTTGCTGCTCAGTTTAGGAGCTCTCCTAATTTAAATTAGGAGATAATCAATCCAGCATGAAAGCTGGTTACAGAAATCCATGTGGTGTAAGTGGTTGCCTTCTATATTCTTCCCAAGCAGAATATATATTGCTGTCTGATAAAATCTTAAATGGGGGTCAGTGTGGACCTGTGCTTAGCATTGGTCATCTCAAGTGAATTCCAGCCTTAGTGAAAAAAGTAGCTGCTTGTGCACCATTGATAGGCTGAAAATTCCTTCCTTCCTTTAGGCAGATCTACTGAGAACAGCATACCACAGGTTGCTCAAAAACTGCACTGGACAACAGGTTTGCCCAGGGTAAATCTTTGTGTGTTTATATCTGTTTTCTTGACTGAAGTTCGGTTAGAAACAGTGTATAGTTAAAAAAATGTACTAATCCTTTAAGAATCAGACTGGACCCTAAAGCCCGGGGATAATCAGAAACCAGTTCTTCTATGGACACTGAACTTCATATACAGGAACAAGAAGCAAAGCAGGAGAGATGAAAGAAAATTTAGAAACCAGGTAGGCTGCAACAGATGGCAGCTGATAGCTCAGGCATCAGGAAACAAGCAATAGTCAGATTGGGGTAGACTGTAAGCAGTGTGTCCAGGACGGGGTAGTGAGAGGGACGATTGCCCTGAGCCCAGCAGGCCCTGCACTGCCCTACTGTGAATACTGCTGCCCCCCCACACACACACACATTGCTGCACTGTCCTCCTTTCCTGTCCCTCTGCTTTCCCCTTCCAGAAGGCTGGAAGTGGAGAACTTGGCCTCTGCACCAGCCCTCCCGCGCCCCTCCCAGGGCAGATCAGCCAGCCCAGGGGCATGGCAGGATAGTGGAGCCTGGCCTCTAGGCTGGCCTGCCCTGCATCCCCCAGCATGGAAGGAGGCGGGTGCCTCCCACAGGCTAATTAACCCTGTCTCCTGCTCCCTCCTGGGGATGGCCCTGACTGTAGGCTTGGGAACCCTGGTGAACTTTCTGCTAGGGCTAGGCTACACTGTTGGTGGCATCTCCAACAATGTAGCATTGATTGTATGGATTCAATTGTGCCTCTGTAAGAACACAATCGAATCCAGAGTTAGCTGGTGGTTGCTTTAAGACCTATCCAAAAAGTAGCAGAGCACTGACTTCATGCAAAGCACTGTGGGGACCCTGTGGTGAATAGACATCAAGCAGTCGAAGGGAGATATGTAAGGTATTTTAAGTACTTTGTATCTTCCTTCGATTGCCACCAAAATCCCCCACAGTGTAGACCAGTCCTTAAATAAGACCTGTCCTGAAGCCTGCTTAAAAAATGGTTATTGTATTGGCTTCCCCTTGCCATGTGAGTTGAAAACTGTTGCTGATCCTTTTGGGGGGGGAAAAAAAGCCACACTAGACTATAAGAGGGGCTAGTAGCACTGCCCCCATCTCTCTAATGAAAGATGAACGCAAAATTTCAAACACATGGCTCAGTACATAAGTGGGCAGACTATGGCTCATGCACTGTATATAGCCCGCAAGCACCCTTCCTCCAGTCTGCCAGCTGAACTAGAGAATGGCCCCACACATGGGTGGCTGGTATTATAGGCAGGGGGAGGCAATGTTCCCCCAAAACCTTTCCCTGCATTCTCCTGCCTCCTTCCCTGCTGGGAAAGTATTAGGTGTGGCATACCAAAGTATCTTTCCTTGCTCCCTCTGCCTGCAGTTTGCTGAAGAGGCACTAGCAAGCCTGTGAACCTCTCAGCATGTTAGATTCTGAAAAAACACATACATTCAGTTTGAGGATGCAACAAGGCAAACTTATTAGAATCCGTGCTTAGTCTGAAAATGTTACACATTTCACCATCATCTGCCACTCACCTTCACATTAACACATTAAAAAGGCAGGAGCAAGCTATCTGTGACACCAGTAGACAGAACATCGCAGCCCATAGGTGATAAGTGATAATTAATCTTCGCAGACAGCCCAGCCCATCTTTGGAAGTTTCAGGTTACCAGTTAGGTCTTGTGTAGGCTGGTACCAATACTGTGAATGGGTTTTTACCAAATCTAGGGTTGCGCTTTTCTAGGACCTGCTTTTTCCCTTCTGGGAAGTTGCTGGCCCTTTCATAAAATGCCTCCACTCATCAAGCAGTTATATCTGTGTGTAATGTCTGTGGTGTACATCAGACTCGTCCTAGTAAGTAATCTCATCTTTTAGCTCCTCTTGCTTTCTAATATTTCCAAGGGGCCAGAGTCTCAAACTGAATGAGTTTCGTTGAAGTTTGGTGTTTAAGATCTTAAATCCTTATAGCTACATACTAGATTTGAGCCCTCTTTCATATCACTATTCCCTCACTTGTGAATTATAATGCACATAGACTTTCTCTACACTTTTTTTCTCTACCACCTTACTTTTCTCCTTGACACTTTTTAAATGTTCATCTTACCCCTGTAGGTCTCATTAATGATAATGGTGAAAAATAATCAGATTACTGCACAATAGAAAAATTTGTTTCATGATGGAAAAATCTACAAAAATATCATGCCCAAGACAAATCTAGAGATCATGCAGTCATTGTACTGGCCCTCTAAAATTTGGAAACCACTTCCAGTCAGGGCATGCTGTACCTACAGCACCCCTAGTTCTAGCACCTATGACTTATTATTTTAAATAAACAATGTTATAAAACTGTAGCCTACAAAAAAAAAAATCCAAAACCTTTTTAAAAAGGCTATATAGCTGACTGAAAGTAATCTAGACTTAGATGACGATTCTTGTGCAGTTTTTACAATTCAAGCATTGGAGCGCTTATTAGGAAAACAAAGCAAAGTGAATTACCAATAGAACTGATTTTTACCCATTGTCTATACTTAGAGAAATGCAGAAAGTAAAGGCCTAAATCAATGTTGTTATTATCATGTGCTAGTCAAATTTGGGATTGGTAATCTTTTGCTGTATTATTTCCAAATTACTCTAAATTTACAAACAAAAGTAAAATTTGGTTTAATTGGGGTTTATTTTTTCCTTCATATAGGGAATTGGTAGAGTATTTATGTTAGCTAAATTTCTAATTCATACTTGGGGAGGACTCAAGGCTCAAGACAAATGGAGATTGTCCAGCCACCCACCAGATCTTTCTACTGGGATATGGAGCTTTTCCCTCAATTCACCTTTCATGTGGCTGTCTGCACCCCTTCTTCTTTGTGCCCAAACTTCCTTTGTCATTCCAAGCTTCCAGGGGTGGGGAAGATCTGTTTAATGTAACACTTCTCCCATGTTTGGGTTTGTAGGTCCAGTTGCTGCTCCAGTCAGCCAGGGAGGGAGGAACAGTGTGTGTGTGTCATCCTGTGGTGGCCCCCATCCCATGCCAACCCAGTTCTTGTCTTTGGAGATGCATCTAGTTTGCAGTTCATGATGGGAGGAAAGAGAGGGAGGGAAAGAGAGGGGAGTAAGAAGTCACCAGAGCCCCATGCAGCAACTGTGGTGAGAAGGCTGGGGCAAGGGTTGGGGATGAAGTGAGGCCTTAGGTGGAGCAGGGGTGGGACCTGAGACAGAAGAGGAAAGCCAAGGAGTTTGCCTTCTCCAGGAGAAGCTTCATCCACCGCCTATGGGCTTGTGACTGCTACGGCCATCTGCTCTTTCAGCAGCAGCTCAGCAGCACTGCAGCCAGAGCACTGCAGCTATTCCTCCTCCCTCCCAGCTCCATCCTTTTCTTCCAGGGAGGAGTGGCTAAGTGGCACCCTGGGTGGCGTGCAGTAGCTGCTCCCCCTCCCACCCATCTCCACCCCTTCATCCTGGGGGCTGGCCCAGGGCTGTTCTGATTGGCATGAAGCTGCTGCAGTTGATTCCACTCCTCACTCACATGGACTGGGGGTGCCCTGCCAGAGTGTGGTAGTTTGTCTTCTGTAGTGCCTAATGGGGTTATGGCCAGAGTGCAATGGTCACTGGTCTCAGAGCCAGGGCTGAACAGCATCTCAGCTCCACACTGCAGGCTCCTCCCCTCTCTGCCTGTGCTGGGTATACACACGAACACAAGGCAAAAGCTGCCTCCTCCCAGATCATCTCTTTCCTTCATGGTAGGTTAAAAAAAAAAACTGAAAAATAAAAATGAAAAAACAAAGTGCAAGAAACTCCCCTTACTCTATCCCTTCTCCTCAAAACTCCTCCTCCCACCATATGGGCAGAGCTGTGGTCACTCTGCCTTCCAAGCCCTGACCCTTTCCCTGCCTCTGGCCCACCATGCCATGGATGTGGCCCTCAGGCTGAACTTTTTCCCACTCCTGGCTTAGTGGAAATCACAGTCTAATCCTATGTGCATAATCTATTTAAAAAAAAAAAACCTCAGGCTACCTGCTATCGTATGACTGCCATTGAGAGTAACAGCTGAAAAGTAATCACTAAATTAGTTTTGTAAGAATGTGGTTGGTCATGGTATTTGTGACCAAATTCTACTCCACTGGCATCTTGTCACTGTGCTCTAGTTGTCTACCTGGCTGTGACTATTCTACTGCAGAGTTAGCTTCCCACATAGGAGAGAAGACATTTCTGTAGGTGGATATAGAGCATAAAGCTACTGGGCATCACTTGTTATAACCATTATATAATTGTAAGCTATGTTTACATTGTTGCTGAAATATTTGATTTAGCTGGTAAAAGTCTGATTTTTATATATCGGATGTGCTCATATCAACATTAGGTTTTTATAGTAATTATTAGTTGTTAGTAATGAAAAACATTCATAGACGAAACACAAAATTTAATGAGTTCCAGGGTTATATTCTGCAACATAACTACATATAATATGACTGACGATGAATTTTCATCATCAAATATGTTAATCAAGCTAATAGATTTGTACCCCATCTTCCTTCCCAGTTTCATTAATTAGTAATTTATGTTTGCAAAACTATAATCATTCATTTACATGCCAAGGACATCCTACAGTACATTAGATTAATTAACACTTGTGTTTATTTTTTTAGTTTTACTGATTCAACCTTTCCATATAAACAATATTCAAAAATCTGTTTATTCTAGGTAGAATCTGTGGGAGACTTTGGGGACACAGAAATATTGCTTCTCTCTTTCATTCTTGACCTAAGCAGGCCTGTATATAATTCAGTGTTTACTTCTGTGGATGGTGGGTACAGTGGGAATGCCTATTTATCCACAAAGAGATTTTCAAATAAATAAATATATATATAGTGGTTTTAGGAGCATGAGACCCCTTGAAAGCCAGTGGATCTTGTGCTCCTAATCACACATGCACTTTTGAAAATCTCCCCACTGTTGGTATACAAGTATCAACTTCACTTTACCTAGCTAGTCACGAATAACACAGTCAAACAGAAGTAACACAATATACATTTAGAAAGGCTCTGAATAAGAAACTACACTCCTTATGCCCATAATGCTCCACTGGTTCATTTACACATCAGTATTAATCTGCATATCTTTACAACTACCTGCCTATTTCTTTCTCTAGTCACTACACTGGAGTCCTTGTTTTCTCCCAGGTCTTACTCCTCTACTTCTTTACGATCATCAAAAAGTTAGTGATAATTCTTCCTATATAAAGAAATAAATTCAAACTGCACCCATGCTGTTTACCTATACATCATAGCTCTACAATAATAATGTCAGAAATCTCTAAGAACGATTGAATGTATTTGGGTATTATGACTAAGATATTATAGCAGTTACTATATAAAGGAAGATTTTACCCTGCAAAAGCATTTCAGTGTATTTTAAATCAGTTCCTTTACAGCTTCTGGTTTAAGATACATTGCAAGTATCTTATAATCCATGATGTGCTAGAGTAGCAATTTGTGTGGTCAGCCATCCATGATCTTTTCTAGTTCACAAACAAAGTGGAAAATTTAACATTTTCTCCACTTTCATCTAGTATGCTTTGAAAAGTTGGAATTGAAGAGAGCCTATCTCACATAAGAGACCAGCTTCTTTGCAGTTCTAATGTATTTTGGATTGCTACATTTCACTGCACTAGGCTGACATGACATGATGAAACTCACTATGATGCAATGCTATGCAACTCAGCTGATTAACTTGGATAGAGCATATTGGATTCAAAACTATTTTGGTACATTGTACCAGATGAGAAACCCTGGGAAGCAGGATAACTTGTGCTGGTTGCAGATGGCATGAAGCACTGGATACAACTGTGTGTTTTCAGTGAGAAAATCATTTTGGTTTTATTTCAATAACTCATTTTTTCCATGAATGTTAATCCATCAGGTGAAAATGTTTTGCTTATATTACAGGACAGTAGAAGAGATCAATTTTCTAATACATGTAGGGGTACCTGTTCTATAAAAGTCTACTCTGACTTTTGTACACACAACTGGCCATTTTAATCACAACACAACAGCAGTTGCATATTTACATATAATAATTTAAAAAGATATATTATTTTGATGCATTATGTTGTTAAAATGGTACTCAAAGAGCCCATTTATAATCAGAGGCCCATTGTACTGTACAAACACAGAAAAAAATCTTCTCAAATTCTGATGATAAGGGACAATTTGTTGACATTATTGGTGTCTAGGTGGTGTCACAATTCTGGTTGCTGCAAACTACTGCCAAGAGGGGGAAGTGAATTCCTTCTGTCCCTGGAGGCTGGCTTCACCTCTCAGATGCGCTATTGTTTGTCCCATAAGGATGCAACCTTAATATTGTTAAAATATACAATATTTACAAGACACACTCTTTGCTTATTTCCACTGTGCACCAGATTCCTCCCTAACCTGTGCTGTTTTTGTTTGGCTACACTTCCTAATTTACGCCACACAGTGGTGCTGTCCAGAATTCAAGTAGTGAGGAATCTGAATGTATGAAATCTGACTGAAAGCTGCCTTTCTGTACATTTTAACTCTTTATTTTCTTTCCCTGGTCAAAGGCATCACTTTAGACCATTCCCCTCAAGCCAAAAGGGATAGATAGGATTACTTTAATAACTCATTAGCATTGCACCTAGCTTGGTAACCCACAATTCTTTCTGGATGAGCATCTTTTCTAGACCTCTGGTCTGGGAGTTCAGTGAGCACTGAGGAGGCTAGGCAGCTAGATGTTATGAAGACAGTTCACAAGGCTGTAATCTCTTGCCAGTAAACTGAGACTCAGGCTCTTCCCTAGTGCTTGTTGCAAATTCTCCAGATGATCTTATTTCCATTTTTTCCCATTTTTATGAGAACAGTGAAAAACAAAAACTCTTATTTTTTTCTGAAAACTTGAATGAAAACAGTTTTGTTCATCATCTTGCCCCATTTTCCAAACACCTCTTTTCCTGTCCTTTCTTCCATGCCAGAGAAGGGCGGAGAACACTCCACACACAGCATGCTCATCTGGTGAAAGCCTTTCGCACACCTTTCCAGTTTTTGCCTTCCTATGCCTTACAAAATGTTTTTTGATATGGACAAAACTCATTTTTAATAAATTGACCACCCCCATTCCTTTGCTTTCCTGCAAGACATCTCTGATTTTACTGTCAGTGCTGAGATTGGATTTTCAAAATCTAGTTAATTGAGTTTAAATCCTACCAGAGATTTAAAATTTCCATTCTTTCTGATTAAAGCCTATCAATGAAGTACAGTTATCTCTATGGTGACACAACTGTGAAGTCATTCAGCTATAGCAGAACCTCAGAGTTGTGAACACTGCACAAAAGGAAGTTGTTCATAACTCTAAACAAAATATTATGGCTGTTCCTTCAGAAGTTTACAAATGAACATTGGCTAAATACAGCTTTAAAACTTTAATATGTAAAAGAAAAGTGCTGCTTTTTAACCTTCTTCGTTGAAATGAAACAAGCACAGAAACAGTTTCCTTGCAAAGTCAAATCCTTTTTAAATTTCCCCTTTTTAGTAGTTTACATTTAATCCAGTATTGTACCATAGTGTTCCCCTGCCTCCCTTGCTGTTTGTCTGCTTTCATTCTTAATGAGCTGTGTAGCTGGCCAGTCAGTTTGTGACTGGTATTTTTAACTCTGAGGTTCTATTGAATGAAACTTTGTCGTAAGGAAGGCCTGCTTAACAGAAATTCTGCTTGCAGAATCTGATGTAACCATGTAAAAATTTGAGTTGCATCACCTCTTACTTGTTCTAAATTCTGACTAGGAGAATGAGAGCAGATTGTATCCTTGATGGGATTTGAAGAAAGTGTAGTTTACAACAATTTAGATTCCATTAATTCAAACTCTGATTTCATTCATGCTGGTGTCAAATGAATTAACTACAGGAAAATTAGTATGAGTCCAGAACTAGAGTCTTAGATTTACCTAGGAATTTGCTTTATTTGGTCTATGGAAAACTTCAAGAAATGCCATTGTAACATGAATTATGTAGCCATGTAGGCTAAAACAATTTACAGTCTAATGTATCATCTATTATGTTGGAATTAAGACTGAAGCACAACTTTTAACTGATTTTTAATGGGGCTTATATAGTACACTGGAGAGCAGGGTTTTAAGGAGTATTTCTGGACTCAGGCAGCACCATCTAGCCACAGCTACAGAGTCTGCAGAAGCTGGAGGCATGGATTTAAAATGAGGAGCAGAGGAGCTTACAGGCAGATAGTGGAAGGCAGCAAATGGATGCTTTGAGGGGAAAGGGACTACTCTGCCTGAAGCCTGGTACCACAGACCTCTGCAAACCCATGAAAGAGAAGCAGGTAACTGAGTGTGCAGATCAGAGACTTGATTGTACTGATTTTACTCTAGAAAGCTAAAGGAGAGTAGGGTAGGAAGTGATTTGGGAATAGGGGGTGGAGTGACTAAGCACCTCAAGGTATAGAGTGTAGGTGCCTACCACTCGACCCTTGACCAGAGCCTGGTGGAGAAGGTAGTTCTAGGCTTCCCAAACCCACTCAGAAGGGATTTTACAATTACAAGACCTTTTAAAAAAGGCACGAGACTACATGAAAAAGAACTTGGTTATTGAAGGGCCTGGTCCCCAAAATCTCCATGCTACAGAGGACTAGAAACCCATGGGGTAGAGGTAGTGAAGGACAGAGCTGTGTTTTAATGGGAGATCATCTGCCAAAACCTCACTTCTCCATTCTAGAGCTCTGTTGATCATTGTTCACCTTCTACATGCCCATATGGAGCATGTACAAAATGCACCTTACTCTAGAGAGGTACAGCATAGACACAATCCTTATTGTCATTATAATCAGTAGTAAAACTGTCACTGACTGCCACTGGAGCAGGTCCATGAGTTAAAAACATACAAGCAGGCCCAGATTATTAAAGGGACTGAAGAATTAGGACCCAGTAGAAAGGGCTCCAGGCTCCAGCCCCTAAGGAACCTGCAATAATCTGTCCATAGGTGGTCTTAGCGTGTGGGCAGCACAGGCAGCTGCCCAGGACCTGCAGAGGAAGGTGCCCCATGCCACTCCAGGTGGAGCTGGCTAGGGCATGATTGGGACCATGGTGGGGGCCCATGGTAGGCTGGTGGGGTCTCCCTGGCAGGGCCAAGGATCCCAGCAGTGGCCTATAGCTGGGCCGGGGCTCTGTGGCAGTGGCTCTGGTGAGTCCAGAGGGCCCCACAGCAGCTGGGAGGCCTGGTGGGCCCATTGTTGGGCCAGGGAGCCTACAGTGGGGCTGGTGGGGCCAGCAGTGGCCCATGGTGTCTGGCAGCAGTTGGGGGAAGAACTGCGAGGTTGTTAGCGGCCAGAGAGACTGGTGAGGGTGCAATAAGGGGTTGGGAAGCCCCCTCAAGGCTGGCAGGTTCCAATGGGGGGGGGATTCAAGGATGGGGACCCCCATGTGGTGTAGGGGAGCCCATCCTTGACTTTTGTCCTGGGTCCTGGAATAGCTAAGACTGCACCTGAATCCATGCCCCCTCCTACCCCAGTCCCAGCAGGGCTTGAGGGAACACTCCTGCCCTGCAGGCGCTGGAGTGGTGGGGTCCTGGCCTTGAGGCCAGAGGCTGGCATCTGTGCTCCTGCCCTGCCGTGGCACTGGCTGGTCTGTCCCTGGGGGTAGGACAGGGTGGGCCAGAGCCTGTTTGCTCTTCCCAGGGGACGGAGCTGGCTGACATGTAGCATAGTCTTCACTCTGGTTCAGCCTTCCAGGGCCTGTTGCCATGCTTCACACCAGATGTCCCCCACCTCCACGGCAGACTGGCTAGAGCAGGGCTGGGGCATGAGCACCCATTGGCTTCAGGCTACCCCCCCCCCCCCATCCAGTGACAACCCACTCACCGGCTGCTTGCAGTGGGTGGGGGCTCTATGGTGGAGGGACAGCCCAGGGCCCCTAGGCCAATCCAGACCTGTAAGCAGTAAATTTTCTTTCTTGTGCTCCTATTTTCAAGAAAAGTATTAGGGTGTTTAGTGACTTCCTGCAATCATATGTGCACTTCTCAGGCACCTTCTTTTATTTATAAGTAATATACATCCAAATTTTTATGTTAGATGCACTTCAACACTACTAGAGAAGTAACTTGTCAATCAAAGTAAAATATGATTAAAATTAAATTAGAAGAATATGATATGATGGGAGTTAATACTTGAATGAGAAATAATATTTCCTTGGTTTCTAAGCAACCATCCGGATGTGTGTCAGAGACAGACCTGATTGAACAAACAGAAGAGTTGTCTACTTTAGCTTTGGTTTCGGATGAATTGGGGGGAGGAGTGCATAAATTAACTGGCAGGATTGCTGAGACTCATTTGTACCCTTCTGGAATATCCTACAACTTTCTTGACCCTTCTCTTTGTTCTTTATCAATGATTTATTATTAATTATAGGTACAGGGTTTATGCTATTTAGTAAGTTTTTTTAAAATTATTATCATATTCCTAATGGATGGGAGGGACAAAAAACAAAGCTTTAAAGAGGTATGCCACTTAACACTGTTTTCCTGTATCCCTCCAGTTGTTTATAGGTATTTCTCCAATGAAATTGACAATTAAAAAATAATTAAAACCTTATTAAAGGAAATAGTTTTATATTATGAAATAATTAATAGTGTGACATGCTGTCATATAATATGTGAATAAGAATTTTATAGGATTAAAACATCTTTTAGATAAGTATGGGGACAATGAGAGAAGATGATGTAAATGTTTTCCTGGTTTTTGAAATGTCCATTCCTGTCTCCCCAGCAAAGAACTGAGCTGTTGCAGCTTTTTTTTTTGCTAATCAGAGACTGACACTAATAGACAGCTGAGTCCTTCCACCTCAGTCAAAAGTCACTGGAGTTGGATTTCATGTCAGGAGACATCTTGGAAGGGAAGAGGCTAAAGTAACATGTGTTTGGTGCTCAGGAAAAGGGACTATGCAAAGGAAGGAAATGTCTGAATAAGATGCATCTCACCAAAGAAGCACCTCTCTGAATTTGAGGAGAGGAGCAGAGACTCCAGGGATGCAGCCTGAAAATGAAGTTCCAAAAGGGTAGCCATGTTAGTTTAGTTCAGTAAAACAAACAAACACTATATTTGTTAGTCTTTGGTACAGGACTCCTTGTTTGTTTTTCTGAAAGTGAAGTGTTACTTATGAGACTCATTCCTGTCTGAACCATAAGTTAGATACCCATATTGCTTTGTGACTTTGCCTCCAAGTTGGTGTGGTTGTCACAACTACCAACACCAATTAATATTCACCACTGCATACACAAGTTCCAGACTATCTGGGTCAGTAAGGAGGTGGCAGATACATCTTCTTAAAGGCTGTGACCACTAATTGCTTGGAATGAGGAAATAACATACCTTGAGGGCAAGATATTTTATAATTGCTCATCATAGGTTGTTTTGCTCCTTTCTAAACTGCATTAGGTATTGGTGAGTGTCAGGCATGATACTGGTCTGGTCTGATGGTACATTTCTAGGTCATTCAGTTAGGGAGCAGAAACAGTGCTACATGACATAGGTGGCTAGCTCACACCACACCGAATGCTGTAACAAGTGAGGACTGTGGAAGTATAGTCTGATATTCATAGGCTGAAAGGTGTATGATGTGCAACTCAGGCAATTACCAATACTGTAATTATAAAAGTCAGAATGCTCCTCTCTGTATAGTTTGCCCAGATTTAATCTTCTTTAGCTCACTTCCTCTATTTATTTAAAAGAGGAATTCAATCTCTTTCATATTTTTTAGCTGATTAAGTTTCATGAAGATGCCAACAATTGCTATTGCTTATAGGGTGCTACTCTCAGTGAATAACATTTTCCTTGTTAATTTGCTAATGACACTTTTCTTTTTCTTTTTTAATTCCAGCAGGAAAAAAGTCAAGAAAGTTTGAGAAATAAAGGTAAGTCCTGGCTATTTTTAAAATACAGAATTAATTTGAATGTAATTATCAGAAGCCTAATCTTCATGTGTGTTTAAAATAATCTGCATATTTACTGAGTGTTTTGGTGTGATGTGGAATTAAAGTAAAGGAATTTAATGAGAAACCTATGCAGAAAAAATATATGTAAAGCAACTGCAGAACACAGTTATTACATTCCTAATCTCACTCAGACAATCCCAAATTTATTTAAAAACTAATCAAGGCTTCAACAGACCTCCTTAAAAAATGATGATCTATGTTTTAGGCATGGAAACACTTCTTTACATTCATTGTTCATTGCAGTTTTGCTGCATTCCAGTGATTATAGACTAGATAAAATGTCAATGTAAAACAGCATGAGGCATGGAAATTGAAAGTCTTTCACCAAAAACTGATCAGTCTGACTGAGGAGCCTGGCTTCCTGACTAGCTTTCTTTTTCACATCCACTCCATGGGAGCTTTGCAGACAAGCAGATCAGTTAAGACTCACCTGCCTCTCAATTTCAGAGGGCAAACTCGAGTTACTTGCAGTGTTTATCCTTTTATGATACCCTGAGTATGCACTAAAGGTAGTGTTAGTGTCAGTCCAGTTATTTCAGGAGCTGTGTTATGCAGATACTGAACTGAAGGAGAGGAATGGAAGAGGAATAGGTGACATCATAGAGGCCAGGGTCCTCATGAGGGATTCAGAGATCTCAGGAAATCTATACAGTTTGGAATTGGAATAAGAACTCTTTGCCATTTCCACTTGAGCATGCAGATCTCAGTCCCCTGGCACTAGAGTTATAATGGAATTATTTGTATGACAGTCTTGTTGCGCTGCCACACCTGGTTCCCAATATAGGGTATTTCCACATATTTATTTTACTCTTTGTACTGTAGTAGTGCAAATATAAGACAAGATGACAAATGGTGGATAAAAGACAGACAAAGGTGATGAAGGTCTCAGTGAGGTAGTTCAAATGATCATATGCAGCAATCGCAATGTACTAACTGCCCAATCATTGTCAAGTTTTTGATGATGTTAGAGCAGATTTTAAGGGTGTTTTCAAAGGAAGACAGGTTGTTTCAGGGAAGTCTTTCCAAGAATAAGGGGTGGCAAAAGCAAACCAAAACTGACAGCTTTGAGGAAGGGATCAATGTTCTTGTTATCACAAGTAAGATATCATTTGTCAAAACCAGAGAGGAGGAGGAAGAGGAGGCGGCAGTGGTGGCTTTGGCTCTATGTACAGAAACAAAGGCTACTTCTATCCTAGGAAAAGTTACTTCAGATTTGTTAATTCTGACTAATAAGTTTGAGTTTAGTTTGAACTAAACTCGAATTTATCAGTTTGAATTAACAAAGTGGACTAATTCAACTTAAAATTATGTTGAATTAGTCCACTTTGTTAATTTGAAATAACTGCCCTTAATTCAAATTTACTAAATTTGAACTAAGAGTTAATCCTACTCTACGCTGTCCATAGATCAAACTAAGGGCTTACCTCAAACTAACTGGCAGGTCTTAATAATTCATACTAAGCTTTCATTAGTTTGAATTAAGGAATTCCTTAATTCCAACTAAGGAAAGGCTAGTGTAGATAGGGACTAAGTTAGTTCTAATTAACAAGGTTTAATTTGAATTAACTTGCAAGTGTAGACATAGCCAAAGAGGTCTAAAAATGGAACTATATTGGATAATATATCTGGCTTTTCTATATAGCCATTGTAATGCCATTGGAAGAAATTTTGCTGTGACACAAAGAAGAAGTATGAAAGATGAAATAGTGAAAAGGCAGAAAAACGCTAAGCAATTAGTATAATTTAAAGTCCATGAGGATAAAATCTAAATGTTGTATTTATTGTAACAAACAGAAAGCATTATTAAAAGGAATTCATTCACATATACACTCACATTTAGTCATCTGCTGCTCTTGTATTCAGATGTTCTTCAGTACTCTATTGACGCAACAAGCTACTAAGCTACTTTCTTCCTTCTAAATTATAGGTAGATATACTACAGTTTGTGCCTCATATAACTCTGAAATTGCATTTATATCTTCTAACTGCACAGCCAAGACTGGTACTGTTCACTTGTTTATTAATGTCCTGTTGAAGTTCTCAGCTCTATTGTCTGGACTATTAATATTCAAGTGTTGTTAATTATTACCAGTGTCATATACACATCAAAACTGCCTTCACTAATCACGGTTTAGGCCCTACTACAATAGAGCTATATGAACCGGTAGGCCAAATCTTTGGTTGCTGTAAATTTCCATAGCTCCATTGACAAGAAGTATCTACTACATAGTCTACACTACAGCCTGAAGAGCTTATGTTCTAAGTCATTTCACTTTTGCCTGCTTTTTTTTTTTCTGCGATAGTATAATATACTGCTCAACCCTTCAGAACTCTCATTGACATGTCTCGATGCATTGTTTAAAAACAGTCACTCACTTTATGGCTTTCAGAATACTTAAGTATAAATAAATCAGATATTTATGGATAGGTAAGTATATGTAGCTTGTATCTACCCAGAGAGACCTCTCAGCCCACTTATCCAATTCTTATAGCATTAAATCATCGTCCTGGAAGGTATGTTGTAGGCCATGTTGTTTAAGGTTTTATATTTTTTTTCCCCTTCCCAAATTTGTTGTTTCTGGGTGTGTGGCCTCCATACTGTGAGGGACTATTTTAAGGTAAGGAACCAACTACCTAACAGTTGACAGGGCTCACCATGTTCAGAGATGCATTGAGCCATCAGTTTAACAGACTAAGTAAACAATTGGAAGGGGCTTATACAAGGTTGCCCTAATGCACGTCCAATGCAATATATCCAATGCTAGACTCAGGGGCAAATCCATGACCTCCAAGCAGTCAGCTAAACTGGTGTTCAGCTGTGTCATAATTTCATCTCTGAAAGAAAATTTTAATTTGCTGATTTTCCTTCATGCTGTGCATGCATCTACTTAAGCCGACAATCCAATTTTGAAGATGCCAGTGATTTCAAAGACCACTGAGGCACAAGGCACTCCTTGGAAAATTGATTCTACATTTCTACTAGATGGACTCACTGACTGGATTTTACAATAATGTTCATAATTTTTTTTGCCAGTTTCATCTATTACTCAGCATAAATTTTAATTTTTAAAAGTGCCAACAGACTCCTTGTTTTGCTGAATTAGACTAACATGGCTACCCCCTGGAACTTTCTTTTCTCTTGTTTTCCATAGTTCTGCTTTCTGTTCTTTTCTTCTGTGTCATTGTGAAGTTTCAGAAAATTATCATTATTTTACATATAGAGAAAGATGTTACAATAGCAGTGGACTTTTACTGGTTGGATCAATATGGTAAACAATGTAAAGTGATGTTCCATTTTAGTACATAGAAACTCCTTTAGAGTTAACGCGCACCTAAATTTCACCTGTCATTCACTTCCTACGTCTACTGCATTGTGTGGATTCTTATGGTAATTTTAAAGAAGTTTTAAGTTCCCAAAACAGAATTTAATGCAAACCAGAATTTAATTATGTTTCCTACTTATTAGACATGGGATAACTACTGTGTTCACTATGCACTGTTGTTCTGAGATAATACCTTTCTAATTGCCTGTTTCTAACAAGAAGTAATAGACTCCATTAATAATACTCTTTAAATAGGGATGGATAAAACTAATAAGTCTTTGGTTCCCAAAATGTTCTGAACCTTTCAGGACCTCTATCTGGTTTTAATTTGGAGGGTAATTGAAGATCATGTCCAACAGCTTTCCCAAAGTATAAATCAAGGGATTTTTTTCTTCTAATTTTAAAGATTTGCAGTACCTCGTAACTCTTGGCTGGTAAGTATATTCTAACACCTATTCCTTACCCTTGCATTCACTTGAGGTTTTACCTTATGAGATACCTTCCCAGTTAAGGTTTCATTCAGTATCATTGATGTCAACAGGGCTTCATCCATTGATTTGACTGGGAGTAGGGTGAACTCTTTATTCTCAAGTGTGATTCTATAATTTTTTTTGCCCAACAATAAATTTTTAATGATTTCTCATGTTGCATCATTTCTGTTGATGGAATTTTTATTTTATATTTTGGGGTTTTTTAAAAATTTTTTCTTCTTTGTCCCTGTTGTTACTTCTGCTATCATCCTCAAGAAACTCGTGTTAAATCAGAAACAAATAATCAAACTACCCATGTTCTATCTGTCTGCAAGATTCTCCTCCTTGTTCCATAATATTGATGTCAGAACATTTAAAGCACAGCATAGAATAATTCAGATTTGCTTCTGTTTACAATGATACATCATTTTAAATTGTTCCAGTCACAGTTTCAGAATGTGCTCTCATCCTTCCTCATGCTACCAGAATATTTTTGAGAAGACCGTGATTTTTGTGAGTATCAGAATGAAAATAAGTTGTGCATAAATAAGGGCATATCCTAACACAAGCCTCTTGTTTATTTATGCACAAATTTATACATAGAATGTGAGTAATGGTAGACTGTGGCCTTAGGGTATGTCTATACTGTGGGCTTAAGTCGACTAAAAGCTGCTTAAGATGACTTAAGCAAAGCCCAGGCTATCTTTAGAAATTATTAGGTCGACTTAAACAATTGCTTAAGTAGACTTAATAACTCCTGCCCTGTAAGTAGACATAAGCATTTAAGTCAACTTTACAGGCCAGAGCCCGCCCCCTTCCCCTCCCTGAGGCATGATCGGGCTCTGGGGCCCTGATCCAGCTCTCCAGGCTGGATCTGGCTCCTGCCATGTTGTGAGGAACTGGGGGCTGGATCCAGCTCCCAGCCCCTTCCTAACGGTGGTGGGGGCTGGCAGCTGGTTCCTGCAGCCTGCAGAGAAGGGCTGGGAGACCTATCTGTCCCTCAGTCCCTCTGTGCAGGCTGTGGGGGCTAGGAGCCAGCTCAGAGCCTGTGAAATGGACCAGGCTCTGAGCTGCTTGTGGCGCACTGAAAGCAGTTCAGAGACAGATCGGGCTCTGAAAAAGCTCCTAGGCCCCACAGCCTGCAGAGAGGGTCTAGGGGACAAATCAGGCTCCCAGCCTCTTTCCACAGGTGGCAGGAACCCGCTCTCAGCCCCTGCTGCAGTGTGCTGGGAGCCAGCCCCAGCCCCCAGCCATTTGCTGGCTGTGGCTGGATTGGCCCCCAGAGCTGGATTGGGCACTGGAAGCCTGATTGGGACTGAGGGCGGGGCAGGGGGTGGGGCGGCACCAGGTATGTCTGTACTGTGTCCAGTGCAGACATACTCTGAAGTCAACTTAACAAGGGTGGCTTTAAGTCGACCTTGTTAAGCTGACTTCCAAGCCCCCCCCCCAGTGGACACATAGCTTTAAAGAATAAACTAGTGGGCATAAGCTTGAAATATAGTCTTTCATCTAATTTTGGATATTTAAAATAGATGAAATGTAACATGCCATAAACAGTTAGAAACTCATAAGTAAGTATTTATGTAAATTTGGTATATTTGATGTGTTAATACAATTCTTCCAAATAAAAACCACAAACTGTAGTTAAGATTGCTAAATGCAAACACCAACAATGCAATGATAAAAAGGCAAGAAATCATCAGTTAAGATCTTGTCCAATCTTTGCAACATTTCACTACAATTTAGCGTTCATTTTCTCCAGACAACTTGAGCAGCCTTTTAACTCCAGCCATGTGTGGTACTGAGACATAAATATTTCTAAATAATTTGAAGGTTTTTAGAATAACTGAGTTGGTTTTCTGTTGGATAGGAAAGTAGTGTATATGCTTCAATTTTTAACTGATGTTTTCATGAAAGTCTCTTAAGTTAGTTGATGGAGTAAACTGTTTTTGTTTTAAAGAGGAAATAGTTTTTAACAGAAAATTTGGGGAAATTTATTGTTCATATCAGTTATTTTGGGAAGTTGTCTCAGAAACTGGGTAGTGGCTACACCATGTAATTTAATTTTTCAAACACTAAAATGCTTCTTGATTAGGAACTTCATAAAGTTTGTGGATAGTCAGATTGAATAGCAGCATTTGCAGAAAGCATTGTTGTACAATTTGTCATGGTTCAGAATAAACAACTGAAGTTCATGATAAAAAAAAAAATGAACTCATACCAAAATTGTTTTGAAGGCCTCCTTAACTGAAGTTGACAAATAATTATAGCTCTATGTTCCTTTTCCATGATAATAGAAACTACTGTATATCATTGCCTATAAGCCAAAAATTCTGTGCCTGAAAATCGGCTGTAAAATAGGCGCTCGGCTTATACTCAAGAGAATACGGTAGACAGCCACAGCCCTGGAGTTTCCCAGACCATGTGGCAAGCCGGAGCCCCAGTGTTGCTGGGCAGCCATCTTGGGCAGTCGGCCGGGGCTGGGGCTGGAGTAAGGAAGGGACCCCGGCGCCTGGAGCGGCCAAGTAAGAGGGTCTGGGGTGGGGTCAGCCTGGACATTGAGGGGAGGATTCAGGGAGGCCAGGGAAGCGGCAGCTGGGACTGGGGGTTGGGGAGTTGGGGAAAGTGATGGGACGGCTGAGAGGGTTTTTTGGGGGGGGGTTCAGGGAGGCCAGGGAAGCGGCGGCTGGGATGGGGGGGGTGTTCAGGGAGGCCAGGGACGGGGTGGCAGGACTTGGACATGGGGGAGGGTTGGGGAGTCCAGAAAAATGGCAGGAGGACCCAGGGTTTTTGGGGAGCCCAGGGAAGCAGTGACAGGGACTGGGGATTTGGGGGGGGTGCCTGGCAGGCTGGGAAAAGCGGCAGCAGGGGTTGGGGGGGCGACAAGGAAAGGGTGTTGGGGAACAAGGGAGCAACAGCACCAAACTGAGAAGGGAGTAGGTGGGTGGCAGTGATGAGCCAGGGGGCAGCAGGAGGAGCAGCAGGACAGCAGTGGGGAAGGGGCAGAGAAGAGGGGCAGCAGTGAAGAGCCGGGGGGCAGCAGTGAGGAAAGGGCGGAGCAAGAGGGCAGGAGTGAGGAATGGACAGCAGGGCGGGGAAGGGAAAAGCAGCAGCAGAGATTTTGGGGTAGGGAAGCTGTCAGAAACTCCAGAGGAAGCCAGCATCAGTGGGTGGGAGGTTAGGGGCCAAGGCCAAAAGGGGACCTCAGCTTATACCTGGGTCACCAATTTTAGCTTCTTTTTTTGGGCTCAGAATTGGAGGGTCAGCTTGTGCCTCGATCGGCTTATACCCAATTATATATGGTAATTACAATCAATGTCCAAGGACTCCTTTAACCAAACATCAGGAGAACACAAGAGGAAGAAACAACAAACCAAAAGCTAATGTTAGTTTGCACCTTTCTCATAATAACTTGCAAAAGAATTAAAAAGAAAAAAAAAAGCCTATAAAACAGCCAAGTGGATACTGGCAACAGACACAATTTTTCACACTGTTTGTAAGCAATGGCATATGTGGTTGGTTGATTTGAATGGTGTTAACATTTACAGTATAACTGTTTTTCTCTTTTTGAACTACATTTTAGAAACTGACAATTTTTTTTCAGGCTTTTATGAGCTTCTATTGGTTAGCTGAGCATTCAGTGTCATCAATACAAACAACTAAATAGATGAATATAGATTGACAGCTCTTTAATTACAGTATTAGTTTCTCAATATGTTCGATCCTTTTCATTTCATGCTTATCTTAACAATCTGAATGCAAAATGACTGACTTACAGATCGATTTCAAAAATGTGGTTCTCTATTACGAACATATTGCCAGCCTTTTCTGATTTTATTAACAAACATCTGTCTCTTTCATCATCGTTTAGCTATCAGGATACCATATGAGACTCATTTGCATATCTCAGTTGCATTTAGCTTTTGAAGAAAGATTATATACCTGCACAATACCAGTATTTAGTACCAATCCTGTTTGGAATGGCAGATTGATACTCTAATTAGTTTAATAGAATTGTAAAGACTTAATCTTATCTGTGCACAAACAAAAGTAAGACAAGAAGAAAGAGGGATGAACAGAACACTGTTCTGTATTAAAATAAGCTTAGGAAGGAGTCTGAAAGTGACCTTAAACTAATTGATTGCCTCTGCTAGAAAACTGCCAGACCTTCCTTAGATTCTTTCAGTTGCTGAAGAGTGAGCAGTACTTGACAGAAAATATTTTAAACATCTTGCAGAATGGCTCTCTTTGATACATCTTTTACTACTGAACAAAGCAAGCTACATTATCATATAGAACATATTATTTCCACTCCTTTATATTACACCATATTTGTACAATTAATTATATCACTGTGTAAATATCATCTTTATTTCCTGTTTGTCGTGGGTCATTTAATGCATTACTGTAATTCTGCTCTCTTACACTGTTTTAAATTCAAAATAACTCCACTGTCTTCAGTTGCATTATAATGGTGATCAGAATCAGGTCCAGAATATCTTGGTTCATCCTGATATGAACTGAAGTGATTTAAAAACAATCAGTTAAACTTGTGACTTTTAAATCTGAAATGTATTTCATTCTTAAATAGAATCATGAATGGATTTACTCTATTACATTCATGCTACATTGAAATGGACAGTTAAACTATGCCCTTGAAAAGAAAGTTCAACATCTATTTTTGATACGGATGTCCTTTTATTGGTAATACTCTAACTTGTCCCAACTAAAAGCTTCTTAAAGGCTAGACTGCTGATATATAATACCATTGTACAAGACACTGCACCACAATCCTCTCTAACCATTCACAAACTCATTTAGTGTCCCCTCTGCATAGAGTTAGCTTTGACATTTGAAAATTTTCCAGTTCAAGGGCACCCAATAACCTAGCTGACAATTCTCCATCTCTTTTACATCATGAAAGAAGCTTAAAAGGGACAGCATTAGTTCCAAGGATCTGTTCATGAGGTCAGTGTAAAAGCAAATCCTATTCACTTGACTCTTAAAAGTAGTCTTGTTGATATAGACTTAGATCACCAATCTTCACCTATAGTTTGGAATGTCTTATGTGTTTGTGATTTCTTTTTCCAGTTTGGGAAGTAGACTCAAATGGTTATAACATGATTCTTCAAAATAAACTGTGAGGTCTCAAAAGTGTCTTTCCCACACACAGACTGGTAGTTTAACACAGGGGGTCTCAAACTCAAATCACCACAAGGGCAACTTGAGGACTAGTATGTTAGCCTGAGGACCACACCTCTGAAACCTTTTCATACAGCGATATTGCAAATATTGATAATGATAGTGTCATTGCGGGCTGCAGGAAATAACTTTAGGGGCCACATGCGCCCTGCGGACCATGAGTTTGAGACTCCTGGTTTAACAACTAATTTGTTCAAGTAACTGAAGTTTGTTATGAAACCAAATATTGTGGTCTGATACCCCGAGGTGTCATTCTAGTTTTCTGCTAGCATAATCGTGTTAGCTTCAGTAGTATAGTAGCATAAAAACAGCATGAAATGGCAAATTAACTCATATCTTGAACTTCATTTTTAAACTCGTAAGACCTGATTCTTTTGTAAACCAGCGATAACCCCACTAATAATGGAGTTATATAGTTATAAAAGCTGAGAATGAGGCCTTTATTACATAAAGAATCTTATTTCAGTGTTATCTTTATATTCAGTAACGATTCACTAATTAATGAGAATACTTACAATGCAAATCAGCTCTCCTTGTCTTTATGATCCAGAGATATTGGACCAAATTTATTATTTGTATAAGCCTAGTGAAGACTCTGGAGTTATTCCAGTGATGCACTGGCATTTAACTTGAGGGTTGCTGGGATGGTTGTATTGAAATACTTGTGAAAAAAAGAAAATCTAAATAATTTAAGTGGTAACAAGTAAATGGTGGTTTCAATATTTCATGCATATTGTATCACCACTATACTATTTAACATTTCTTAAATGCAGTAGTGAATTCTGACCCTGTGAAAGTGTGAACATTGGCGAGAGTGTTAGGCTGAATGCAGGGCTGGTTCACCCATAGAGGCAACGTAGGCAGTCGCTTAGGGCACTAAAAATTAGGGGGCACCACGGGGCTCCCTGCCCGCAGCTGCGGCACCAGTCCGCGTGTCAGTGTCTCCACTCCCCACCTGCAGTTGGATCCCAGCAGTGGCAGCACCACTCCCTGCCCACAGCTGGATCCCTGCATTGGTTGCACTGCTCCCTGTCCGTAACCGGATCTGGATCCCCAGCTGCGGCCAGAGCCTGCAGGCAGGGTGGAGAGTCACCTGTGGCATGGAGGGGGGGCACCAAAATCCCCCATCTCCTAGGGCACCCAGAAACCTTGTGCAAGCCCTGGCTGAATGATTGTAAGTATGATTCCTCTTCTCATAGAATTTGATAGCTGTTGGTCAGAGGCTTATGTATAATTTCAATATTGTAACCAAGAATTTATTATTTTACTTGTATTTTGATAAGGTAGATGTGACGATGATGTTGATATGTTAGAAAACCTTCTGCTTTTATTTTGGTTAGAGAAAAATACTGTGCAGATAGCAGCAACACAATAGTATCCAGAAAACTTCATATTTTCATATTTCTGATGTTGCTCTTCAAAGCACTGTAACAAATCTTAGATCACCTGGGATTTCTCAGTTGTTGTTATTTAACTTTTCAAAATTTTAGTGTAACAAGTGGGAGGTTCAAGCCTCAATCTGCTTTCTCAAAAGAAAGGGCCTGGCTTATACCACCTGAGGCAAAGTAAAATCTCTGTTAATTGCTAGTGAAGTATGGCCTATGATTCACAGTTTAGCCATCCTGATTCCATCTAGCAGAGGGTGGTAGTACACATACACAATGCTAGTCAGTTTGGGGCATAAAACTGTTGTTAGAAAAAGCTCATCATTGAATATCTGTGGTCAGTCTCTGAATCTTCTGAGGCTGCTGATTTAAGATCTGTAAAGGCTTTATAGTTGTCACAGTGCTGCACACCATATAACAGCAGGAATCTGAGCAAAACTGAGTTCCTTCTGATAAAAAACAAACAAAACAAATATCCTGAGTGTTTGGGCTATGGGAGAATTTCCTTTAGCAATCAGCAATATAATGCATCATACAGAGTATATGTAGTAGTTAAGCAGTTCTAATTGTCTCAGCGACACACACACACATGCTAGCCAGCCCATTACATGATGAAAAGGAGTAAAACGCCATTTTTTGACTGAAGAATTTTAGTACAAATGAAATTAGGATATAAGCAGAAATTTGTAAGCTGGATAAGCATGTACTGAGCAAGCCTTCCCAAAAGCTTTTCTCCTGTACATACACTGATGAGGAAAGTTGGAAAATTTAAAAATCCTAATATATTACTAGATGATGGTGTGTTTAATTTGCTGAACTGGGAAGCATGAAGGTTTAACTAGCTTGGCAAATAGGCACAGAGTATTAAATTGCAACTTTGTCACAAGTCTGCTGTGTGAGTTTAAAGACTCATAATCTGTTGACTAGTTTCTTCTTGCTTGGAGGGAGGTGACAGAGGGAGACCATTGTGCCCTGTATCATCTCTACAGGTGGCAGAGAGGCATGGCAGAGTGAGGGAAGGGGTGGCAACGTGGGGTGGCAGGGGCAGTGCAGTACAGCTGGGGAGCATAGGGAGCAGTGTGGTTGAGTGGGCCTGGGTATGCTACACGGTGGGAGATCTAAAAAGGTCCTAGCTAGGCCCTAGCTCCCAGGCACGTGGGTGGGAGAAGATGGGGAGTTAGTGGCAGAGGAAGCAGGTAGGTAGTCTGGGGTTCCAGTGCAGTGATGTTAGCAGGGCCA
The DNA here is from genome assembly GCA_007922195.1 of Podocnemis expansa. NCBI lineage: Eukaryota > Metazoa > Chordata > Testudines > Podocnemididae > Podocnemis > Podocnemis expansa. The sequence goes on from ML681966.1 coordinate 22,787,757, forward strand.
TTGTGACCTGCCTGCCTACCATGCCACTGAATGACGAGGGAATGCTGAGAGCCAGTGTCTTTGCCAACCCATGCCAATCTCCTGGTTTCCTGACCCCACACTTCTTCCTCATGCACCTCATCTGGCTCCTGATCCTCACATCCACTCAACAGCACCTCATGCCTAGCTCCTGACTCCTCCCCACCACCACCTTGCACCCAGCTCCTGATTCTTCCCCTTGCCCTGGGCTGGAACACTCACCCCCTCTGGAGTATAAAGTCGCTGATCTATAGTCACCAGCTGCCAGCAGCATTTTACACTTGCTATCCTTGCTCCCACTCTGGCACACATGCCTGGACATGTGCAGGGTGGGAGATTTAAAAAGGAAGTGGCCCATCCCCAGCTCCTAGGCACATGCAGTGGCTCGGGGCATTCTGCGTGTGGATTATAGCCTTTGGTGGGCCACGGTCTGACCTATAGGCCATAGGCTGGACAAGTCAGATCTAAACATTATTGTTTTTTTCCCTAAAATTAAAAATACTTAAGTAAATTTTATCTCTTCTGATTTGCCTAGCTTGTGATATGTTATGAAATGTAAAAATAAAGTTGTACTGGTTTTTTATCTATCTTTAAAAATCTATTATTTAGTTTACATATGGTTGCTTGTTTCATTTAAAATGTATTTAACAAAAATAACTACTAATAAGAATTTCTGTATATAATAGAAATCACTTTGCTCTCATTGGCATATTTTTGTAAAATGAAAAATCATGTAGCTAAATTTTATTTCACATTGCAGTTTTAGACTGCTGCATTATAAATGGAGTAGAGTTCAGCTGGAATTTATGTAGAATACTTATCTTGTGTTTCAGATGCATAAGCAGCATTAGACTTACACAAAAATGACAATCCATTATTTATTTTACTGCTTATAATTTTTGCAGTGTAGAAAGATTGTCATTTAGATTGCTCTTTGTTCCACCGTGACCTTTCTGTCGTTCAGCAAGCTCCAGAGAAAATGGCCTGAAGAACTCCCATATTGCAAAATGATCTGTCTCCATTAGGATGATGTGTAACAGTTGCTACTCTTTGTGGTAATATTATTGAAAGCCTGTAGAGCTAATATCCTCAATTTGTATTCCAAAATATAAGGTTTGTTCTGTTGATCTGCCTCTCAAATTTTGGCAAAATGCTGTTAAATTGTTAAAACTTTGAAACAAAAATTACAATATTGGAAAGAGCCTATTTCTATACCATATATAGTCACAAATTTCCTATCTCTATAGTGCACATAACAGTTCAGGTTGCACACATGCAAAGAATAAGATGATCAGTACTGTGAAGGAGAAGAAGGCCCAAATTCGTCCCTGGTTAAGTCATTCACTGACTTCATTGAATTCATCCTAGAAACAAATTCAGCCATTGTTGCTTAAGTTTTTGAAATAGATAGACTGTTAGTGATGTGTGAACCTTTGAGATTTGAATAATTACCCTAATGCTACCCTTGAAATCTCAGGGGTGACTGGAGGCAGAGGAGAAGGAATTTGTCAGTCAGGAAGAAACGGGTTGTGACTTCATTAAGGATTTCCTCCTTCCTGTAGGTAAGGAGCCATCATCTGAGCTGGTGGCTATGAGAGGAGCTCAGGTAAATCGTTGGCCTCCAAGCACCAGGGAAAGGTACATAGAAACATTGTCTTGAGAACTGAGTCCCTCTCATTTCAAGTTCAGCAGTCCTCAGTGTACTACCTATGGGATCAGAGTAGGACATGTCTTTGTGGTCTGCTCTGGGCAATGCACTCGTCACTATTGACATGCTAGCACTGAGCCAAATTGCTGGGAGGGAGGGGAGTAGGCAGATATTTGGGCCTAGGCTTTGGGCACAATTATCCTCTGTAGAACCCCTGGTTTGGGCTGAAAGGCCATGTACTACACAACAGCAATAATCACAAGCTGATCACAGAGCAGCTTCCTGGCCTTGGAATTGGGGTGCAAAGCAGCTGATCTAACCAATAGGTACCATGATAACTGGGTTATAGCATGGGCAGGTAATGCCCTCTCTCGCCCCCTGGATGAGGAATGTGGTAAAAAGTGTATTAACTCTTGTTTCTCAAGCGACATGCTTGTTGATAGAAGGCTGTCGCTTTTTGCATTTTGAGAAGGGTCTAAATTTCAATTTTCTGAAGAATATTATTATTTAGAATGCTCTAAAAGTATGTTGAAGTGCTGTAGTGGTATGTTGAGGTTCCCCTTCAAAATCATAGTTAAAATAAAATTAATTGTTCTTCAAATATATATTCTTGGCTCACAAACAGTACAAACACTAGGCAATATTCACAACAAACCCAAACACCAACATTGAACTATTAGCCCACTAATATCCTATGTAATTTACAATTAAATGGGAAAAATCGGCTATAAACCATACCATGTTAAACTATGTATACATAAAATTTCAATTTAGACATGCACTCTGTGCCGTATGTGTATTCATAAGTATGTGCATATTTATGAGATATATTTAATAAATGTGTAGAGCAGAATTGTTTGCCCATTGCTGTGTTTCTTTTATATGAAGGAGGCAATTTGGACCTTTTAGAGCTAGTTTTTCAGTTTGTGAGCAAATTCTGGAACATCTATTTGATAGCAGATATTAAAGAATAATAGTATTTCTACTGATAGAAAACATGATATATCAAAAAGTGTTTGTGACTAATAAAACTGGGTGAAAATGTTTGGCTAACTTTTTTTTCTACCAAAAATGCAGTTTTCTGGGCAGCTGAAGGGCTTTATGGTTTCCAGTCAGTTTGCTGTTCTGTTCAAAATTTTACTTGTTATGCTTTTAAAAAAAATAGTTTGAGAACAAAACAATCCATTTCAGTGTAAACAAAATGTTTCAAAATAAGACAATTCTTTTCAGTGCAAACAAAATGTTTTATTCAACCCAAAGCTATATATATATATATATATATATATATATATATATTTACTTTTCTATTAGCAAACTGAAAGATCAGTTATTTTTACATCTCTAGTTATTAAATTTAAACATTCACACCAATGTTTTTTTAAAAGTAATCTCAGATTTTACTGTATTGTAAATGTGGGACAATTTTAAAGTGTCAGAAAATTTCACATTGTAGTCTAATAATTTTAAATTATCTAAATTTGGGAAGGACCATTACTATCATTGTTACATAATAGGTATAATACCTGTTTTAACTGCAAGTCTGACTGCAATCTTAACTAAAAGAAGCTGCTATGATGTCTTAGTGAATGGAGATGAAGCTGTGATCTCTGTATTGGGAGTTTATGATCTGACGATAACACACATGAAAGGTTCTTTTTAAAATGGTACAAATGTCTTTGGGAGATTCATCATTAAAATGTTATATAGAAGTGCTTCTTAAAACAGACAATAAATATAAATCTGTAGCATTTTTCATTCATAGATCTCTGAGAAGCATAGTTTAGTGTCTGAGGAAGGGAAAGTGCTTTACATATAAGAGTAGCATGAAGGAAGAGTCAAAGATCAACAGGGAAGTATGTAAGAGCACAAGTTAATGTATCACATATACTGACTTTACAGAACTGAGTTGCTGTAAGTACTTCAGCTACACAATATGTTCATTTAAATAGCATACCACTACATGTTTACTATAAAGTTAAGCCATATGACTGGCAAAGGACATTTAGATAATATAGATGGCCTTTAACAACACTTGTGTGTAGAAAAACCAGATTAATTGTGCTGCATAAGGCTTACAGAAGTTTTCTTATACATGCCACCTAAGATATAGTATTAGCTTTCTTTGCTCGCTGTGAATTCTTTGGAGTGCTATTAATTATATATTGGGAACATATTATTTTCTCATATCTTTTCCAAGCAATTTAAAGGACAATCAGAACTTGCATAACCTTGAAATATGAGTCCAATGAGGATCCTTTTTTCTTCATGCATACTCGGTAATTGCAGCATTGTACATTATGCAGGTGCCTGTTGAAACAATTACTGTATTCATTTTGTGCTTTAGTCTTTGTGTACAAGGGTTGACATGTTTCATTATCCATTAAGGTCATGTTCTAGTTTACTCCAAGAACACTCTTTTTGCCACTGCTCCAGACACTAGAACACTATTAATAGTGTCAGATCCTGTTAATGTTTACATCATAACTGGAAGCAGATATTAAAGTGAAGTTCAAATTAAAGATTGCTAAAATGCCTGCCACTAACAATTATGGTGGGGCAGTATTAAATTTCTCATTTATTTTCAAAGGTCAGATTAATAAAGCTGCATGGCACATTATCATAAAGGGTGGACCTAGCTGTCTGTTTTGATTATGCTTGAAGTCTAGTGTTTCTAGGGAAACTTTGCAAGGAATGAATGCATCCATTCTTAACTAGCAGTTTAAATGTGGGTAATTATCAGACCCCCTTTTCAGAAAAGATCCAAACCGAGCCTACTGTCAATCAAATGTCTTTCTCCTTTTCAGATTACAAGTACAAAAAAATCAGTTTCTTTTCTAAAGAAAAGGAAATTCATAGGCCTCCTATTTAAATGGCAACTTGAGTAGCTGAGGTTATCCAGTTGGAAGTACCAGCTGCAAGCTAGTATTACATTAAATATTAAAAATATGATGACCTAATACTTTCAGGCAAGAATTATGAGAAATGTATTGTGATTTTATTTCTTCATTCCTTTTGCTGAAGATGTCTGTCAGGAAACCAATCAGAACCCTAAAGATTTCTTTCCCAAAACAGGAACACAGCAGCTCTGGCAGTAGTTTCCTACCACTGTTTCTACTTAATAGAAATAAATGCTGTACTGTGCGACCTGTCTCCCACTCTGAATAACTATAGGTCTTCAGAAGTGTTAACTCTGTAGGTATCTCAAGTAAATGAACTCATGTAGTACCACAGCTTGTTCCACATACAAAAATTAAATCAAGTCCAATGTTAGAAAATGCTTGAAAGTGAAATCTTGTAACTGGAGAGAGTTGCAATGGACCTGTTCTGTGTCTCAAGACATACACATTAGATCTGATTACTTGTATATTATGGTGCCGTGATGTTATATTGGAAAGTAAAGTGGCCTTAAAATGGGTTTAAAGTAGAATCAATATTATGATCTATAAACCTTGCTCAAGGATGATACAACTGATTGCTGTCAATGGGATCAAAATTTTAAGTTTCCTGTGGCGAGCTGGCTTCCACCTCCCATGGTTTCCAATGTGGCTTTAAAAAAAAAAAAAAAGCCAGACTGTCCTGATAAAAGATGGTGTCCTCTTAGTCACAATATGAGGGTTAGGCAGATGACAGCAGAATGTGGTGGTCCCAAGAATGTCATTGCATGGGTAGGAGGGAGAGGGAATTTGGGCACCTACTGGGAAATAGGTCAGGACACTATAAGGAGTCAAAACAATGGGAGAAGCTAGAGGGCAATGCAGAGAGCAAAAACCAGAGTGAGCTGATTAACAAGTCTGCAGGGTGGAAAAGCAGATTAAGGAGGAATTCAAGGAAATGTGGGGAACTGGATGCAGAATTCAGAGAATATTATGGATGGAAGGAATCTCAGGAGGTCACCTAGTCCAACCCTCCATTCAAAGAAGGACTACCCCTGACTAAATCATCACAGCTAGGGCATTAAAAATATTCAGGGGAATGTGGAATATCAGAAAGAAAAGTATGCAATGTGTAGAGGACTGAGGGAAGGGGGGCAAGGAATGGGTGCATGGGAATATACTGGGGAATTCTGGGGACAAGAGACTGTGTGGGAGGATGGTAAAAAGAGAGTGAGCAGAATGGGCTTTTCTGTTTAGTAGAGATGAAAAGATTGGCATCTCCCTATAACCTAGGTATTCAGAAAAGATAAATGGAGATCCCTCCAGATAGTGAATGGGGAGGCCTTCATATTGTATCTATTGTTGAATTTTGAACCTGAACTGAGCCACAGAAATTGAGGATGAACAAAATTGAAAACAAATCATAAGGTAGGCAGAAAACTGATTGATTTAAAAATAATGTGATTTTATAAAATAAAAATAATCTCAATATTTTTGGATGTGACTTATGATTTCTAAATACTTGAGCAATACTGCTGCATTCCAGACCAACAATATTTTTGTTCAAAAAACAAGCAACTAAGTAGAGCTCTGCATGGATACAAATTTGTGGATCCATATATACAAGAAATGGTCTGTGGATAGCTGCACTGTAAGTTTTTTTTCTCTATTTTCTGGCATCTAATGAAGTGGGACTTCATTCACAAAAGCTCATGCAAAAAAATAAATTTGTTAGTCTTTAAGGCTATGTCTACACTAGCAAACTAGTTCAAATTAAGGAGCCTTAATTCAAACTAATTTGAACCCTGTCCACATTAGGCTTTGCCTAGTTGGAACTAAAAAAAAATATGGTTTGCACTAAACAAAGCTTAGTTCTAACTAGTTAGTTCAGCTGGTTAGTTCTAACTAACTGTTTAGTTTGAACTAATTTGCGTATTTAATTCAAACTAGCACAATGTAGACATGCTAGTTCAAACTAAATAAGTTTTAACTAAGCATGTTTTTTTAGTTTGAACTAACTTTTAGTTCAAACCTATCACACTTTTTTAGTTTGAACTAAAAGGTTAGTTCAAACTAAAAAAAAAATGCGTCTACTTTGAAGTAAAAGTTAGTTTGAACTAAAAGTGCTTAGTTCTAACTAACTTTTGAACTACTTAGTTCAGACTAACCAAGTCTGAACTAAGATTTTAGGTGAAGACATAGCCTAAAAGTGCCACAGGCCTCCTTACTTGTTTTGCTGAACTAGACTGATGCGGCTATCCCTTTGTTACTTATCAAGGTGGGAAGTTTTTGAGTAGGCAGCCCTACTCTGTTACCTCACCATTGTTCGGGTTTAATTAATATTTGCAAAAATGCATCGAGATCTTCAGATGAAAGTTACTGTGCAAATTATTACTAAAAGGTGTCCTAGTCATTATGCATTCAGTATTTTACACTCAGATTTTTCTGTATATATGCAAGTTTATATGTGGACATTTGTTCTTTGTTACAAGTCTTGTCCCCTCTTCCCAACTCCAAAATATTAGCTCTCTGAAATGCAGGAATTCTTATTCAGGCAATTTCTGTGCATTACATACTTTTAAAAAGGGGAAGTCTTATTTCATATTCCACTTAGCTTAATGCAAACTGGGATAACAATGATCCATCTGTTTTGCCTTGGTCTCACCAGAAATATATGTACAGTAGATTTTTGTTTGCCAGTGTTACAGAATTGTAAATACTGAAAAGATTAGGATTATTACTTAAAGTAACCTAGTCTAAACAAGCAGTATAAACATTATCCCCAAATATCTACCTGCTGGTAAATTGTAGATACCTTTGTTCTAATAACCACTCTTCTATTCAGCAATTCATTTCCATAGCAACTGTTATGCTACAAAGCACTTACACTTCTTAAAAAGTGCCAGTAAATGTGTGCCTGTACCCATCTATCTCAGCCGACAAAGTCAACCATGTTAAGGGACAAATTCTGCTCAGCTTACTCCTCACAGTAGTCCTGCTGAAGCCATCACTCGTGTAAATGGGTAAACTCCCATTTACTTCATTGTGAAAACTTCATGTAAGTTAAGCAGACGTTGTTCTTAAATATAATTGATATAGAAACATGCTAAAATGGGATTATTTGGGTGTGTACTGACAGTTCTGATGTCAGCAACAAAAGGAAGTGTTAGCTGAAATTTGTGCCTTTGAGGTACTCATATATAATCTTTAACACACTGATTCATTTTGTACCATTCATTGTGCAGTTATATCATTCAGTATCTTGCCAGTTTCATTAATTCATTAAGGGACACCAATTGATATTTCACTCATCACACATTCCAAATGAACAATTTCTGTGCACAATTTAAGGCAATTTAGTAGAGCAACGCTCAAGGGCCTTTCTTTTGCCCCAAGACATTTTCAAGGATGTGAGACCTCTCTTTTTAACTTGCTGTTCTGGCATTTATTTTAGTGTCTTCTCAGTATCATCCATCAGTGAAAGATGTGGGCAGACAGCATCCAGAAACTGAACAACATTTTTACCTAGAGCAGAAACATCACTGCCCTGGGGAAAGACCCAGGGCATGGGCACAGGCCCAGGCCACGCCCCGAGAGTCCAGGCCATGCCCCCTAGGCCATGATCAGGTGCCCAGGCCCGATCATTCATCAGGCTCCTGCCACCTCCAGCATGGCCCCAGATCCCCAGCAGGGTTCGGGGCAGGGGGAGGTAGGCACCGCTGCAGGCGTCCGGCCTCGATCCTGCGCCAGGAGACGTGGCCGCTGCTGCAGGGGTCCTGTCCTCAATCCCTGACTGGGGCTGGGAGAGGCAGGTGCCGTGGAGGGCGCCATGTCCTGGGAAGGGGCCAGCCCGGGACACTTAGGGCACTGATGCTGAGACTCAGTGCACGTGCCCCATGTGCCAGGCACCAGCGATGTCCCTGACCTTGAGTGTTAAAGACACATTAAAAACAAAACAAAAAAACAGTACACTGATCTTCAGAATAAACCTTCACACACTCTAGCAGAATCCTTTTTAACCTCCACTTATATACTGTGCTATGGTTGACAGAAATGAATATTGTGTGTTCAGTTTTAAAAATGCAATCCATAATACCTATATAGAACAAGTAGAAAAGAAATGCCTTATTTCTCCTATCACAGTATGGTGGGTTTTGTCAGTTATTTAATTTATTCTTCACCTTTACTCAGGTCCTTTTGGGGGAAATATGGATGTTACTTTTTTCCAAGGTAATAAAATCTGGAATTTAAGCATATCTGCATTGTATTGCAAGAAGGATGTATGATTATATACATATATAAAATGTGTGTCTTTGTGTGTATATTATAAGTACTGAACAAAAATTATATTAAAAATACATTATTAAGCTTGCAAAGTCAAGCACTCCAAAGTTAGGAAATGCTGGAATTAAGCATTGTGTGCAACCTTAATTTACAACCCTTGTGCATATGCATTGTGATACAATCTTTAGTTATGTGAACACATACAATTTTTTTTCCACAGAATCATTGGCTTATTCAGTGCACAGGACAGATGCTGCTCACTGAATGAACTGCTGTTCAGTATTTTCTTTTATCCTCATAGTTCACTGTGTGACCTAGGCCTCATTTATTGCACGCTGTTCAAACCCTTTTCTGAAGACAGAATTCAGTAATTTCCAGAGAGATTTTACTGTTGTGCTTATGCTTAGCACTATAGTATATGAGTGCATCACAAGCTTCTAATTAATTTAATCTTCACAGTGCCTATGTGAGATGAAGCTGTGGTGTCCTCCCCATTTCACAAATGGAGAATTAAGGCACACAGCGATTGTGTCCATTAACTTTGGATGGCTAGTCTTAGATGCTTTTTTTTCTTTTTTGAATATGAAACATTTCATAGAATCATAGAATCATAGGGTTGGAAGGGACCTCATAGGTCATCTAGTCCAACCCCCTGCCAGAGGCAGGACCACTCCCACTTAAACCATCCCAGTCAGGGTTTTGTCCAGCCGGGCCTTAAACACCTCCAAAGATGGAGACTCCACCTCCTCCCTCGGCAGCTCATTCCAAGACTTCACCACTCTCCTGGTTAAAAAAAAGTTTTTCCTAATATCCAGCCTCGACCTCCCTAACCGCAACTTGAGACCATTGCTCCTTGTTCTGTCCTCCGTTACTACCGAGAACAGTCGAGCTCCATCTTTCTTAGAGCATCCCTTCAAGTAGTTGAAGGTTGCTATCAAATCCCCCCTCAATCTTCTCTTCTGCAGACTAAATAAGCCTAATGCTTTCAGTCTTTCCTCATAGGGCTTGTGCTCCAGCCCTTTAATCATTTTGGTTGCCCTCCTCTGAACTGTCTCTAGCATGTCCCTGTCCTTTTTGTAATGGGGAGCCCAAAACTGAACACAGTATTCTAGATGTGGCCTCACCAGTGCAGAATAGAGGGGAAGGATCACATCCCTCGATCTGCTGGTAATACTTCTTTTGATGCAGCCCAGTATGCCATTGGCCTTTTTGGCAGCAAGAGCACACTGCTGACTCATATCCAGCTTCCCATCCACCATGACCCCCAGGTCCTTTTCTACACTGCTGCTACCTAAGTGAATGTTCCCCAGCCTGTAGCAGTGCATAGGGTTTTTTTTGTCCCAAATGCAGGATTTTACACTTATCCTTACTGAATCTCATAAGATTTCTATTGGCCCACTGTTCCAATTTATCTAGGTCTCCCTGAATCCTGTCCTTGCCCTCCAACGTGTCTACTGGTCCCCCCAGCTTGGTGTCATCCACAAACTTACTGAGAATGCAGTCTATTCCATCATCCAGATCATTGATGAAAATGTTGAACAGAACCGGTCCCAGGACCGACCCCTGGGGCACACCACTCGTGACCGGTTGCCAGCTAGACATGGAACCATTGATTCCTACACACTGAAACCGTTGATCTAGCCAGTTCTCTAGCCACCTTATAGTCCACCTATCCAACCCATACTTCCTTAATTTGCCAATGAGAATGCTGTGGGAAACTGTATCAAAAGCCTTGCTAAAATCAAGGTATAGCACATCAACGGTTCTTCCTGCATCCAGAAAACCAGTCATCTGCTCATAGAAGGAAATGCGATTGGTCAGGCATGATTTACCCTTGGTAAATCCATGCTGACTGTTCCTGATCATTTTATTTTCCTCTAAGTGTTTGAGGATGGATTCTTTGAGAATCTGCTCCATAATTTTGCCAGGGATTGAGGTGAGGCTGACTGGTCTGTAATTCCCTGGATTCTCCTTTTTCCCTTTCTTGAAAATAGGCACTACATTTGCTTTTTTCCAGTCGTCTGGCACCTCCCCCATTCTCCATGAGTTTTGAAAGATAACGGCCAGCGGTGCGGCTATTTCGCTCGGCCAATTCCCTTAGCACCCTTGGATGCAGTTCGTCCGGCCCCATGGACTTGTGCACTTGCAGCTTCTTTAAGCAGTCCCTAACCTGACCTTCCGTCACCAAGGGCCTGTGTTCTTCTCTCCCATCTGCCACACCCATGGTAGTGGGCTGGGAGCTGACCCTGCCTGTGAAAACTGAAGAAAAAAATGCATTGAGCACTTCAGCTTTTTCCTCATCCTCTGTCACAAGGATGCCTGCCCTATTCAGCAAGGGGCCTACACCATCCCTGATCCTCTTTTTGTTACTAATATACTTGTAGAACCCCTTCTTGTTATCTTTTACATCCCTTGCTAGCCGCAACTCCATTTGTCCTTTGGCCTTTCTGATTTTATCCCTGCAGTCCCTAGCAATATCTTTATATGCCTTTTTGGACATCTGACCAAGCTTCCACTTCCTATAAGCTTCCTTTTTATGCTTAAGCTCAGAGCAGAGTTCTCTGCTAAGCCATTCTGGCTGCCTCACATGCTTGTAGCACATGTTTCTAGCATTTCATAGCACTTTGTTTGAAACACCACTCTCATTGACTTTAATTGCCACTATGCGAGTTAGAAAAATCCTGACAGTATATTTCATTGAAATTTACTGATTGATCAAAATTAGTAGAATAATAGAACAATTTGTAGAAATAGTTCAATTTTGACAAAGCTTTCATGGAAGCCAGGCAGGGTTCTGTTGTAAACCTGGTTGGTTCCTGCCAGATTGCTTGTCCAGCTGATTTACAGCTCACCTGGAAGGCACCAGGGAGCACCAGGCCTCCATGGTCTATGGCTGAAGGGTAGCCTTGAACTTGGAGACCCAGAGCATCTAGACTACTGAGGCAACTTGCATTCCCAGCTAGCGGACTCCCAAGAGTCAGGCAGCTTGTATCCAGCTGTCTCATGAGTCAGGGATCTAGGCAAGCTGTTGCAGAGCTGGGGGATATTCAAGGTCATGGCCTTCTGACATCCTAGGGCTGATGGAGAGCCCAGAGGCCCTCTAGATATGTCTACACAGCAAAGAAAAAAATACAGCCATTCCATGCCAGTTGATTCAGACTCATGGGGCTCAGGCTGAGGGACTGTTTGACAAGTGTATAGACTTCTCAGCACAAGCTGGAATCTGTGTTGTCGGAGCTTCCTATATCACAGGGTCCTAAAGCCTAGGCTCCAACCCAGCCTTTATGGTCTACGTGGCAATGAAACATCTTTGCAGCTCAAGTCCTGTGAGCCCAAATTAGATGGCACTGGCCATCCATGGTGGCTAATTGCATTATAGACATAGCTTGATAGGCCTGCCTCTCAAGCTCTGGGCTTCTGAACTCAGCCATAGGTCCCAGGGTCTCCAGAACCCTAGGTTAACTTAGCCTATCAGATGGAATTTTGTTTTAAATACAGAATATACTTTAAATACAGAAGAGGTATAGCATAGCTTTGTCATTCAGATTATGCATCATTGCTATATTTCCCCTAGAATTTAAAATGCAGCTTACGAAATGTGCAGGGTACAAACATTTGAATGGGTTGGGTGGACAAATAGGAAACATGTATCTGCAAAATTGAGTGCAAGTGGAAAACAAAGAGAATTTACCGGTAGTTCAAAAGATCAGGTTGCAAGAACTCAGACAAAAATGATTTAATTTTAATAACCATTGCATAAGAAGTGAAAGAAACCATGACTTTTGTAGCACTATGAAAATCTGCCCTGAAGGAAAAACATTTTGAATATATTCTTCCAACAAATATTATTCCAAAATCAATAAAAAATAATTTTCATAGTACTATTATATTGCTTTCTAATCACATTTTATAGTCATGATTCAAGCCCAATTTTAGTAATGTCAGAAAACTGTAATTGGGACTATTAGCACAGACTATTATTATAGTTGTCTTACACTTCCCATTATGAGACTCTGTTATCAGTTGCTCATAACTTTGCCAAACTTTAACTGTCTGGGCTTCCATTTTCCATGCCAAGAGACTGTGTCTGGCTGCATTGTTTCAGAAAATTTCATTCACTTGCATCTAACAAAGTAGATTGGAGTCCCCAAAAGCTTGTACCTGAAGAAATCTGTTAGTCTGTAAAGTGCCACAGGACTCTCCTTGTTTTTTCTTATCCTCAGTGGTTCAGCTATTTCTAAGAAAGAGGCTAGGGAAAATTACATTGTTCTGCCCATGTTAAATTAAAGAAGCAGTCAATTTTTTACATTCTACTTCCAAGTCTCTTCAACAAGGACATGAAATTTGGCAGAGCGGTGTCCTGTGTCAGGAGGTGATTTATACTAGCTTTATGAAAATTCACCTGAATTTAGCTTATTCAATTTAATTCAGCCCACTTACTCTTTTCCACAGGACCCCTGCCTTATTCAGTGTGCAGAATGGGCTTGCTCTAGGGACGAATTGGGGTTATATAATGAAGAAAACTGTCACTAAGACACTTTTCAGATTTGTTGTGGAAGGTTTGTAATCAATGATTCAGGATCCTGCAAAAAGAGAAGGGAGTTAGTTGAATGCTGTCCTAGAGACCTGGATTCTATCCCCACCTATGCCACAAAGGTCTGACATGATGCTAGGCAAGTCCTTATTTCTCATTTTCTGGATGACTGACTTGTGATCCTGGACTCTGATTTTGAGAAGTGAGTAGGAATGGTAACTTCATTTCACAGGTGATATTAGAGTTTTTCATTTAAATGTGGAATGAAAAATGAACAAATGCTCTTTAGAGTAGGGAGGGAAGGGGGATAATCACCCAGAACTGTTTAAGAGAATTGAAATATTTTGTTTCAATGGTAGATACAAACATGTACGAGGAAGCAATTTCGGGGTTTGCTCTTTCAATAGAAGATACCAGACAGTTCTTCAAACTAGTTCACAGTCTTTACTAGTCCCTAAATTCTAAAACCAAATCAGTGGTCAAAATTTTCTTTTGCTGGTCAATTCTGCATTTTCATCTCAGATTTCAATCGTGTCTCTATCAGCCATTCTTATGTCACCTTTTGGGTTCTGGACTGCAGAAAGATGTTGACAAATTAGAAAGAGTGCACCAGAGGGCAACGAAAATGATTAGGGGGTTAGGACACATGACTTATGAGGAGAGACTGAAGGAACTAGGCTTATTGGCTGTGTTCACACAGCCCTCTTATTTCGAAACAACAGAGGTTGTTTTGAAATAAGATTTAGGCTGTTCAGAAGACGCACGGTTGTTTCGAAACAACGGTTCCCATTGTTTCGAAACAGCGGCGTTGTTTCAAAACAAGTTAAACCCCATGCGGGGATGAAACAACATTGTTTCAAAACGAACAATTGTTTCGAAACAGTGCTGTGCAAACATGTTGTTTCAAAACAACAGTGACTTGTTTTGAAATAACTGTTGCCTGAACCTCCTATTTTGCTTGAAGCTTTTTTCCTTAATTCGAATTAACAAACTGTTAATTCGAATTAAGTTATTTCGAAATAAGGCGTTATTTCGACACAAGTTGTTTCAAAACAACTGTATCGAAGTAACCCCCTGTGTGTGAACACAGCCATTTACTCTTAAGAAGAAAAGACTGAGGGGGTATTTGATAACAACCTTCAGCTACTTGAAGGGGTGTTCCAAAGAGGATGGTGGTAGACTGCTCACAGTAGTAACAGAGGACAGAACAAGGAGCAGTGGTTTCAAGTTGCAGCTGGGGTGGTCAAGGTTGGATATTAAGAAAACCTTTCTTATTAGGAGGGTGGTGAAGTATTGGAATGAGTTACCTAGGGAGGTGGTGGAAGCTCCATCTTTAGAAACATTTAAGGCTCGGTTAGATGGAATCCTGGCTGGGATGCTTTAATATGAGTGGTCCTTCTTTTAGCAGGGGTTTGGACTAGATGTCTTCAGAAGGTCCTTCCCAACCCTATGATTCTATGAAACTTGGCTATTGAAATGAAGCTAACCATAAAGACAACTGCTAGATTGGTCATAAAAATGGAAAAATATGTGAGGGCATATCACCCTGCAGTGTTCCAATCTACACTGGTTGCTCATCCACCAGGTAAAGTTCAGGGTGATGGGTGTTGTTTAAAACTCCTTGTATTTGCTTGTCATCGGTGGTTTTCAGGCATTCTAGGCATCCTGAGGAATGCAGCCATGGGAGAGAGACACCTTATTTGTGACCTTTCTGATTGAAAAACCTCATCAGAGTTCCAGACACCCTGGCTTCACTTTTTACAGGCTGAGAGTTTGTTTATCATCTCTGGGAGAGATGTTGTGAAATGACTGTGGATAAAAACCCAATTTAAGGGAGCTGACAGGTATATCCATACAGTAATTGTCACTTAGTTTATATTTATGCTCTCCAACCCCTAGGGTGACTATCTAAGTTTTGAAATAATAATTGTGGTATGCTAATCAATCTTCCTTCAAATGTTTTCTGTTCCTTGTTTATTTTTAATCTGAAACCTGTTCTTCAAAGAGACATGGATTCTAGTTTTCTATTTTACCTTTTTTTTCCTTTGTATCTTATAGGAACTATTGACAGAGTAGAATCAATCTTTCAAACTGGTTATGATCTAGATTTAAGCTGTAAATGGCCTATATATAAACTACTAAAACTGGTTTACCTATAATTAAGAGATTATCTCTTACTTATTAATACCACCTGTGTACATCCACAATGTTTAATATAATTCTCCCAAGAGCAAGGCTTACAGGATCCAAACATAGTCTCCAGTAGAATTGAAAATAAAGCACAAACTTGACTACGTTTATTATATATTACAGGATGCATGTAGAAAAGTTCCAAAGGCATAGCCGTGTTAGCCTAGTTCAGCAAAATAAGCGAGAAGTCATGTGGCACTTCTAAAGATTAACAAATTAATTTATCATATGAGCTATCATGGAAGAAAATCCCACTTCATCAGACACTTTGAAGATGGGGGAGACTTACAGAATCTAAGGAAAATATATGCAGGGAAGTGTAAGTTGTAGGATAAAATCAGACTGTTACAGCAAGTCAATGCAGTAGCTCAGATTCAAACACTGGTGAACAGCATAAAGAGGAAGATGATGTCAAATCACCTTTTGTAATGAAAAAAATCAAAAGTCCTTATTTAGCCCTAAAACAACACTGTCAAATTTGTCTGTGAATTCCAATTCTGCAGTTTCTCTTTGAAGCCTGATTTGTTGTTCATTTGTTTGAGTACAGCAATTAGCAAATCATCAAGGAAGTGTTTAGCAACACTGAAGTGCTGGTTTTTGAATGTTGTGATTCCTGATGTCATATTCCAAGTTCCAAAGGGGCAGCCATGTTAGTCTAGTAAAGCAAAAACAAAAAAACAAAAAACAAAAAACAAAACAAAACAAAAAAACAAAACAAGGAGTCTTGTGGCTCTTAAAGACTAAGGGTACGTCCACACAGGGCTTTTATTTCGAAACAACACTGGTTGTTTCAAAATAAAAGTCCCTATGTCCAAACGACATTTTCTTGTTTCAAAAGGAGGGAGCTCCTCATTTCAAAACACGAGCCCTCCTTTCAAAACAGCTTAAACCACTTTGCTTTTGAAAGGAGGGTTATTTCGAAACCAGTTGTTTTGAAATAAGCCGTTTGGACATGTTATTTCGAAACAGTCCTGGGGGGAAGGTCCCAACCACCTAGCTAGGGTGCTGAGTGGGGTGCAGGGGGTTGGAGGGTGCCCCCGCCAGCTTCCCCCTGTCTCCCCTTGCAGGGCAGGAGCTGCAGGGGGGCAGAGGAAGCCCCCCCCCCGTGCCCAGCAGGAGCTGTGGGAAGGGAAGGGGAATCCTGGGGGCGGGGCTTCCGGGCCCAGCACAGGGCCTCCCTCCCCCTCCCCTCTCCTATTTCAAAATAGCATGTCACACTGGACATGCTATTTCGATTCCCTCCTTTTTCCTTATTTTGTAATAACTTTTTGTTATTTCGAAATAAGGTGTTTCAAAACAGCTTGTTTCGAAACAAGGGCTTGTGTGTGAACATAGCCTAACAGATTTATTTATCACTTACATGGGAGAAAATCCCACTTTGTCAGATGCTTTCCCTCTTCAAAGCGTCTGACAAAGTGGGATTTTATCCCCTGAAAGTCATGCAATAAATAAATTTTGTTAGTCTTTAAGTTCCACAAGACTCCTTGTTTTTTTTTTTTTCCTGATGTCATATGTGTCCATTTATTCTTTGGTCCAATATATGAGGTGTGTGTGTGGGGGGGGCAATCCTGGCACATGATGGCATAAATCACATTGGTGGATGAGCCAGTGAATGAGCCCTTGGTAGAGTAGCTGGTTTGATGAGGTCCTATGATTGTGGATTTTTTTGTGTAGATATGTGGGCAAAGTTGACATTGTGGTTTGTTGCAGGGATATATGCCTGCTTTAATGGTTCTGTTGTTTGGTTTGTAGTTGCTGCTTAAGGTTGGGGGTGAGTATCTCCTAAGGTTGGGGGGCTGTCTGTAAGTGAAGAGGAGTCTACTTCCAAAACTTGAGAGAATGAGGGATCATCTTGTAGACTAGGCTTTAAATTTTTTGATGATGTGCTGTAGATGTCTAACTTGGGGGTTGTAGATGATGACTTGTGGCATTCTGTTGTTTTTCTTTCTTTAGCATCTCCTGCAATAGTTGACTTCAGGGTGCCCACCTGGCTTTGTCAATCTGTTTCTTCACTTCTGTAGATGGGTATTGTAGTTTTAAGAATGCTTGATGGAGTCCTGAAGATGTCTGTCTCTGTCTGAGGGACTGAAGCAAATGCGGTTATATCTTAGGGCTTGGCTATAGACAATGGGTCATGTGGTGTGTCTTGGATGGAAGTGCAATGGATGTAGGTAACTATACTGATCAGTAAGTTTTTGGTATAGGGTGGTCTTGATGTGTCCATCTCTAATTTGTACTGTCGTGTCCAGAAAGTGGGTCTCCTTTGTGGAGTGTTCAAGGCTAAGTTTGATCGTGGAGTGGAAATTGTTGAAATCTCTGTGGAAATCTTTAGTCTACCCCAGGCCCAGATTATGAAGATGTCATAAATGTAGCATAACTAAAGGAGAGGTTCTTTGGGATGAGACTTGAGGAAGTGTTGTTCTAAGTCAGCCGCAAAAATGTTGCTGCCACTGACTAGAAGGTATAAATTACCTTTAAATCTGAATTGGTTGTGGGTGAGTGCAAAGTCATGAAGTTCAGCCATGAGGTGTGCTGTGGCATCATCTGGGCTTGAGATCTGTCTGTGTGTGGGATGTTAGTGTAAAGAGCTTCTACATCCATAGTGACCAGGATGGTGTCTTCTGGAAATTCACCAAAGGACTGGATTTTTCTCGGGATGTCCATAGTGTCTTGAGGACAGCTATGAGTGTTCCTAACATAGAGTCTGAGGAGACAGTCCAAGTAGCCAAATAAGCCTGCTCTAAGTGTGCCAATGCCTGAGATGATAGGTCATCCAGAATTTTTTTTTTTTTTTTATGGATTTTACGTTGTAGATAGAATATCCCAAGTTGGGGTTTTGATGGTGTGTCTGTCTTCGTTTGTTCCCATGTTGCTTCAGGGAGTTTCTTGAGTGGTTGGTGTAGTTCCTTTTGGTATTCCTATCTGGGATCAGAGAAATGTGGTTTGTTGAACATTGCGTGGGAGAGTTGTTTATAAGCCTCCTAATTGTAATCGGATTTATTCATCATGATGACAGCACCTCCTTTGTCAGCCTCCTTAACAATAATGTCAGAGTTGTTTTTGAGGCTCTGGATGACATTGTGTTCTGCATGGGTGTGATTATAGTGTAAGCCAAGGGACGTTGTTTGTCCATGATGTAAGCCTTTGTACAGTGGTGGAAAAAAAATCAGTGTCGAAGTCTAGTCTTGTTCTGACTGTCATGATGCATTTAATTCAGGCTTTGCACTAATTATGAACTTTTGTTTCTCATTCCTTCAGCCCATTATGTGTACTTCTGTTTGAGTACAACATTAAATTACTGTGCTTCAAGGGTCTCTGTGCAAGGACTGCTGACAATTTGTGTTAATTTGTTCCCAGTTCTGTGCATATTAAAAGGAGCAAGATGTCACTGTGAATGATCCCCTCCAGTGATAACTGGACAAACACTGAGGTCTTTACTGAGTTCACACTCCCTTAAAAATCAATGAGAGTCTTGTCTTGCCTGGTTTAAGTCCTAAAGAAAAAAGTAAATAAGCACTTCATTAGTTATTCCAAAAAATATCTGAGTACTACACTAAGCATTTTTCTTATCTGTAGAACATGCAACATAGAATTAAGTAATCTAAGATCATGAGGATGGAGGCTGAATAAAGAATTGTGACAAATCAAAAAGATGCGCACATCTTTTTCGTGTTACATGTGCCATGGAGGCTCTAATTAGTACACACATTGCTTCTCCCCAGTAAAGTGTAAAAGTTGTGATTTCATAGCTTTAGTGGGATAATTGCCTACTAAAAAATGTGCTACAAATGATGCAAAAAAACTCTAAAAATAATATTCTGCTATCCTAATTTCTATCCCTTGAGGATCATTTGTGCATCTTGCAATATGATCTAATTAACACTAAATTGATCTCTCCCCCCCACCACAAACACTGAAGAATCCTGTTACTGTTTATAATTAAGTCATCAAACACCTCAAAATAGAAAGAGTTATGCAGAGTTACAATTACATGAAAGTAAATAAAATTGGTGGAGCCGTTACAGCATCACAATGCCTGGAGGGAAATATGTTTAAGTGTTCAAATAAAATTTTCCTTTAAGCAGAGTCCTTGGAGTTCTCCAGCATGCTTTAACTGTACAAAAGGAGTAAGACCACTAATAGGTATTTTTCACAGATGGGAAGGATAATAAATTCTATACATTGTTAGCTTAGACCCCATGTTGTTCATGACAAATAGTGGTATGGTTAGGATGCTTTATAAGATAACAGTAAAACTGCAGCTTATCTTTTCTGCATTATAGCTAGAGAAATATTAGGAACTCCAAAAATCAGTTTTTATTTCTTCTGTTGTAAAGTTATATTTGAGTCTCTGTGGTCTAAACATCTGAAGATCAAAAGTTGTTAACATAATAGTCAATAATTTGTTTGGATACCAGAACACCAAGAAAATAGGATGAAAGATGTTTATTTTACAGTGGAAAGTACTGTCAGATTTAGTAATGAAGCTGAATTCAAAAATTTGACCAGAACACTTAATGCTGCAGGAACAGCTATATTATGGCTTTGTCTACACTTTCCAAACTTAGCTTGAATTTATTAATTTGAATGAATAAGTTCAAATATAGTTTGAACTACATTCAAATTTATTAGTTTGAATTAACAACAGGGACTAAGTTGAACTACAGTTAATTTGACTTAACCCCACTTCATGAATTCTTACTAACTGCCCTTAGTTTGAACTACCAAAGTGGACTTAAATGGCCATACTGTGCCAAGATCAAACTAAGGGCTTGGTTCAACCTAAAGGGCAAGTTTTACCAGTTCAAATTAAGCTTTCATTAGTTCAAATTAAGTAATTCCTTAATTCAAACTAATGAAAGACTAGTGTAGACAGGTACTAAGTTTGAATTAAGCCTCCTTAATTCGAACTAACTTGGAGGCGTTGACATAGCCTTAGAGCTTGTTCATGCAGGCTTACTTGTTCAGGTATTTTGGTGTCCATGTTGGCACTGTACTGGCAGAAATGTACTAGGAGAGGGCTTAGATTGCCAGGAGGAAGTGGTTTAGCTTCAGCTGAAAAGGATGAGGGTTTTGTTGGCAGAACTCAAAATTGAGATATTTAGATATTTGCAAGACTGCGCAGGCAGAAAGCAAGTTTTTCTAGTAATACTTTGCAACATAAGATGGACATTTATTCTTTATTTCTCTTTCAGTGACTCTGCAGAGGGGTTTTGCTACCTGTTATGTGTCACTTTGTAATTTGTGCAAGACAAAATCAGAAGTTATCCATAAAATGTGTGAGTCTTAACCCCTTACAGTCTGGCTGCTGTCATGCAAACTGTGATATGGCAGTGAATCTTTGCATCCATGCAGAGCCCCACTGACATCAGATATTCTTCCTGCAGGGATAGGAATCCATTCATACAAGTTGCTTGTAAGATAGGAACCTTACAGACACTTACTTACACCCATGCTATTTAATTGCAAGGAAGCCTACATAGGCATAATTTACATGCTGAGGAGTCAAAAGTGAGTCTGTGAGTCGCAAACTAAAGGATGGATGAGGATATTTGATTTACCTGTTCTGACTTCTCAGCTACATCTAGTTGAACCTCCTTTGCTATAATTGGTATAAATTGACCTAAAGGAATCTTTGAGAAGGAGGGTCTGACTTACATTATCACCTTTGAATTTAGTGTACTGATCATCATGGTTCATAAGGATGAATTTCTTGCTAACTGACTGTATAATGTTCTTCCTTTATGAATGATATAAAAATTATTAATCTTATCAATGCTTTTATACAGAATGTGAAATGCATGGGGCAAATTCAGAAAATATAACCAGAATTCTAATTTGAGTAGCTTTATTAATTTGGACGTGTAGGCTGGGGTTCTATAAAAGGCAGTCAAGTGTCAGCTCCATCTGAATGGTTATGGTAGTCGGGGCCTAACATCTTTAAATTTGAGCTGTCAAGTAAGAGTATAAACACTAGTGGTTTTTTAAAATTTTTCAATACAATTTTTTTCCAGAATATTAAAATAAAAATGCATGTTGCCCAGGAAAATGGTCATATTATATTACATAACTGAATATAAACAATAAATTGTGATGAACCCCAGTGATAAACTCCATCAGATAACAGGCTTTTTAGGACTAAATAATGGCTTTCCTGTACTCCTTGAATATATCAGTGGCTGTGCTGCTCCAGGAGAAGGTCGGGTGCTAGATTATGACTCAGAGTTATGACCTAATCTCCGGTTTCCCATTGGTTAGGTGGGGATCAGGGAACAGAATCTGCATAATTTTATACTGTTGTGGATTATTTTTCTGCTGTATCTGGCCAGTGACCAATGCATTGCACGGGGGGCTGAAACAAAATCAAGATTCAGCCTGTTTTGGCCATCTACCTGTCTACTAGTCATGAAACATGTTGGTGGGGTAGAATCATACTACAGAAGATATTTTTCCTTCATGCACAGGTATCCACAGAAAGGGTAGCAATCACATATTTCAGTAGTGTCAAAACAAACGGTTTCATTTTGATGCCAAAAATCTTGGTTTGATTTTTTTTCCCCAAATGTTTTGGTCAAAGGTGATGTCCTCCCTTGACTAAAGCAAAAGGGTAGGTTTCACAAAAAGACTGGCAGGGAAAGTGGGGGGCTCCCTTTTATAAGTTTTCAGCCAATGGTTGGAACATTCACCTGCGACTTCCGTTCCCCCCTTTCTGATATGGAGAAGGGATGTCAGTTAGGATCTCTCACATTGCAGGAGACCTGGACACTGCACTAAGGGATATTCTGATATGAATCTCTTTCAGTGTTTTCTTTTAGAGCTGTTCTACTTTTTAGAAATAATTAGTCACTGCAGCATATATTTAAACTCGGGTCTTCCACTTTCTAGATGAGTGACTCAGTTACCAGGCTGTAGAGTCATCTTCCTGCTTCTGGGCTGCCAAATGGTGTACAAAGTTCATATTGGTCCAAGAACATGTCTCTTCTTGACCCATTCCTTGTAGTGTCCCTGTATCCATGCTGACTCAGAACTGCCTCATACTTAGTGAATCTTTGGGCAAAATGATATGTTAAGCCCAAACACCCTGTCACTAGTTTGTGTGTGGGTCACATGATCTTAAAATAAGGAAAAATGTGAAGAGGATAGCATATATATTGTTCTTCTTTGTCTTCTTTTACCTTTTAAGCATTTGGATGTCACTGTTCATAAGTTCTCTTTATCAGGCTCCTCTTCCAAGCTGTGTTGTAGATTTAAGTAATGCAATCCTGCATGAATTCATTAGGGTAAAATAAAAAAATATACATTCTTTGGCATTGAGATGAACTGAATTTTCTTTCTCCAAAATAACTCTTTCCCATGAAGAAAAAGTGGTTTGTAGGCTAAGCAAGTTTGTATTGCTTTGCCTAGGCAAATCCCAACTTCTTCCCTCTGCTTTTATAGTATTTATGACTCTTCTTGTTACCCTTAACTGTCATGTTGACAGTTTGAGAGTCAGGCTTCTTGGAATGGGCCAAATCTGCATCAGAAATCACAACATTCTAAAACCAGTGGGTCAGCATTTCAATCTTTGTGATCACTTCATTACTCATTTCCTAACTGTGGTGCTCAGACAGATGAATACCAGATCAAGACTTCAAAAAAAGAAAAAAAAGCTGCTGAGATCAAATTTATTTTCAAATGTCACTGCATTGCTTCAGGACTTAATAGGGACACTGGATTTTTCTCTCATTACAATGGGTGATTTGACTTCATCGTTCTCTGTATGCTGTTCCCCACAGTTTGAATCTTTGTAACTGTTTTGACTTGCACACTATAAAACCTTATGGCAAAGTAAAAGAAATGCTCCTTCACTCTCAATATAGGTTTTAGGTGCTGGTTAATAAAAGTGGTCAAAATAGAATCAGGCTGCCCTAGAGCAGAATCTCACTAGACCCAAACTGGCGTTTTGGTGGTTCTGCACACCAGCTCTACAATTCTACCCACCTCATACTCTGAGGGTACGTCTACACTTGAAGGTTAGTTCCAATTAAGGAGGTTTAATTCAAACTAACTTATTACCTGTCTACACTAGGCTTTCATTAGTTTGAACTAAGAAATTCCTCAACTCAAACTAATGAACACTTAGTTTGAACTAGTAAGACCTGCCATTAAGTTTGAAATAAGCCCTTAGTTCGATTGTTACTTTGCACCAAGGAGAGTGAAGAGGAGGTCTAAGTTTGAACTAAGGGCAGTTAGTTCAAATTAGCAAAGGAGACTAATTCAAACTACCATTAGTTCAAATTAGTCCACATTGTTAATTTGAACTAATAAGTTTGAGTTTAGTTCCAACTAACCTCAAATTTATTAGTTTGAATTAACAAATTTGAACTAACTTTTCCTAATGTAGACATAGCCTGAGTGACTTGGAGGAAGTGCCCATTACCAATGTGGAATCCTGCCTGAATCATCTGGCCCTGACTTCTGGCTTGAAGATAGTCACTGCTACTTGGACAAAAGAGTTATGCTTCTCCAGATCCAAATGGACACTGCTCAATTTTCATATCTGACTCTGGCACTTAATCCTCCCTCCAACGAAACATTAGGGCACTGACTACGTGATTGTAAAATATCCATTCCAAGTGTTGTGAAATTAAAGATGTCCAAGCATGTAGTTAATGCAAAGTATTCTGTGATACTTCAGTCTTCCTAGCCAACTCCCTCCATCCTACCAGGTTTTTTTGTTTGTTTGTTTTTTTTTTAAAGAGAATAGACATGCAAACCTATCTTCATCTTGTTTCCAGACAAATGAGCTGGGAGTCAGGGTGGGAGGTTTTATTTTGTTTCGCTAACAGCTCCTAATCTACCAGTATGCAATGAAGTCAGCAAGCTTGCAACTTCTTATGAACCCGCTTGCTGCAAACAGAAGTCAGTCCAAGTGGCCCACCACATGCAAAGCTGATCTTAAGTAATTTGTTAAACCTGGGCTTCAATTATTCAGTATCAGGTGGGGAAAGGATTCATGATCTAACTTCCCCCTTGCAATGGCATGTCTTTCTGAAGTGGTTCTCTCTTCACCTGGGTTTAATGTATAAGGAAAATATCTTCCCTCTTTTGGGCCAAGAGTATGATTTATCTCCAGGGCCAACTTCTTCTTTCTGCCATAGTGTGTGCAGTGAGTCAGGGTCCCTTGACTGAGGTGATCTCCAAAATACATGGCTAATATCTATAAAGAGTTCTTAGTTATAGGCTACTGCTTCCCAATTGCTGAACATGGCCTGTCTCAGTTTTCCCAATTTCCACTGAAATCTCGATCAGTGGTGAATTGGACACTTCAGCATCCCAAATTGTAGCTAAGAACTTGGCCCTAGCCACCCTGGGCCATGCCTCCAGTTTTCTCAAATTTCCACTGGCAGCCACCCTGAATTATATGTGAGTTTCCACAGTATAGAGAAAAATAGTAATGTTAATATATGGGGGCTGACTGGATAGTGTAGTGGTTAAGCGCACCATAGTGGTTAAGAGTGACGCCCTTTGACACAGGAGACCAGGGTTCAAATCCCGGTGGGTACCTACCTACCTTCCTAGTAGGGGTCCTTGAGCAAAAGACCGCCTGACGTGCTTACCTTGAATATGAGAGTGACATGAACTAGGAGAGTCATGCCGGGTCGGACGTTGCCTGGATTAACAAGGTCCGCACCAGATGCTGGGGAACCAGGACAATATAACAATAAGGGGGCTACTGGAACAAACCATGCATGGACGAGACAAGAGAACCTGGGATTGGTGGAATGCTACTACAACAGTAGACCTAATGAGAGGGGATATATGAAACATATGAGGGAACTATGCATGGACAAAAGACCTACATCCACACTAACTGAGAAACAGCTAGTTACCCAAAGCTTCAACATAGTAAAGAGGCAGCTGCTCTCACACCTGGAGATAGACCAACTCCACATTACATGCTGGACTCAAGAAGAAGCCCCAGAAGAACAACTAGATGTACAGCCAACACCTGAAGCTGGAACTTCACTGCCACCCCCTCCATTACAAAGCACAGCTGCTGATATGAGGCATAAGATCATGGATAAACTAGCTACAGGCAACCCTCGAGACCGATTACCAAGGCTTGCTGGAGAAGTACCATCAGCTAGTATACTAGAAGATGCCAATAGAGCCCTAATGACAATTCCTACTACCACCATCACTGAAACCAATGAACTGGTATACGCTACAGCCTCTGTAATCCTGGAGATGCTTGGCTACACAATCAAAAAGAACAGCAGTACATACCCCCCCTGGAAAATGAGGTTGGAGGATAAGATCAAGGCAACCCGGAGAGAAGTTAGCCGGCTGGTGGAACTACAGAAGGGTGTAGAGATTAAGGATAAGACTCAGCTACTGAAAAAATACAAGGGCTTGACTCCATCTGAAGCCCTAGAGACTGCTAAACAAAGGCTCACAGCACTGGCTACCAGGCTAAGGAGATACACTAGAGAAGCAGAGGCCAAAAAGATAAATGCCCTGTTCTGCAAAGAACCATCCAAGGTGTACTCCCAACTCCAGTGCAACAACACAATAACAGCAGAGCCACCAACAGCAGAAACTGAACAGTACTCAAAGAACATATGGGAGAAAGAGAAGACTCATAACATCAGTGCAAAGGGCTACAGGACCTGAGAAGAGACCACAGCAATCTCCCAGAACAGGAACCAGTCACCATTACAGTAGCAGACATCCAACAGCAGGTGAAGAACATGAAGAGCTGGACAGCACCTGGCCCGGACATGATCCACACCTACTGGCTAAAGAAACTAACAGCAGTGCATGAACGCCTAGCAGCACAGATGAACCAGCTGCTAGCAGCAGGCTCCCACCCAGACTGGCTAACACAAGGAAAGACAGTGCTGATCATGAAAGACCCCCACAAGGGAACAGCACCGTCCAACTACCGGCCAATAACCTGCCTCCCCACAACATGGAAAGTCCTATCAGGCATCATAGCCGCCAAGCTACAGGACCATATTGGCCAGTACATGAGCACAGCTCAGAAGGGCATTGGGAACAACACCAGAGGCTCAAAACACCAGTTGTTCATAGATAGAGCAGTCACCCAAGACTCAAAGTCTAGACAGACCAATCTGAGCACAGCCTGGATTCACTATAGGAAAGCCTAGGACTCAATGCCGCACACATGGATCTGTGAATGTCTGGCGCTCTACAAAGTCAACAGGACACTAAGGACTTTCCTCAAGAACTCAATGGGACTGTGGAAGACAACACTGGAAGTCAACTCAAGACAGCTTGCACAAGTGGCCATCAAGTGTGGCATATACCAAGGTGATGCGCTTTCCCCGCTGCTCTTCTGCATTGGCTTGAACCCCCTCAGCCAGATAATCACAAGGACTGGATATGCGTACAAGTTCAAGAGTGGAACTACCATTAGCCACCTCCTCTACATGGATGACATCAAGCTTTATGCTAAGAATGAACGAGACATCGACTCGCTAATCCACCTGACACGGATCTACAGTGAGGATACTGGGATGTCATTTGGACTGGAGAAGTGTGGCCGGATGGTAGTAAAGAGAGGAAAGGTAGTCAAGACTGATGGGATGGAACTACCAGTAGGCCACATAGCAGACATACAGACCAGCTACAAGTACCTTGGCATCCCACAGTCACATGGGAATCACGATGAGGAGGCAAGGAAGACAACAACATCCAAGTACCACCAGCGGATAAGACAGGTCCTGAAGAGCCAGCTCAATGGGAAGAACAAGATCCATGCCATCAACAGGTACGCCCTGCCGGTCATCGGATACCCCGCAGGTATGGTGAGCTGGCCAAAGGAGGACATGGAGGCTGCCGATGTGAAGACCCAGAAGCTCCTCACAATGTACGGAGGTTTCCACCCCAAGTCCAACACCCAGAGACTGTACACCAGGTGGAAAGAAGGTGGGCGGGGTTTGGTGAGTGTCAAAGCCACTGTCCTGGATGAAACCCAGAGCATCCAGAAGTACATCAGTAAGATGGCACCCAAAGATGAGCTGCTGAGAGAATGCCTGAGGCAGCAGCAGCAGACATGGGAGGAAAATCAAGCAGAAGAAGTGCCATGGCAAGACAAGACCCTGCATGGGATGTACCATCGCCAGATAGCTGAGGTGGCTGACATTGGGAAATCCTACCAGTAACTGGAAAGGGCTGGACTAAAAGACAGCACTGAGCACCAGATCCACTGACGCAGGGGTCTACCACACTAGACAGGACCCAAGGTGCAGACTGTGCAGAGAGGCCTCAGAGACAGTCCAACACATAGTGGCAGGATGTAAGATGCAGGCAGGAACAGCATACACTGAACGGCACAACCAAGTAGCTGGCATTGTGTACAGGAACATCTGCACAGTGTATGGGCTAGACCCTCCCAAGACCAGATGGGAGATTCTATAGAAGGTCATGGAGAATAACAGGGCTAAGATTCTGTGGGACTTCCAGATCCAGACGGATGGGCAGGTACTGGCCAATCAACCAGACATCGTGGTAGTAGACAAGGACCAGAAGACAGTGATGGTGATAGATGTAGCAGTGCCAAGTGACAGCAACATCAGGAAGAAGGAGTATGAGAAGCTGGAGAAGCACCAGGGCCTGAAAGAGGAACTAGAGCGGATGTGGAAAGTAAAGGCCAAAGTGGTCCCGGTGGTGGTAGGAGCACTCGGGGCTGTGACTCCTAAGCTGGGAGAGTGGCTCTAACAGATCCCAGGAACAACATCAGAGCTCTCTGTCCAGAAGAGTGCAGTGCTAGGAACAGCTAAGATACTGTGCAGAACCCTCAAACTCCCAGGCCTGTGGTAGAGGACCCGACGATGAGGAAGACACATACCACCCATAGGGGTGAGAGGTGAATTTTATTTATTTATTTATTTATTTAAATAGAGAGAAAAATCACTTCCATCTAATTTGGCAAACCTTTATGCCTGTCACCCTAGGTGATTGCTTACTTCATACATAGGCCTTGTGTGTGCCTTAGCCAGTGGTCTAAATCTTTTAAAGAAAGCAGCACCAGTACCACTTCTTTCTCCTATTCCTGCTTTCACATTGCTTTTTCAAGCAAAAAAAATAAAAAAATAAAAAGCCCCAGCCTGCCTAAAAATTGAAGTAAATTACTTGACTTTTTTTTTGGTTCAGTTTAAATTATCTGGCAAACTTAATATAAACTCATAAATAATTTTGGTGGTTCTTGAACTGCATTTTTTGGCAAATAAACCCTTCATCTGAAAAATATCACCTAGCACCAGTGTTCCCTCTAATTGTTCATAGGCTCTGTGCACAAAAAATTTTTTTTGTGCAAATGTTCAGAACCAGTGTCCAAATTTGTGTGCACTCCTGTGAGTGTGGTCAAATTTGTGAGTGCAATGACACAAGTATGTATGATGCAAATAATATCTAAATGTTATTTTGATATGGTGATGGAAATGATGTTATAAATTAAAACCTTATTTGAAACACGCTGCTTGAAACTGCCTTCTTAAAGTAGCATAAAAATATTAGCACTGTTGAATTTTTTTTTGGGCTTGCTTTATTTTGCTTTGTGCATGGGTTCACAACCTGTGTGCATGCGCGCACGCACGCACGCACGCACGCGCACACACACACACACACACACACACCCCATAGAGGGAACATAGCCTAGCACTATATATAGTATAGCTGCAAGTTTTGTTTTATAGTAGATAATGGTTAATAATGATGGTTATGGAAACATGATATGCATCCTTTCTTACGTGTGCAGAACCAATGTGCTCAAAGCGGGAAAAATAATGTTCAGATATTTTTGTTAATCAAGTAATTTTCCACTTAGCCTGTCTGGTTTAGCAGTAAGAATTTTATCAAATGAGCTACAAGTTGACCACTGATGAGGAAGGAGTGATTAAGTTTTATCAATATGTAACTAACCTATTTTGGAAGTTCAAAATATTAACTTAAAAAACATACAGAAAAAATTGCACCTTCTCAAATGGTCTTGACCAATAGCATGGAAAGTGAAAATAATGAGAAAATGTGTTCTCTCAGTGGCTGTGATCTGGCCAGAACATAAAGTACTGGAAATCCCAGAAGAAAGCATTCTCTGGGAGTTTTCCAAACAAAGGAGCCTGAGATAAACTTTTGAATGCTTATTTTAAGCAAACTGTTTGAAGTTACACTCTTGCCACAGTCAATGCTTAGTGCAAGTGTAAAAAAAAAGTGGGACATCTTGAGACCCTTCCCTTCTATTTTTCTCCTTGTATGTCATTTGGAAATGCTGAATAAAGCATTTGAAAAAAGATTTTCAAATTATTTAGTACATACAGTCCCCTATTAAAACAAATTCCTGAATATATTATGGAGAGTCACTGAAAGTTGTTGTGCTGCAGTTTTTCTAAAATTTTATAGGAGATGAAACAGTCTGATTGCCTCCTGTATGATCAGTTACTATTTAAAATATTAAATGTTTGAATATATTTACATGTATTAATGTATTTGCTGGCAATACTGATCAATGGGCACACTGCTATCTGACCTTTTTATCATCACCTTTGCTTGCTTATTCAAAAAGCCCCTTTTCATGGTGCTGACTTATCTTTATGAGCAGTCTATTACAATCTGCAGTTCTTACTTGCCTTGCATCTCTAGAGAGACATTATGAGACATGAAGCCTGTTTACTTTCTTTCAAACCTTTTTGTCAGACAGAGGCTGCCCTTTTCCAGATGTCTATTTTATTCCTCCAACTGTGGCAACTGTTTAAAGGTTAGAAAAATCATAAATGCAAGTAGACTACATGCTAGCCATATAGGGCATGAAGGTCACTACTGCTTCCCACAATGGGATTGCAATTTCCCATCAGACACTTTAGCAATCTGATCTGGTTGCTATCAGAAAAGTCAATATTTGCATTCTGTTGAATATGCATGCCCATCTCTGTTTGGAAAAAGGACGGCTTGATATCAGCACTTGTATGATTATCTTGTTTGCATTCACAAGATACTATCAGCAAATCCTCTAATGATTCAAAGACAACACCATAAGGGGTTATTTCATTATTAGAATTAACTCTTTTCTGCTATTCCAAGTAAAACAGGCTTATCATCTTATTTCTTAATACCAAGTAGACCACTGGAAGAACAGCTTGAAGAAAAATGTGAAAGAATATTATTTGGTCATAAAATGCTAAGCAATATGTTATAATATTACAAATACAAGGATGTACCGTATATCAACACCTATAAGCCGAAAATTTTGTGCCTGAAAATTGGCTTCAAAATAGGTGCTCGGCTTAGACTCAAGAGAATACGGTAGACAGCCCCAGCCCAGGAGTTTCCCTGACCATATGACAAGCAGGAGCCCTAGTATTGCCGGGCGGCCATCTTGGGTAGTCGGCTGGGGCTGGGGTTGGAGTGAGGAAGGGACCCCGGCATCTGGAGTGGCCATGTAAAGGGGCTGGGGTGGGGGTCAGCCTGGACATTAGGGGGGGATTCAGGGAGGCCAGGGAAGCAGCGGCTGGGACCGGGGGTTGGGGAGGGGGTCGTGGAGTTGGGGAAAGTGATGGCACAGCTGGAAGGGTTTGGGTGGGTTCAGGGAGACCAGGGAAGGGGCGGCAGGGCTTGGGCATGGGGGGGGTTGGGGAGTCCAGGAAAGTGGCAGGAGGACCCAGGGTTTTTGGGGAGCCCAGGGAAGCAGCGACAGGGACTGGGGATTTGGGGGGGAGCTGGCAGGCTGGGAAGAGCAGCAGCAGGGGTTGGGGGGGTGAGGGGGAAAGGGTGTTGGGGAACAGGGGAGCAACAGTACCCAACTGAGAAGGGAGCAGGGGGCGGCAGGAGGAGCAGGGGGGCAGCAGTGGGGAAGGGGCAGAGAAGGGGGGCAGCGGTGAGGAACCAGGGGGCAGCAGTGGGGAAAGGGCAGAGAAGGGGGGCAGCAGGAGGACTCGGGGGGCAGCAGTGGGGAAGTGGCAGTGAGGGAAAAGGCAGAGCAGGGGGATGCAGCAGGTAGCAGTGAGGGAAGGGTAGAGTAGGGGGTGGCAGTGAGGGGGTGTGAGTAGAAGGAGCAGAAAGCAGCAGTGCGAAAGGGGTGGAGCAGGGGGCAGCAGCAGGAAACTGAGAAGTGAGCAGGGGTGTAGCAGTGAGGAAAGGGCAGAGCAGGGGGCAGCAGGGGTGAGGGAAGTGAGGAAAGGGCAGAGCAGGAAGGCAGGAGTGAGGAATGGACAGCAGGTGGGGGGGCAAGGGAAAAGCAGCAGCAGAGATTTTGGAGTAGAGAAGCTGTCAGAGATTTTGGGGTAGGGAAACTCCAGAGGAAGCCAGCAGCAGTAGGTGGGAGGTTATGGCCAAAGCCAAAAGGGGACCTCAGCTTATACCTGGGACACTAATGTTAGCTTCTTTTTTGGGCTCAGAATTGGGGGGTCGGCTTGTGCCTGGATCGGCTTATACCCGATTATATAACACAACTGTTATTTGTGTTTGTAGTATGTTAGTATGTGGCTTCATTGGGAGCTCTTGAATTAGAATGACCACACACAAGTGTTAGCTTAAAATTCAGCAGTCCAAGAGGACTAACTTCTTTTTGGTATGTCTATTTCTTCAAATCTTTTAAGTTTTCATTTTTGTGGTGGTTATTATTTATTTGTGTTCCTAGAACTTCTAGGAGCCCCAGTCATAGACCAAGGCCCTACTGTGCCAGAGAGTATATAAACATAAACCAGAAATGATGGACCCTGTCCCAAAGATCTTACAATCTAAACGCAAGGTGAGACACAAAGATGGGTGCAGACAGGAAAAAAAAAAAGGAATATAAGGAAACAGCAGCAGCAATGGGCAGCATGTTAGGCAGCAATCTCAGAGCACTGGCAACCTAATTGATGTCAAGCTTTTCATAGTGCTCATAGCAAAAGAGATTTGTGAGGAGGTGAATGAAGTAGTTTTGTGGATCTTTATGATGAATTTCTCTTAAGTGCAAGGAATGGCAGGGGCAACATCAAAAAAGTCCTTGTTTAACAACTTAACAGGTGGGCAGTAGACGCTGACATCTGGGTTTAACAGAGGTGAGAGTTGACTATCTTATGCTGAATGAGAAACGATAGGTAGGATGAGGATAGGTCACGAAGAACCATGGAAGTAAAGACAAATAGCTTATATTTGATGTGGCACAGAAGAGAGGAGCTAGTGAGAGAATGAAAAGAAAGTAGTGACATGGTCAAAGTGATGGACTAGGGAAGTGATAATTTCAGCAGAATTTTGAATGAGTATAAATGAGGCAGAGAAGGTTGTATTTGTCAGGACAGAGAAAAGGATCGTGCAACTGAGAGACAGGATGAGAGTCACTTTGAAAGTTTTATCTCTTCCCAATCAATACATTTTTTTAGCCAGGACTGATCTGGCACAATGATGAATGTTTACTTTTGATGTGCAGTCATGATTTACAAACTATGGCCCCTTCATCTGCTTTGTATGGGCCAATCCCCGAGGTCAGTTGCAGCCATGTTGACTTCAGTAGAGCAATACACAGGGTTCTGCCTACAAAACGAGGGGCTTCAGTCAGTAAATTCAAACCAGATCACGTCACCATTTCTGAAACTGAGTTTTCCAAGTAAGCTAGATTATCCTCTTTTATGGTAAATGGCCCTCATTATCTCAGCTTTCATCTAGGAATCTTTTGACAGGCCTGTCTCAAACAAAAAAGATCATCCTGCAATTATCGTTTCACTTTTCCAAAGAATTTATGAAAACTCAGAACAAATAGAGAACATACATTTGCCAAATTGTTCACATATAATTTGGACACTAATGAATGGGAATCAGTCATTTAAAAGCTTGCAGCTCTGTTTTTACTGCTTCAGCTCACAAATAATACTCTTGCTTTCCAAATAACATGACGCATCCAGTCATATGACATTGTGAGGCACATGCCAACAGTACATTTTTTGACAGTTTCTAAATCACTTACTGAGCTGAGCTTGAGCGTGTTTTTAGATGAGTATAAGATAACATTGTATTCATAAGACAAAAAGCAACATGAATTCAAATCAAATCAAAGGGCTGGAAGGGACCTCATGAGATCATTGAGTCCAACCCCCTGGGAATTGAACCCAGGACCTTCTGCATATTTGTAGCACTCGGGTGCTTCTCTAATACTTAAACTGGCTGTCATATGTTCTTTCCAGGTAATTGCTACCTCACTTAAAAGTAACTATCAATCGTGTTTTTTATGTAATTTCAAATAATTAAGGAGTAGTTCTCTTGAGGATTTCTGACTGACCTTGCCAGGGAGGTTTCTAGGGGGTACTGACATGGCTGTTCTGCTGGGTTTTTTTGTATTTTGTGTTTTTTTTTGTTTGTTTTTTTTAAGGGGTACCACACTAGCCTCTGTGGGCATATCCCACTGGTGGTAGAGGTATTCTTGGAGTGGTTAGCCTGCCTTCATTGGCTTTTTCTGTCTCCCTTTTTCTGGAAGCTACAGCTGTTGGTGTCACTAGCTATGTATATTGCCTCTGCCTGTGTTTTCCAGCTACACTTCCAGGGATGTATATTTCTGTACAGAGCTAGCCACAGTCACTAAAATGGAAAGCAAAAGAGAGAATTCTAGGAAAGTAATGTTGTAGTACAATGAGATTAAAAATAAAGGCTCAATCCTTCTCCCATTTTGGACTCAAAAGACTTCCATCAGTGTAAATAGAAATAGGACTGGGACCCAGGTAAGCTTAATATGCAAGACCAGTGTTTCTCAACCTTTTTGACACAAGGGCCACAGATGTCATTTTTACAACTCTGAAGGGGCATCAGACTCTGCCAGCAGCCTCCCTTCTCTTCTGCACTGCAGCCAGATGGAAGGAATTCAGCCAGGAGGCAGCCTGGCTGCAGCAAGGATACTGCATGCATCCTATAGCTTTGTGCACTCCACTGGGTCCTTACACAGAGGCTCCCTTCTGGCTGCAGAAGATAGCCTCTGTACTAGACTTTGAAAGATCCTGCACATCAAATTATTGGCACCTCTTGTTATTTTTGTCCAGTAATTTTTAATTAATAAAGAATCTGATTCAGTTTTACTATACATTTTAATTACCTGTAAAGTTTATTTTTAGTCATTATCTACAAATAGAATGGGTAGCGTAGCTCATAAAGATCTCCCCCAGCTTGTGGAAACCATAAAATCTAGTGTTGCTCTAAACTGTTTAATGCAATGCAAACTTAAACATTTTGTGTCCTGAACTGACTGCTAAACTTCTAAAGATGGGTCTTAAAGGACTTTGACTTCTTCCTTTGGTTTCATTCCAGGTTTTTCCAAAGGGATTTTATTTTATTTTTTGCCACTTTAATATTTGTGTGTTTGGTTTTAGCCATAAGACAAGCTTCTTCATTCTCTGACCTGCACAAAATGAGGATCCACTAATACCCCATCACCTAACAACAATAACAAAAGAAGTGAAAATAAAATAATACAAAATCCCTTATTTTGCAGCTTCACTATTCAGTATCATGAGAAGCAGTAATCAGCATTTTGGCCACCAAGTTGTGCTATGTGAAACTATAAATGGCATTACTTCCATGATTCCTAGATGGCAGTGTCCAAACCTTTATACTGACCATGCAAATCCCAGTGACTTATATGGAACAGGGGAGACAGGACTGAGCTGTTGTTGCATCTAATCTGTATATATTCAGAATTCATGTGTATATGTTTAGGCATTAGGGAAACAGCGGATGAGGATGTCCTGTTAAATAGCCAGAAGGGAAATCTTTGGCATGGAAGGAAATGATATAAGGGAGATATCTAGTTTTCCAAAGAGGCCAAGTTGTCATCACCACAGAGCTCTCAGCCAACAATCATGGTACTTCCTATGATGGGGTAAAAGTGCATGTCACAAGGCTCACACAAATGTTTCTACCTTTCCCTAGAATGGGGCTGTATGGTATGAGAATTCACAGCTGCTGTAATTGGCCAGCATCATCAAAACCAATATATCTGATTTTGTGTGAGGACTACAGTGTCAGAAAATATTGCCCCAGTGCATCTACTTTCTGATAGTGACAAACTATACCTCCTGTATCACGTCATGTTTTACCACCTGTGATGCAGCAGGAGGGTGAGCAAAGAGAGATACATTAGTTCCAGAATGATTGTTTCTTATGGACAGAGCAATGGTTACTACAGGTCAATTAGGAGCTGCTGCAGCCAGTTCACACTCAGCAAGAGACATGATTAAAACCTGTTGTACAAGAGCCATAAGAAAGGTACAGAAACCAGAGAGGGAGAAGTAGCCCAGAAGAAAGAATTGCAGCCACAAGTGCTAAAAGCAGCCTGTGGCTGCTGGCCATAGGGCATCTGGACTGTGATGTGGAGCAGAAGGTGGAACCAGGTCCCTTCTCACTACAATGGACACTATAGGAGAGACTGATGCCCAGAAGGAAGGGCAGTGGGTGGTGACCTGACCCACCGCAAGGGGGGAGATCATGGGATTTCCCATAGCAGAGCTGGCAAATTGTCACACAACAGAACAGTTTATATGGTGAATCTGTCCAGATATTTTTATTGCTTATATAAATGCATTATAATCAGTAAAGGACTTCAGTCTCCTAACCACCTCTGTGAGGCAGGGAAGGATTGTCCTCCTTTTACAGATGGGGGACTGGGGCAGAGGTTAGATTTATATGAAGTCTGTGGTGCAGTTAGAATTGAACACAAGTTTCCTGAATCTGAGTCCAGTACTCTATCCACTAGAGGCCATTTTTCCAACCTAAACAGAGCTATCCTTATTATCCAAGCATTTCATCAAATATCTGAGCAAGACAGTACACATTGGACCTTGACTCGTTGAGTGCCTATATAAGTATACGTGGACTTCCAAAACACACTAAAATAGTGAAACAGAGAGAGGAAAAAGAGACATGCTGAGCCTGAAAGACATTCACTAGAAAGGAAAATTGAAACCATTTGATGTGTAGGTTTGTTTCTTTAACTTTTATAACATAGATGGGAGGAACAAATGTCTTGGACATTGGGTATCATTACTCCTTTTGTTTTCAGCCTAAATAAATAATGGAACAGTTTATTTTCCCCTACTAAATATCTAAATCCATGTAATGAAAAGATGTTTTCATTTTATCTTGGATAGAAAATTGATAATGAACTGGTTTGTGTTTTATACATTAGTTGAATAACTGAACGTTCATATCAGATCTCATCTTCTCTTCAGCCATCACAACTTAGTGATTAATAAAAGTCTTGATCTTCTCCTGCATCTTAACAAACAGAAACATTTGACACTTAATATATTCCATTTAAACCCATTACAAAATCTATAACCTAAGACAAAGTGGGTACCTATTTGCATGCCATTTGAGAAAGGTAGGGGTGACTTTGACTTTTGATTATCAGAAGATAGATTTTATTTAGGGAGGTAGTAAAAGAAAGTTTATCTATCTATCTATCTTTCTTTCTTTTTTTGGGGGTGGGGGTGGTTTGAAAATATTTCTGAACAATTCATATATTAAAATTTTATGCCCAAGCCATACCATTATTTTTTGTATTGAATCAGTGTAATGGAAATTTTTAAGGATTGAGCGGTTAGCATGCCATACAGTTCCTGTGAAGTTTAAAGGCTTGTGTTCAAGTTTACAGATGTGAACACTCAGATTGAAGTCAATGCCATTTCTCTTATGCATAAATTGTTGTGGGAATAGAACTATAATTCTTCGTGCTACTAGTTGTATTTTTCTTGATCTTGAAAGGAGCTGAGCATATAAAATCACATGTAAGTAAATGGGAGATGCAATGCGTATGACCTCAGAAGATAAAACTTTGTTCTAATGCTGGCATTAAGACCTAGGAAGGAAATTTGGTTCTTAATTCTTACTGGCTAATAGTTGGAAAATATTAAAAACCTAATACAGTACTTGTTATTGGAGTTTGTTCTAACTCTTATCACACTCCTCTTTCTGATATTGTTTGATAAAGACTATTAAAGGGAGCACTAATATAGAAGTTTGGCCAGGACACTAACCTACATTGACAGTTTTACTGCAGAGACTGTACCTTGAAATATATTTTTCTTCTACCAGTCCATACTTCTGGACCATTCCTGAAACAAAGCCAAATCACAAAACATGTATACTGTGCAAATTTGTTGGCTGGCTTTTACGCTTTTTAAAATATTTATCTTGATTTCTCTCCTTTTAATTTAACAGTAAGACACATGTTTTCATTTAAATTTCCCTATCATCTAACAATATAAATAAAAGGTGCTCTGGAATTTCTAAAGCAAATATGACAATAAAAGTAGTACTCAGGTCCAGAAGGCCAAGTGTTTGACCTCCCATATCAGACAAGATCTTTTAAATATTCATTATCATTAACCCCCCAACTTCAGTTAAATCTTTTAAAAGTGCCTAAAGTGAATAACTGTAATTTTATTGTTGTAGTTCTTGTCCCTTCTCTATTATTTTATCCTCAGTTATTGTTTCCCATACAAATTAGATTATAATTTCTTTAGGGTAGGACCCGTATATGGGGCTGTTCCTGGGAGAAGTGGGGTTCAGAGTCAATTGGCATATGGAGGCCCCTGTCCCCCACCTCTGTGCTGGTGGGGCAGGAGGGACTGGCCCAAAGTTTGGGGTCTGAGCTCCCACCTACTCCTGGGCTGGCTGTTTTACACGAGGGGTGGGCTGAGCCAGCCCAGAGGCCAGGTTCTACACTCCCACCCTACCCCATGCTTTCACTTTGCTGCCAAAAGCAGTGTGGGGGGGTGCAATATGGCAGTAGGGAGCAGTGGTACAGGGCCTGTGGAACCACAGGGCCCAGGGCAGTCACACCACTAAGAATAGCAGTGCCCATATCATTTTGTTTCTCCTGTGAAGTGTCTAGCATACTTTTCAATTCTATAGCTAAAGAGAAATGTATGCACACACTTTTAGAAATAATCCAGTAGGATATGCTAGACGTGCTCCCCAAAGACATGAATGTCACAGCTCTTTGCTTGGTAGTGAAACTACACCTTTTTGTACATTGTTAGCAATAGAGCTGTCATGTACTGTGAATTCATAGTATATTATTTCCTGCATTTGTTGAATCATTAATACAATGAAATGGGTGTTACCTTGATACCAGTCTACAAATATCAACAACAGAGTAGCATATGTTAAACATACAAATTCATGCTGAGATGTGTTGA
The DNA here is from genome assembly GCA_007922195.1 of Podocnemis expansa. Classification (NCBI taxonomy): domain Eukaryota; kingdom Metazoa; phylum Chordata; order Testudines; family Podocnemididae; genus Podocnemis; species Podocnemis expansa. The sequence goes on from ML681966.1 coordinate 22,826,472, forward strand.
GATGAGCATGCACAAGGTTGGGCAAACAGGAGCACTGTCCCTCCCCAGTAATCATTAAAGTCATAGAACTCTTCTGGATTCAGAGCAATGGGTGTAGAGCAAGTTTCAGACAGAGCAGGGGTAGGGGGGAAATGGGCACCTTACAGAGCTAGATGGGAGAGGGGAAAATAATGAGTTCTTCCCAGGAATGACAAGTTCCCCAGCATTTGAATCTTAACAACTGCTTTAATTTGCTGTTACAGTGTGACATGATCCTATGAGTTACACTTCCTTGCATTTATTTTTCTTTCATTCTTTAAGTTCCCTCATCTTTAAAGCATCTGATGAAGTGGGATTTTCTCCCACGAAAATGCATGTGATAAATAAATTTGTTAGTCTTTAAGTGCCACAGAACTCCTTGTTTATTTTGCTTTCCGGGTATGTTTCTCTTTTGTGGTAATTGTGAGCTAGGTAACTGTGTTCACAGATCATGAATTTTAATAACTAACTTCAATATTTGTTGAAACTTAATTTAAGCTCATGCAGTATGTTACCACGCTAAACAGTTTTGGCAAAAGTCATTCAGTACAATCTTCACCAAGAATACATATTGGTGGTCTGTGCTTTTGTTCCTACTCTAATTGTTTTATATCTTCAAAAGCCTGTGTATTGCCAACATGGTTTAAAGCTGGACTAAGTTCTGGATAAACCTTCAAAACATCAGATGAAGTGGGATTTTCTCCCACAAAAGCTCATGTGATAAATAAATCCGTTAGTCTTTAACTGCCACAGGACTCCTTGCTTATTTTGCTGGACTAGACTAACACAGCTGCCCCTTTAGAACATGCTAAGGGCTATAACCTATTTATAACCATCTCTTCATTTCCTTCATAAGAAAAAAAAATCAATGTGAAGGCTAATGTCCAGTCACAAATGAATATAAAACACTGTCCTGAAATGAAGCTGGTATCCTAAAGGAACTGTGACGAGACAGGTATCCATTCTGGCAGCAAACAATTTTTAATAGTTTTAAGTGTGCAAGACTATTATGATAAACTTACCACTTCAGAGCAACTGCATTTGTGTTTCCAATCAGTGGTCCAGGAAAGGCAGAAGCTCTCTGGTTTGTAGCTCCCCAAGCCTTTGCTTCCCCTGGGTAGAGACTTGTGTCTCCTTTCTGATGCAGGTTATGGTCAGATTTCACAGTTCCCTGCCTTCTCTTTAGCTCCCAATAAAGGCATTCTACTAAAACCTAACTGCTTGCTTTGTCTTCTGAGACAATATCGGGGTGATTGCTACAGATTGTTACCACACTGCACTGGCTATGCAATCCTTTTTTTATTCTTAAGGTAAAAAGCATTACAGAGAAAACATTATAAACAACAAAAGAATGTGCATGCACACTAACAAGTTTACTATATATCAGTGTACCTTAGGAGTTTCTTTGTGGATACAAGTTCATCAGACCTTTGAGAACAGATACCCAGTCATGTGTGGCCTTTGTAGACCAAGTGCTTTGAGTTCTTCCCTATGGACTGGGGTTCTTTATGGACAAGGGTCCTCTCCATTTTCTGGATCAGGAAGCTGGCCTTGGGTCAGTTTACAGGGTTTTCTCCAATTCAGCTTTTATCCGAAAACCTTGCCTTTGTCTGTTGGTCTCTGGAGAATCCAGTATGAACTAGTATATGCATATTTTCCTATGATGTGGTGTACAAACTCCATACTGTGGAAAAAAGGGTAAAGGAGCAACTCTGAGTCTAGGAGGCTCCACCCACCTGCATCTGCAGGGCATATATTCAATGCAAGGGGAGCATACCAAGGCACAGCACAGCTTGGTCAGGGCAAGGGAGCAGCCCAACACTTGTAGCTGCTTCAAGGAATAGCAGGAGTCCTATGTTGCCCAAAGTAGACATCAGTGTAGAATTGCAGGCTGCTCCCAGTAGATGGTGGAAGAACCTCTGGACCTCTTTCAGTTGAGTATTCTTTGCAAGGCACTAGGTGCTACAACTGATCAGACCTGAGTCACAGAAAGACATTATGAGCTAGTTCTCCAACTGCTAGTGGACACTGCCCCCCCCCATCACAACCACTGCAGAATGTGGGCATTGGCCCAGTCTGATACAAAAATGCTGCTGAAGCAAATAATTTAAAGCCAAGAATAGCAGCAATGACATGGCCAGCTGATGCAGTAGATAACTGCCCAGTGGCAGCAGCAGCTCCTATGGGACCTGGCAGCACAACAACAGGAACTGAAACAATGCCTGTTCTAGAAGCTAATGACACTCGTGCAGCCTCAGCAAGCATGTAATATCTTAGAATCAGTACCCCAAGACAATGTCCTCAGGCCTAGAGTTCCTGTTAAACTTTCAAAAATGGGCTCTGTTATGACCCAGATTCCTTCTTGGTCAGCTGAAAGTGGGAAATCACATGGACACTAACTGTGTGGGGTTGTCTGCCATCCTGGCCTACTCTGTGATCTTAAGTTTGGATTGAAAGCACTTAGGGAGATCTTGAAGGTACAGGACAGAGACCAACTGGAGGAAACTGGCCCAGCTTGGAAATGATGGGAATAACCATGCTGAAGGAACCGGTGAACAGTGACAAGACAGAGAGGACCCTAAAGAAGTTATATCCCCCTAGACAGAAAACTGAGCCAGGTTTCCCTCTAACCAAGGGTACCCAAAGTTATAAGCATCAAATGGCTAATGGAAGAAGTGAATTTTATGAGGGAACAGTGGGGAGAAAAGGGCTGTTGGCAAAATGAGAAGATTGAGCCCTGGTGGCTCCACTTCATTCCAAAATAAACAACTTTACTGGGTAACATGGAACTCCCAAATCCAATAGGCAGGGGCTTCAGTTCCAGGTTCCCAAGAGATTTTAACCAGATGGTGTTACACCTGCCTCACTTGGCCCCTGAGGACAGAGAAGATTCTGGAAGGGATGATTCTCAATTTTATCTGACCTGGGATGCATAAGAAGTTATCAAAATTCTGCACTTTGTGCCAAATGGCAGAGCCCAAGACAATGCTGAAGATTCCTCCTTCTCATTAAGTAGAGAAACTTGATTCAAACAGGCATCATAGTAATAGGGCCTGTGGAGACAAGTGTATCATGATACTGTCACATCAGTGATAACAGATTATCCAAGTCTGTCCTGAGGCTATTCCCCTCCACTTGACTAATGCACCCACTATCATGATTGAACTCTTGAAGATCTTCATGAAGGAGGGTGTAGCCAGAGAAATAGTGATGGGCCATATGTACAGTTTTTCATTTAGGTTAATATAACAGCTGTTTGAACAGCTAAAGATTTAATCCTTTGTGACATCAGCCTACTACGCAAAAGCAGTCAAGTGGAGTGGTTCACTAGAACCTTCAAGGAAAATTTGTAAAGAATTTTGTGGCTTCAGACCCTCTACAGTGTGATCTACTACTGCTACCTCTACTGTTTGCCGTATGGGAGGTCCCTCAAGCCTCCACAGGATTTTTGCCATTTGAACTACTGAGAGGCAGGGGCATCGCTGGCCGGGGCAGGGACCCGGGGCATGGGCCTAGGCCCTACCCCGGCCCACAGGTCCTGCCCCCTGAGCAGGGCCAGGGTCAGGGCCAGGTGTGGCCACGCCGCCATGGGTGGCCAGGCCCCCCATCCCTGGCGGGGGATGGGGCGGCTGCGGCTGCCGGGTCCCAAATCTCCAGCCTGATTGGGTCAGAGATCCGGGGCACTGGCACTGGGGTTCGGGGCATGTGCCCTGTGGTGCTCAGCACCAGCAATGCCCCTGCTGAGAGGAAGCAGTTCAGGAAGATTTTGGAGCTCCTTCAGAGAGCGTGGAAGGAACAGGGAACCTAGGCTTATGGGCTTGGTTGTAGAAGAACCTAAAAGCAATAGCCTAAAAACACTTATTATTTTTAAAATTAAAATGTCACTAAAGCTTGGCAGCAACAAGAATGCAGCTGCCACAGAGGGAACTTAGTTACAGAAGTTTGAATCTAGTGATATCATATTGTTATTACTTCTGTGATCTGAATCAAAACTTTTGGCCAAATAGCAAGGACCAGATGAGGTGATAATGAGGATGGGGCCAGTCAACTATAAGGTTTGTCAATCTCAAAATAAATGTAAAGCAAAAGGAGACACAGATATACAATGTCAACCTCTTTGAGGCCTGGGAAGATCAGGAGGGTTTGCTCATAACACCATATGTACCTGAACCAGAGCTATGATCCCAAACCCTAATGTGTCTGGACCCATTGCTGATGCAAATGGAGGAAGAGCTCTGACATGAAGAATAGTCACAAATGCTATATCTGGTCTAGACAAGTGCTGTTTTTAACCCACCCAAGACATTTGCATTGATCTACAAAGACATTACAACCAAGCAAAAGTGGAAATCACAGGAGAGCCATTTTGCCCTGTGAAGAAGAATGTGGGTAGTGTTTCACAAACAGCTGTAGGGTATGCTAGTTTTAGAACTCATCAAAGAGTTCCACAGCAGGTAGAGGAACTTTACTGTGCTGATGCCAAAAACATATGGGTTGACATGACTCTGCATAGACTTTAGAAAAGTCAATGCAAAACACAAGATTGAAGCATGCCCAGTGCCCTAGGTAGATGAGCTACTCTAGAGGCTGGAGACTGCTAGATATGTCTCATCAGACCTAACAAAAGAACCCACTGATGGCAGAACTATGAGAAAAAAATTCCTTCCCTTCCCCCTTCATCTTATTGTAGTCATAAACATTTTGATTTGACCTCTGTGGGGTCACAGCCATCTTTTAGCAGTTAATGGACCAAGGGGTACAAACATACAACCAGTACCCAGCCACTTACATTGATGACATAGTCACTATAGTTGCAGTTGGAAAGACTCCATGAAGCATGCAATTCTGGTACTTTGGCCCCTTGAGAAGGTGGGATTTACAGTGAATCTGGCCAATTATCATCAAGCAGAAAGGGAAGTGATGTATCTCAGTGATATGGGAAGGACCAGCTGCACATGCTGATTGACAAAGCCCAAGAACTAGCTCCCTTCCTGATGTCATTGACTAAAAAACAAGTATGATTCTTCCTGGGATGTGGCCAGCTATTACAGGCATTTTATGCCAGAGTTTGCTATTATAGCAGTGCCCCCTCTCCCTCAGTGAAAGACATTATCCTTCAAAAAGTTAAATGGATGGAGACTTGCAATCTCCAATCCCTTAAAGAGCCATCTAACTCAGGAGACAATGTTCTTACATTTGACTTGAGACAGTTCAGTGGGCAGATGGACTTGTAGGATGTGGGCCTCAGGCTCTCTCTTTATTATTAAAGTACAACTTACAAATTTAGAATTACTTATAATATTTTTACTTAACTGTAATCAAAAACAAAACAATTAAGAAATTTAGATCCTACAAGTTGAAGCATGAAGGGGCCTATAATGTTTAGCATATATAGCATGTAAATGTACTGTAATGCCAACTACAACAGTGCCATGCAAATGCTCGTTCTCACATTCAAATAACATAAAAAGGAAGCAGGCAGCATTATCTCCTGTCAGTGTAAACAAACCTGTTTGTCATGAAAGTTCCGTAAACAAGAAGTAGGACTGAATGGACTTCTTTGAGGTGAATTAAACAAAAGAAATTGTATTTCTCATCTTTTTTTTACAGTGCAAATATTTGTAGTAAAAATAACATAAAGCCAATTCTGTACACTTGATTTCAATTATAACACAAACAAAGTGTACTGTATATATTGATTTCAATTATAACACAAACAAATATATTTGAAAATATAGAAAAACATCAATAATATAACACTGAAATTCTATGGTTTAACTGTGTAATAAAACTGTGCTTAATAGTGACTACTGGTATTTTTAATTTAATTAATTTATTTTGCACAAATCATATGCATTAACTGCAATTAATTGACAACCCTACTCAAAACAGTACTTGTGAAAAGTCTTTCTACCCTAAACTAATGGATTCACATAACCCTTTTGTCTGAAGTGGAGAGAGCTCATGATTAATATTTCTTGGCAGTTATGTAAATTAAACATTGCCTTGACAGCCAGTCTCAAGTTTGTGACCTATGCAAGCACTAGTACCGCTCAACATAATGGTGTCATGTTACAACTATGAATATGGCAATATACATAAAATGTATTTTCAGATGGGGCTAAATACTCTGATGCCTGTGTTAAATCTTCTGGACATGCCTCCTGTGAACCAGATGTTTCTAGAAGTTTGCTCAGTTTGACTGAGCTGACTGTTAGAGTAGTAGATAAAATTGTTGTATATTCTCTCTCCTTAGTTTCCCTTACTAATGGAGTTAGAAGTTGTATTGAACTGCCATTACCTTGGCATTAGAAGCTGTATTGAACTAAAGAGCAATTATGACTAGCAAGAGTGCTGGATTTGTGAGGAAACTGTATATAAATATGGTGTCAATTTGAAATTATTTACACTGCAATTCAGGTGAAACACTTCAAATGCTGTGGTGTTTCTTGACCCACCAAGCTCAACATCACTGCAAATACAGAATATCTTTACATGAGAAGAGGAAGAAGAGAGGATTTAGATTAGTATAGGGATATATTTAAGGCACTTGTACTCAGCAAAAAGTGACTTACTAGATATTTATTTATTCACATTCAAGAACCACGTGAACCAGTTGATGCATATGATTTATTTAAAGCTCTGTCACATAAGTATTGTGAATTATGTGATTCCATAATAATAACTAGGTTTTGGGATGTGCAATACAAAATGACCTAAGTGATAGGTAGAGAGACAAAGTGGGTGAGGTAATATCTTTTATTGGACCAAATTCTGTCAGTGAGCAGCACAAGATTTCACACTTACCCAGAGCTTACACTCTTCTGAAGAGCTCTGAATAAGTCAGTAGCTTACAGGTCCTGGATCTGACACCATTTTTGGCAATGGGGGTACTTAAAAAACCAGTTACCTATGCCCTAAAATTGTCAGTTTGCTGAAGTGTGCCCAATGGCTGTTATAGTCTCCCAGAGTTCATTCTAGTATACTGTTCTGATTTCATGGCTGCTTGACAATATACACAAGTGACACACAGATTGCAAGGAAATCTCTAGACGTGTGTGCATGCACACACGCACACTTACAGAGAAAGCATAAGAGAGAGACAAATCTATCAAAACATAGCAAAAACTTTAACACATGAACCTACCTCAGTTTCCTCATCTGTCCTGACAGTCCTTTAGGATTTAGTCAGTGTCTGTTAGTAGAACCCTGCAAATCCACTGGTATCTGCATATCTGCATTCATGGATGTTGATATTTGCAGCACATTTTTTTTCTGAATGGATAATGATATAAATATTGTATTTAAAGCCCAGCAAATCTGTGGGTATCTGCAGATAGCCATGCATCAACTCTCAGACTGTGGCTTGGATGTGGACATAAATTTTGTATACATGCATGTCCATGCTTTATTAGAGAGTCTAGGATTCTTCTTCATCCTCTCGCTTCAGTTTTCCAGTTTGTCAGTACCATTTTAAACATTAATTCTGTCCTCCAAATGCTTGCAGCCCCCCCCCCACTGGATCATCTGCAACTTTTATAAGTGTATTCTTTATCATTTTTTGAATCATTTGTGAAATTCTTGAATAGAACCCAATTCATAAGAGATCCCTGTGGGACCCTATGCAATATGTTTTTCCAGCTTGACTCTGAACCATTGATAACTGCTCTTAGAATACAGTTATCAAATTAGTTATGCACCCACCTTTTATTTAAGTCCCTTTGGCTATGTTTCCCTAGTTGGCTTATGTGAGATGCTATTAAAAGTTCCAGAGGGGTGGCCATGTTAGTCAGTATACAGAAAAAACAATGAGAGTCTTGTGGCACCTTAAAGACTTAACAAATTTCTTCGAGCATAAGCTTTCATGGGTTTCAACTTAGTCTTTAAGTTTCCAAAGGATGCTCATTGTTTTTGATGTATACAGACTTACATGACTACCCTGTCACTGTTTTTACTATTAAAAACCTTGTTAAAGTCAAGATATTTGCCATCTTTTGTTTCCTCCATAGCTTATTACCCTGTCAAAGAAGGATACTAGGTTGAATTGACATATTGTTCTTGGCAAATGCCGGTTGATTGTTAATTATCACCCTATTATCTTTTAGGTGGCTCACAAAATGATTGATTTGATTATTTGCTCCATTATCTTTCCAGGTGCCAAACTTAAACTGACTGGTCTATTATGCCATGGGTTGTCCTTATTCCCCTTATTATTGATAGCTATTTGCCCTTTTCCAGTCCTCTGGGATCTATCCAGTCTCCCAGTTTTTCAAAGATAATTGCTCATGGCTCCGAGCTCTCTTTAGAAATGTAAATACTGTACTTTCCTGAAGTATTTTAGAGTTTATTTTTCTCCAGGCCCTGCCGATTTGAAGACAGCCTTAGGCATGTCAGATGTGTCCATATGATATACCAGGGGTGGCCAAACTTACGGAACTCAAGAGCCACAGAAGTCAATTATTAAACCTTCGAGAGCCGCACTGAGGCGAATAACCATGTATTTTTACCTACTCCAAAATTACTAAGCTTAAAATTCATTGCACATTTTAATTTTCTGTAAAAACAGGGCAAATATTGGTCCTACTAATGTCAGATACTAATAATTATTTAAGGTTACCATGAAACTAGGCCTTTACAGTAAAAACTTAGCTGTCCCTAGATGTAGAACACTATAGCCTCGTGGCAAGTTTTTTAAAAATCTGGGCAGTAACTTGTCAATGCAGCAGGTAAAAGCTCTCTGAGATGCTGATCTCTAAGTATTGCACAACGTTTTGAATTTCATTGTAGAATATGATGGTTCACAGCAGTAAGTTATGCCAAAAATGGAAAGTAATCTACGTTCAGTTTTAAACCTTTCTCCTTTGTATTTTCATTTCCTAGTATTCCACATCATGTTTAGGACTTGTAAAAAATGATTTTATTTTAACAAGTACACTGCAATAGGGCCTATGAGAAAATCTAAACATGCTATGGCTTCTCTGACCATGTCATGCTTCCCTCCCCCACTCCCGCTGCCGCTTCCCTGCTGTCTCTTACTATGCTGCTGCTTCTCTACTCTCCCCAACCATGCTGCACTTCTGCCCCCTACCCCACCCCATGCTCCTGCTTCCCTCCCAACATTTCTGCCAATAAACTTTTTCACTAGAATACTCATGGACAGTGAAAACAAAAGGTCTAAGGACTCAATCAGAAATAATTCATTTTGAAATGAAAGTAATAGTAAGGGAAAACACTCCTCTCATCTTCATCCTGTGAAGAGAGGTTGTGTTCACATAGCAGTCTTATTTTGAAACAACAGAGGTTGTTCTGAAATAAGAAACAACATGTTCACACGACGTACCATTGTTTTGAAACAACGGCATTGTTTCAAAACAACTTAAACCCCATTTGGTGACGGGACAACATTGTTCCAAAATGATTGTTTCAAAACAATCCCATCAGAACATGTTATTTTGAAACGATGGTGACTCGTTTCGAAATAACTGTTGTCCGAACATGCTATTTCGCTTTGTTTTTTTCCTTAATTCGAATTAACATTTTCTTAACTTGAATTAACTTATTTCGAAATAACGCCTTATTTCGATACAAGTCATTTCGAAACAACTTGTATCGAAATAACCCCATATGTGAACATAGCCAGATGCACACAGGGACATCTTTTCAACTGTTCAGAATCACAACAGATCAATGAGAATTTATGGGGATATAAAGTGCAAGATCAGAGCCTGTTTCAGTATGTGCTTTGGAGTCCGTGCACAGAAAATATTATGGAAAAAATCCTGTTGAGTTTATTCAGTTTGGGGTCAGGCCTGTATAAATTCTAAATACCATTATTTAGTTTTTATAATACAAAGTAAAATCTTTATTGGTGAGCAATTTTTTTCAGAAAGTTTACAACACAATTTTCCATCCTCAGCTCTTTGAAACAATTACTCTCTTGTCTAATGGGCTCATATACCCATAGAGTCATTCATGAAGACTGCACTGAAATATAAATGGATTTTGACTACTGGTATACAACAAAGGAAAAATAATATATGTTGAATGCTATTTTATCAGTGGAAGTATAGTGCTGCTATCGAACTTTGCAGTGAATGTAAATTATCTTGGTAATTGACTTAGTTATTTTAATTAAAATTTTCTTATAAAATAAATGTACTAGCAGTTCCTTCTGCAAACAGATGACATACTGATGTTGCAGGCACATTTGTTCAATGGACTTAAGGAATTTTTTTTTTCTAAAGCCAGTTTTCTGTAGTGGTGGTCTATGCTAAATCTAAACCATTTTGCTTGCTGAAAATGAACCATGATCCATAATAAGTACTTGTAACATTCTTTAAATTAATAGAGGTTTTTTAAATAACCTTTTGACAGTAGTCAGTGGTTTTGGATGTAACACGTGTCAATTTTCAGTCATTTCTGATGATTCTTATTTAATTCTCAAAATAGAAATACAAGAGAAATAATTTTGCATTATATTGCAATATCTCGAAATGCCAGGTGATTTTTAAAAAAGAGAAAAGCAATTGTAAATTAATTTAAGTTTAAATTGCTAGATTATCATCACTTATCTGTAGTTCACTGTAGACTTGCTCTTGATCAATTTATGTTGCCAGTTTTAAAAATATTTACCCAGAAAACAGTATCAAAAAGGGAAAGTATTTAAAAAATCATGCACTCAGCTCAGACTTTTCCTTGCTGGTGCTACTTTCATTTTGCCTCTGTGTGCATCCAGTTTGTCCAATGAATGAAGCCTGTGATGTTGTAATTAAAGACTGTATCATAATGCATACAGACAAGGAGGGTAGAATTAATATTGTGTGGGTAAACTGTAGAATCTGACATGTCTTTGCACCTGATGACATTGCTTTTCCCTGCTGGCTCTCACAATGCTGCCCCTCCCCTCCCAGCTCTTACCACGCTGCTTTTTCCTGCCGGATCTCACAATGCTGCCTCTCCTCTCCCTTCCCCTCCCAGCTCTTACCAGGCTGCTTTTTCCCCCCGCAAGCGCTCAGCATGCTGCTCCTCCCCTCTCAGCTCTTACCATGTTGCTTTTCCCCGCTGGGTCTCAAAATGCTGCCCCTCCCCCAGCTCTGACCATGCCGCTTTTTTCTGCCGGCTCTGACCACGCTGCTTCTCCCCTGTCAGCTCTCACCATGCTGCCGCCGCCACCTCTCTGTTGTCTCTGACAATTGCAAATTTCTTGCTCCTGGCTCCCGCCATGCCACCCCTTCCCTTCCGTGCTCTCCTGGGAGCAGGGCCGTCCTTAAGGGGGGGCAGGAGGGGCAATCGCTCTAGGCCCAGCGCTTTGGGGGGCCTTGCACTTTTGGAGGATCCCACGCAGCTGGCTAGAGTAAGGAAATGGAGCTTTTTCAAGCTGTGGGACTAGGGAGCAGCTCTGGCTGGTCAGGGAAGGGGGAAGGGAATTGGGACAGGCAGCGTTTGTTTACATAACTCTTAAGTAGCCACCTTCCCACAAATGCTCCCTGAGGGGAAGAGAAAGGGCGAGTGTTGAGATAAAACTTTATAGAGCCAGCCTCAGTCAAGCAAACGGGGACAAAGTTAGGAGAATGTCACATCCCCAACCTTTACAAAACAGGACCATCTCTTTGAATTTACATCAGCATCTCCAGAAAGTGTTTGAGATATTAAAGAACTTTTATCCTTCTACATTTAACAAGACTTTTCAGTCTTCAGGGATGTCTTTTTGAGCAAACTTCTATATGCAGATAATCTATTTTACCAGAGAGAGAAGACCCCAGGCTAGCACTCATATGGAAATACTGGGTTTTTAGGGTTAATGGCCACCAATCAACACATTAAAGAAGTTTTTTGTCCTTCCTTCTGCACTGTAAATATACCCCATTGTCACTGATTGCGGTCATACCATCAGTCCCAAAGCATGGCAAAGAGAAAAGCAACTGTGGCCATGTGAATCTAGTTTAGCAAAACAAACAAGGAATCCTGTGGCACTTTTAAAGACTAACAAATTTATTTATTTGTTAGCTTTTAAAAGTGCCACAAGACTCCTTGTTTGCTTTACATCACAGTATCTGAGAGGAGGCCAAAGGTCCCTTGTTTCTTCCTCTCATCCTCAAACAGTACCTGAGTTTCATTACTTAGATCACCTGCAAAGCAATGAGGAATGTATAAATACATATATTAAAATAAGATGGAAAAGCAGAGAGTCATGCAGCATAAAGGAAATAACATACGGTGCTTTAAGGTGAGAGAGGACCAGAATTTATTTCTCGATATCATCCAAAAATAGCATCTCTCTATCTGAATTTTCAATTTAACAAAAACTTGATCTAAGAAAAATTTTTAAACCTGTAAAATTGTGTGCCCATCTTGAACAGAAAACCAGAACCACAAAGAAGAGTACCTCCAGATACTCTTCTCCACTTGGCTGTGAGGTTGATGAATCATCACCATGACACATTCAGTATTGCCTACCCTAAACATCAAAAATAGTCACAAGTCTGGCTTAAATATATCATTAAAACTCACGTAAAGATAAAGAGATGTTTAAAGAAATAATAAATGGGGGGGAGCTATTTTCTCTGACTTCAGGGTTTTGAGCCTTTAGGATAAAGTCAGGTCATAGAATCATAGGGTTGGAAGGGACCTCATAGGTCATCTAGTCCAACCCCCTGCCAGAGGCAGGACCACTCCCACTAAACCATCCCACTCTTGGTTTTGTCCAGCTGGGCCTTAAACACCTCCAAAGATGGAGATTCCACCACCTCTGTAGGCAGCTCATTCCAATGCTTCACCACTCGCCTAGTAAAAAAAGTTTTTTCTAATATCCAGCCTCGACCTTCCTAACTGTAACTTGAGACCATTGCTCCTCGTTCTGTCCTCCGTTACTACCGAGAATAGTTCAGCTCCCTCCTCCTTGGAGCATCCCTTCAAGTAGTTGAAGGTTGCTATCAAATCCCCCCTCAATCTTCTCTTCTGCAGACTAAATAAGCCTAATGCTTTCAGTATTTCCTCACAGGGCTTGTGCTCCAGCCCCTTGATCATTTTGGTTGCCCTCCACTGAACACTCTCTAGCATGTCCCTGTCCTTTTTATAGTGGGGGCCCAAAACTGAACACAGTATTCTAGATGTGGCCTCACCAGTGCAGAAGAGAGGGGAGTGATCACATCCCTTGATCTGCTAGTAACACGTCGTTTGATGCAGCCCAGTATGCCATTGGTCTTTTAGCAACAAGAACACACTGCTGACTCATATCCAGCTTCCCATCCACCATGACCCCCAGGTCCTTTTCTACACTGCTGCTACCTAGGTGAATGTTCCCCAGCCTGTAGCAGTGCATGGGGTTTTTCCATCCCAAGTGCAGGATTTTACACTTCTCCTTACTAAACCTCATAAGATTTCTAGTGGTGCAGTGTTCCAATTTATCTAGGTCTCCCTGAATCCTGTCCTTGCCCTCCAACGTGTCTACTGGCCACCCCAGCTTGGTGTCATCCGCAAATTTACTGAGTGTGCAGTCTATTCCATCATCCAGATCATTGATGAAAATGTTGAACAGAACTGGCTTCAGGACCAACCCCTGGGGCACACCATTCATGACTGGTTGCCAGCTAGACATGGGACCATTGATTCCTACATGCTGAACCCATTGATCTAGCCACTTTTCTATCCACCTTATAGTCCACCTATCCAACCCATACTTCCTTAATTTGCCAATGAGAATGCTGTGGGAAACTGTATTAAAAGCCTTGCTAAAATCAAGGTATATGACATCAGTGGTTCTCCCTGCGTCCAGAAAAACAGTCATTTGATCATAGAAGGAAATGAGATTGGTCATGCATGATTTACCCTTGGTAAATCCATGCTGACTGTTCCTGATCACTTTATTTTCCTCTAAGTGTTTGAGGATGGATTCTTTGAGAACCTGCTCCATAATTTTTCCAGGGATTGAGGTGAGGCTGACAGGTCTGTAATTTCCCGGATCGTCCGTTTTCGAAAATAGGTACTATATTTGCTTTTTTTCCAATCCTCTGGCACCTCCCCCATTCTCCATGAGTTTTGAAAGATACTGGCCAGCGGTGCTGCTATCTCATCGGCTAATTCCCTTAGCACTCTTGGATGCAGTTCATCCGGCCCCATGGACTTGTGCACATCCAGCTTCTTTAAGCAGTCCCTAACCTGACCTTCCGTCACCAAGGGCCTGTCGTCTTCTCTCCCATCTGCCACACCCATGATAGTGGGCTGGGAGCTGACCCTGCCCGTGAAAACTGAACCAAAAAACGCATTGAGCACCTCAGCTTTTTCCTCATCCTCAGTCACAAGGATGCCTGCCCTATTCAGCAAGGGGCCTACACCATCCCTGATCCTCTTCTTGTTATTAACATACTTGTAGAACCCATTCTTGTTATACTTTACATCCCTCGCTAGCCACAACTGCATTTGTCCTTTGGCCTTTCTGATTTTATCTCTGCAGTCTCTAGCAATATCTCTATATGTCTGCTTTGTCATCTGACCAAGCTTCCACTTCCTGTAAGCTTCCTTTTTATGTTTAAGCTCAGAGCAGAGTTCTCTGCTAAGCCATTCTGGCTGCTTCACATGTTTGTTCTTTCTCCTAATTGGAATGGCAACTTTCTGCGCCCTTAGCACGGTTTCTTTAAAATATAACCAACTCTTTTGGACTCCTTTCCCCTTCAGATTAGCTTCCCAAGGGATCCTGCCCATCAGTTCCCTGAGGGAGCCAAAATCTGCTTTTTTGAAGTCCAGGGTTTTTGTTTTGCTTCTTTCCTTCCTTCCTTTAATCAGGATCCTGAACTCAACCATGTCATGGTCACTACTGTCTAGCTTGCCATTTACCTTTACGTCCCTGACCAATTCTTCCCTGTTTGTGAGGAGCAGGTCAAGCGGTGGAAGGTCCCTAGTTGGTTCCTCTAGCATTTGTACTAGAAAGTTCTCCCCAACATTCTCTAAAAACTTCCTAGATTGCCCATGCACTGCTGTATTATCCTCCCAGCAAATGTCAGGGTAATTGAAGTCCCCCATGAGCACCAGGGCCTGTGATCTAGAAGCTTCCGCTAGTTGTCCATAGAACACCTCATCCACCTCCTGCTTCTGGTCTGGTGGTCTATAGCACACACCCACCACAACATCCCCCTTGTTGCTTTCCCCTCTCAATGTAACCCACAGACTTTCTATTGGCACGCTTCCACTTCCATAATGGAGCTCTGAGCAGTCATAGAGCTCTTTTACATATAGTGCTAGTCCTCCCCCTCTTCTTCCCTGCCTGTCTTTCCTGAACAGTTTATACCCATCCATGGCATAGCTCCAGTCGTGCAGACTATCCCACCATGTCTCCGTTATTCCTGTAATATCATAGCTCCTTGTCTGTGCTAGTATTACCAATTCTTCTTGCTTATTTCCCAGGCTCCTCGCATTAGTGTACAGGCACCTAAGATACCCAGTCGATTCCCCTACTTTGTCATGTTGATTTCCAGTTCTATTACATAAACCTCCTTGCATTTTTTCTTGGAGTTCTCCTCCCCCACTCTCCTCACATATTGGGGCTTCAGCAGAGCAATTAAGACATTTATTTGACACCCCCCCCCATGTTCCAACTACTTTCTCTTTTATTGCTGTTGATACAGTCCCAGCACCCCCCAAGTTCCATCCCTTCCCCCATATCACCCACATTGTTACTTACCTGTGGGCTTTGGTCTCCTTCCCCCGTTGAACCTAGTTTAAAGCCCTCCTCACTAGATCAGCCAGTCTGTGGCCAAACACGCTTTTCCTCTTCCTGGACAGGTGAAGGCCATCTCTGCCTATCAATCTTCTGTCCTGAAACAGGACTCCATGGTCATGGAAGCCAAATCCCTCCTGACCACACAATCTTCGCAGCCAGGCATTCACCTCTAGGATGCCCCTGTGTCTCCTCAGGCCTCTAGCCTTGACTGGAAGGATCGAGGAGAACACCTCCTGTGCTCCAAACTCCTTCACCCTCGCTCCCAGAGCCCTGAAGTCACCTTTGATCTGCTGAGGATCACCTCTTGCAGTATCATTGGTACCCACATGGATAAGAAGCATGGGGTAGTAGTCCCAGGGGCGGATGATTTTAGATAATCCCTCCGTTACATCATGGATACGGGCACCTGGCAGGCAGCATACCTCTCTAGAGGCCTTGTCAGGGCGACAGATGGGTGCCTCCGTTCCTCTCAGGAGGGAGTCCCCAATCACCACAACCCTATGTTTCCTCTTAGTTGAGATGGCTGTGATCTGGCCAGCCTTTGGGGTGGATGGCATCTCCTCTACCTCCTTTAGTGTGTCCAGCACCGCATAACGGTTCCTCACCACAATGGATGGTGGGATGTGAGCAGGCGTGGAGCACTGTCTACTGCCAGAAGTGACCAGCTGCCAGTGTCCTTCCTCTGCTATAGGCATCCCATCCGTTTCCAGAGCTGTGGCAGTAGCCCTTGGCATTGGGATAGGGACCTCCTCCTTGCAGATCTCATCGTGGACACTGTCAAGGAACTTTTCCAGGGCATAAATACCCCTGAGTCATGACACCTCCTCCTGTAACTCTCCTACCTGTTTTCGAAGAGATGCCACCAGAAGGTACCTATCACATAGGCTCATCTCCCTAGCCTGATCACCAGTGGCAGGAAAATGAAGGCCACACTCCCTACAATTCCACACCAGGGTCTGGGTGGAGATATCCATGGACAGACAGTCTGTCTGGCTACAAAGAGAGGCAAAGGAAACAGCAGGGGCGCTGGCACCAGCAGTACGGCTCTTCTTCACCATCTCGGCGTCACCAAACTCCTTCGCAAACTCCCCTGTTTGCAGTCCCCTGTTCACAAGCTTCCTCTGGTCGCTCAAACAGTGGCTTTTAAAGGCCTTCTCTGCCTAGGTCAGCCCTTGCCCCTTGTTAGTCACACAGGGGCAGGCCAATCACAAGGCTGCTAGAAGCTGGTGATTAAAGGTGATCAGGGAACAATGGTGCAAACAGCCCCCACCCAATCACACAAGCACAGTTCCACAACTAACAGCAAGCACCTGTGGGAAAAAGACACAAGCAACTCACCTGTAGGGAAAAAGACACAAACACACAGTCAGCAAACCACCTGTAGGGAAAAAGACGCAGCAATCACTTACCTTGGACGCACCTGGCACCAACTCCTTCCCTCGCGAATTCCCCTGTTTTCAGTCCTGTCTTCGCAACCTGATGCCAAAATCATAGCTTTGCTCCTCTTCTCTCAAAGCACAACCCCTTGGTTAGGCTGGTAGCCAGAATTTAGGCCAGAATGCTGTGGGGAGACGCAGACCTTCCACTTGTCCAAGGTGGGGGTGCACAACAGTATCCCCCATCCTGTGTGCCCACTGCTGTGATGCATTGCCTAAGGCAGATGGAGGGTTCAGGTCCACCCACAGTAGCTTGGGTTCTCTGGGTAGCTCTTACTGACAGCTTCGCTCCTGCTTTCATCCTGGACGGGACAGAACCTTGGGTGGAAGAGGAAGAGCAAGGGATAGGGTTCTGTACTGAGGGAATGTTTAACGCCCCAACAAGGAAGAGGCTGGAGCTACTAGCACGGGCTGCACTTTTTGACAGGAGAACTGATCACCTGCTTCCATCCCACTGTGAAGTGCAGCACCTGCCACTGCTGCTCCGCATCTGACTGAGGCTGCTATGCCCATGTTAAAAAGAGAGGTGACCATGGCCTTTCTGTCCCCCTTGACAGGTGGGGGTGGGGGCTAAGGGCAACAATAAAAAATTTGCATCGGAGTGTAAACCCTGGGTACTGAAGCTGACATAGTGTATGGTGCAAGGTACTCTATCTTGTTGACTCCTGGTGGAAATAAAGATGTCCTAAGCCTGGGAACTGCAATACATGTGGCTAACAGCAAGTTCCTGTAGTTCTGCAGCGTGCAAAATGGAAACGACAAAAGGAGGGAGTTCAAAGCTGAGAATATAGGCTTCTCTGGGGCTGATTTTTCTCAGTCTTTCAGGAGCTGAGAATATGGCTAGTGACCACCTCCTTTTCCTGCTGCCTCTGACTGTTTCTCCAGCCTAGATCCAGCAAGTAGTCAGTGCTTCTGAACAGTATGGAGGTCAGTACATTAGTGCTAAATCTGTTATCAAATAGGGCTGTTCTTAAATGTTGTTTAAAATTAAGATGGGCCCAGTTCACAAACTGTTAGTTGGCAGCCAATCTTATCTAAGTTGGTCTAATGTAAACAAGTCACAGTTGGTTTGAAATTGTATTCTAGACATTAGCTTTCAACTCTATTGAAAGCATGGTTGAATTTGTCCCTGATGTAGGCTTCTGAAATAAACAAATACACACACATTTTCAAGTGGGGTATACCAGTTGATTATATTCATTGGTTTTACAAACAGTGACCAAACAACTCATGTTAATACTGTTGCATTGGTTTAAACCATTTCAGTTGGGGTTTAAGACTTATATTTACATGATGCCTATTGTAAAATAGTATAGGAAACTGCTAGGTATGTGAATGGTCTTTGCCTGATTATTAATACACATATTAAAGATACTTGAAACAGGCAATCTTTTGATTCAAAGGCAAGCTACTGATAGCAGTGAATTTTCAAAGCATTATATGTGGCTATAGCTAAGATTCCCATTATTTTTTAATGAATCATGTGAGTAAAGGTCTTGCACAAATTTTTGAAAGTTTAAAGGTTGGTGTTTTATATCTAGCTTGGGTCTAATTAAAGGTGAAAAAAACAACAAGGAGTTGTGTGGCACTTGAAGACTAACAGATTTATTTTTTGCATGAGCTTTCGTGGGAGAAGATCCCACTTCCTCAGATGCTTCGAAGATGGGTGAACTTACAGAAAGGAATGAAACTAAATGCAAGGGGGTGTAAAACATAGGATCGGGTCATAAAGTAACAGCAAATCACAGCAGTTTACAGGCTCAAACCATGGGAAGCCTGAAGTCAAATTACCCTTTGTAATAGGAAAAGAATCCATAGTCTCGATTCAGTCCTGCTTTCACAGAATTTTGCTTGCATATTAATTCAAGTTCAGCTGTCTCTCTTTGAAGTCTTGATGTCCCAGGTACAGTTCTAACGACAGTCGTTAACAAATCCATCATCCGGTGATTAGGAAGATGGAAGTGCTCAGCAACTGGTTTCTCTGTTCTTCGATTTCTGATATTAGCTCTGTGCTCATTCAGTCTCTTACAGAGCGATCGTCCTGTTTGTCCAATATATAAGGTGTAGGGGCATTTCTTGCACATGATGGCATAGACCACATTAGTAGATGAGCAGGTAAATGAGTCTTTGATGGAGTAGCAGGCTTGATTAGGACCTATGATGGTGTCTGTTGTGTAGATATGTGGGCAGACTTGGTTTTTTGCAGGGGTGTGTGCCTGCTTCAGTGTTCCTGTTGTTAGATCTGTAGTTGCTGGTGAGTATCTGTTTAAGATTAGGGGGCTGCCTATAAGCAAGCAGTGGTCTGTCTCCTAATGCTTGAGAGAGAGAGAGGGATCATCTTTTAGAATAGGCTGTAGGTCCTTAATGATCTTTTGCAGAGGTCTGACTTGAGGATTGTATGTAGTGACTAGTGCTGTTCTGTTGCTTTCTTTCTTGGGTGTCTCCTGTAGTAGATGACTTTGGGGAACCCGTCTAGCTCTGTCAATTTGTTTTCTTACTTCCCCAGGTGGGTACTGTAGTTTCAAGAATGCTTGATAGAGATCCTCAAGATGTCTGTCCTTGTCTGAGGGATCACAGCAGGTGCGGTTATATCTTAGGGCTTGGCTGTAGACAATGGATCGTGTGGTGTGTTCAGGATGGAAGCTCGAAGGATGTAGGTAACTGTACCGATCAGTAGGTTTTCGGTATAGGGTGGTGGTGATGTGTCTATCCCTGATTTGTACTGTAGTGTCAGGAAAGTGGATCTCCTGTGTTGAGTGTTCCAGGCTCTAGATGGTAATTCTTCAAAGATTATTAGCAAACCTATCTATTGGTGAGGGCATCCAGAAAGAATACAATCAAACAAATCCTGTGACCGTCCTAAAACAAACTGTTGAATTAACAAGCTGATGCCATTGCACAAAGGTGACTATGACTGATGAGCATAGTATTACTAGGTTCAGAGATTTATTGACTTAAAATAATAGCTGTAGTCCTAGCACAGCCAACTGATTTTTCTGTTTGAATTAAGTTTTAGCTGGAGTCTCTCTATATATAGTATATATTAGTTTGTGAAACATTTTAACACAGTGATTACCAACTTCATTTGTTTGAGGGCCACAGATATTTGTGCAGCCCAGGAAGGCCCCAGTCTCCACCAGCAGGCCTCTTTCTCCTCCTTGCACTGCAGCCAGCTGGCAGTAGTTCAGTGATGAGGCTGCCTCCTTGATGATCTCCCATTCCTCTGCTTGCAGCAGGGAAACCACACATACGCCCCATTCACTACACCCAGATCCCTCAGCACTGGCTCCCTTCTGCATCCAGGGGGTTGGAGATGCAAATCCGTGTTCCCTTCCCTCTGGCTCTAGCAAGGACTTCAACACTTTGCTGTGCTCCCTACTATAGCCAAGGCGGGGGAGAGCTGATCTCCCGTCTCCCAGACTGCAGCAGACAAACTATACACATCCTGTAGAACTGTGCACTCCAGCTGGCTCTTCAGGCAGTGGCTCCCTTTTGCAGCCAGTGGACGGGGAGAGGCCAGCCGCTTTGAAAGATCCTAAAGGCCATGGATTGGGAAACACTGCTTTAACACCTCTAATAAAGCTCAGGGTGGGTTCTTAGCTTGTGGATAAATATTATTTTTGTAGAAAAAGCTATGAAATAAAACTGGATGTTTCCTAGGCAGGACACTGTTGATTATTTTCTGGGGGAATATCTTTATTTTCCCCTTTCTTTTTCATTTGTTTGTAATATTTAATGGACAAAACAGAGTGAGTGACTTTTCCTGAGCAAGGAGATGAGTATAAAATCATTATTAGAGAGAGATGTCCTGTTAGATCATAAACTTTACTTTCCTGCAAAAGCAAGACCGATTCTTCAATTGACATATACGATATTAATAGATACCATTCTGATTCTCATCAAATATGTTATTTAAAAGTTCTAAGCCTAGTTAAAAGATAATGTACTCTCAAACAAGATAAACGGAATTAACAGGTGAATTCCTAGAAAATTAGGGCTGTATTCTTTGATCCTTAAAAATTATTCTGAGTTATCTATCTAGCCAGTAGAGGATTCTCTCTCACTCTATGGTCTTCCTATCTCCTTGAACCCAGATGCTCCTTGGATGACCAAACTGCCTATAGAGGTCAATTTGCTGTTTACTGAAAAATTCTAATATGATAGACAATATGATGAGATTTTCATGAAGCAGTAGCTTGTTAAAATTGGGGCTTCCTGTCTATTAATTCAATTTGTCCTGCTTTACTTCACTAAAACTCAGCCAATATATACGGACGGTTCTCATGTTTTCTTCTCTGTCAAAGGAGAAAAATCTATAAAGTTTGAGCTGCAGTGAATTGTACAAGAGATGCAGTTATAATCAACAGCTTATTCTTGGAGTTATTTCACCTTTGTCCTTTTATTTTCAAATGTCTATTAAAAAATTGTTTGATTCTGCTGTAACAAGATGCAAAACAGAAGGTTCATGCATGAGGACATAGGACTGCTACTTTTCATCTTCTCATTACCAGGTTCCTGCATCATGTATTTAAATCCTGCATGAGTGGTATAATTACTAAATCAGAACAGTAATTGATATAATTTAGCTTTAACCAGGATGTGAAGGGAGTTGCGGTCTTTCTTAAGAACAGAAGGAGCTGGGGTTCTGGACAGAGGTCCTATAAGAAACAACAAAATACAACCATGCTTGGATGAATTTGAGGCTGCAGTTTCTCTTGTGTTTTTTGTTTAGGATAGCAAGAAAGCCAAAATGCTGGGATGAATTTGTTTGGTTTTTAAATGTTATGCTCATATATTGTTCAAAGCAGAGTAAGAACTTCACGTGCATATTACTCTGTATTCCAAAATTTATTTTTCTTATTTGGCCTCAATAAGCACTGGTGTGAAATTTTGTGTTTTGTGAAATTTTAAGGTAGTATTTTTTAATAAGTAATTTAGTATTTTCCAAATCTAAAATGACACTGTGTGGTCTGATTCTAACAACAGAGTGCTGATATCAGATTAAGATATTAGGGGCCTCTGTATTTTGGATGATAAAGCAAAGCTGCACAGTCTGAAAGAAATAGTATTTACTGCATGTCAGTTTGACTCCTATCTACAGAATACAGAAGATACATAGGTAGTTGGTATGGCTTGACAGAGAGTGAAACTTGTTGCAATGAGGAGAAATATGACTAGGGATGACATTTAGTTTAGTTTTGCCTGGCTGTGGTAAAGTTTGGATCCAGATGTGAAGTTTAAGGGCAGGAATCCACTATTAGGCTGTGTCTATCCCATTTAGTTGTATGTACTTTTGCAGATGAAGGCTATGTAGTTAGTGTTCTTAACTGATAGACTAAATGTCATGTTTGATATATCACCAGATTGCCCTTTCTAAGAGGATGCCATGGAATAAGGTATGCAAGAATCATGTTTCCCTGCCAATCTCATTCAAACTTTATGGATTCTTGCTATTAGCTCACCCTTTATAGTGTCAACATATATTTTTTGTGCATTCTAAACATTTGTGTGACCCTGAAATGTGTTTAATAAGTAAAGTGACTGAATTTGAGAGGACTTTTATTGTACTTTGGTGAGTGTCTCTGGGATTTTATTGTGCTCTTGTGAGTGTCTGAGACTGACAGCCATGTGATGTGAATTAAAAACCTGGAGTCACAGTTCTTCTCCAGTAGAAAACTGTATCTGCACAAGTTTGCTCACTTGCATCCTTTATTCTTTTCATTTGTTAATTAATGCATAATTTATCATGTTTCACTTTGATTTCAGACAGCAAAATTTGCAAGACTGTAGTGATAACATTAATAAAAGATAGAGGGTCATGACAGTGCTAGTCTGAAGACATTTTCTAGGAGAATCGTACATGAGGAAGAGTTCTGTTGGATTTGTGAAACACAAACTTTAGGATTTTCTCCTGTGTGCCTAAAGTGCATCATATTTCTTTTGAACACAAGAACAGTTCTGGTTCCATGAAAAAAATGATTTATATTTGATCTAGATTGTTGCTGCTCAGAATCTTAAGTTGGATCAGGAGTAACCATAGCAGAATAGAATCTCATTCTATTTACATATGAAAGCTGGTATCTTAGATAATATTAATGGCTAAATATTTTAAAGATATTTTGCCTTTCCATCTTTGTTACCATATTCAATCCTTTTTCACCTTTTGGAATCTGATTTCCCTTCTGACTGTAGGTCATACTCTTCCACACACACATTAAATAGTCTCTTACTTTTCAAGTAGTCCCACTGAAATCAGTCTCTTTCTGTACACCATAGGATAACTCGTGAAGCTAGGTGCTGATCAACATGAGTAAGCAGATGTAATTGTAATCTACCCCTGTGAAAAGAGAGGATTTTAATGTATAGCATTTATTTTATTCTCAGCCTCTAAATATTAATGGTTTCACATGTTTGCTTTCTACGGCTCAGCATATCAGTAATAAAAATAGGTAAAATGTAATGTTTTTTCTCTTCAGTCTGAAGCAGTAGCATATCAGAACATAACATATCAAGCATTTCCAATCACAGGCAGTGAGATACATTTTCTGATGCGAGGCAAACACTATTGTATGCAGAAAAAAATTGGTCTCTAAAATATTCAACAAAGTCTTTTTCAGATTGTATACTTGCAGCATAAATTTATAACTAAAATGTGTGGTACTGTACTGCTTATTTGACTGTTTCAAGGTTCATACCAACTTTGGAGTGCATATTTAACATTATTGATAGTTTGGAGGAGTAGAGTATTTACTAACAATCTCTTTGGGCATGTATACACTTAGACTTGAATTTGAACTGATGACAATCAATCCAAATTCAATTAAGTGCATGGCCACACTTGCTTTCCTCAATTTGAAATGAGGAACTCCTTAGTTCAAATTGATGAAAGTTGACTTTGAAGTGGTCAAACCTCATTTGACTTCAAAGTTGTGGTCAGTTGGAACTCAGTAGTTCATACTGACCTAGTGTGGCCATGTCAATTCAAACTCACTGAGTTCAAACTGACAAGGATTGACCTTCTTCCCAGGGTGCCATTGTTTCACTACCATAAAGCCAGGGAGACAAACTGTTGCACTGCCAACCACCTGCCACTTTCACAAAGAGTTTGAAGCCATCTTCAGCAGGGATCACACATCCACTCCCAAGACTTCTGTGGACACCTCAAAGGCCCTGGGACCACCAGTTTCCCGTATAAACCCTGACAAGGAGGTGTTAGATGTGGAAGTGGAGCTGGAAAATGCTCCTGAGCCAGGAAGCAGCTTAGTGGACATTGGTGGGAGCCATGAGGTGCCTCTGGTTATGAATAAAATAGGATAAGAGTTGATGGAATGTGCTGGAGTGGAAATTGTGATCAATATAGTTACCTACATCCCACTTCAAAATTAAATTTAGTCTGGAACACTCCAAATGGGAGATCCACTTTCTGCACACTACAGTACAAGTTAGGGAAGGACATGTAAGCACCATCCTATACGAAAACTCTACTGATAGGTATAGTTACCTACATGCCTTGAGCTTTCATCCAAAACACACCGCAAGATCAATTGTCTGCAGCCAAGGCCCTAAGATATGATCACATTTGCTCTGAGCCCTTGAATAGAGACAGAGACTTTCAGGATCATATCAAGCATTTTTAAAACTACAGTACCCACCTGCAGAAGTGAAGAAACAGACTGACAGAGCCAGGAGGGTACAATGAAGTCAACTACTAAAGGAAAAGCCCCAAAAAACCAACAGAACACCATAAGTGATCACCTAGAACCTCCGAGTCAGACCTCTACAGTACATTATCAAGGATCTGTAGCCTATTTCACAACACGGTCCCTCATACCCTCAAGCCTTAGGAGATACTCACTTACAGACAGTCCTCCAACCTTCAGGAGATACTCACCAGGATCTACAGATCTAACAACAGAACCATTAAAGCAGACACAGATCTCTGCAACCATCCTGCCAATTTTGCCCACGTATCTGCACAAAAGACAAGTTTTGGATGTGCTCCAGAGGGACATTACAAGCCACGAAACTCACCTGGGCTGAATAAGAATTTTATATATGGACTTTGAAGTCGTATGTATGCATTTGATTGCTTTTACCACTTAACATCTCTTTTCTCATTTATTCTGTTCTTTCATAATAAAAATTAGTTGTAGACACTAAGGCTGTGTCCACACATAGTTAAATCAATTTAACTTAAATTGATTTAATAAAATTGCTATAAAATCATTTAATTAATTTAAGCTAAATCAATTTAACAGGTCCACACCAGAAAGTCAAATCAAACTAGCATGTCCAGGGACAGGACTTGCTGGTTCAATTTAGGAGAGGGACACCCTGGAAGGTGTAGCAAGATGGCCCTCTAGAAGGACCATGCCCCCACCCAATATATGAATAGAGAAAGGCACCCTGGGAAGGAGAAGGGGAAAATTGTTAAATCGAAACAACCTTTAAATCAAAAAGTATGTCCACATAGCATTATTTTCATATAGTGGTTTCAATCTACGCTTCAGTGTGATTTAAAACGAGGTTTTATTGAATCACTGTAACTTTCCTTGTTTTGAAATGACGGAGCTTATCATTTTGATTCAATAAAATGTGTGGACCTACACTTTTTAAAATCAAAATAACAGTGTTATTTCAATTTTAAAGCTGTGTGTGGACATACTTTAAAAGATTAGCTGACAAAATGGTATCTTGGGTAAGATCTAAACTAATATTTATCTGGTAATGTGACTGGCTCTCTGGAGATCAAGAGAATGCTTTGTTTAGTGACTAGAACTTTAAATAGGAGCCAGAAACTAGAATGCAATTAAGGGGGGCAGGTGAGGTGCTTTTTGTTTGTTTTATTTGTTTTTGGTTTTGTTTTGCTTCCTGATATCCAGTGCGGGTAAGCAAGACCACACTTTATAATTCGTTGGTGAATCTAACTTCAGTGTTAGCCACCAGTTTTCGGAGATTCTGCTCTCCTTTCTGCAGCCAGCCCTTCCTTGCCTGGTCCTGGGCATTTTTATTGTGGGCTACCATAGGTACCTTGGGGCACAACTGGATAATATAAAATACAATGTCAAATCCAGTATTAGTATTATTTGCCACACTGAAAGGTTCTTTGTTTCTTTTGTCAAAAACACAGAAAGCAGTCCTTTACAAAGCTTTGATATGTCTTCCCATTGTGTCCCTGATTCTAGTAGACTCCAGAAATGCAAAAAAAGGTCTTAGTTATCTGTGCATAATATTGAATACATTTTGTTGATATTCACTAGGGATTTAGTTCATACATATTTGCAAGATACATAATTAACACTGACATTTCTGTTGTGTAATCCTAGTTTTTTAGTTTCAGAACAATCAGTATCCTACAGTTCTAGGATTATGTATGTGTTTTAATGGGACTTGACTGATAATTGTAGGTTGAAATTATTGAAGACTTTAGGAGACTGGAGGATATTGATTTGGAATTCAGTTGTTCTGAAGTGAAAGATCCAACACAAATACAAAAGTATGTTGCAGAAAGTACAAACCCATATACCATGAACTTACATAATCCATGAATAGGCTATTTTTTTTTTCATTTAACTACTGAAGAATCTTCTTGCTCTTGGATTTGACTTATAATTGGAAGAAGCATAATTCCAAGTAAAAATATTACTTTTTTAACCAAATCAAGCTAAATTGCATTTTTTTTAACATGCTCTTTCAGAGCAAACTCAGTTATTAGCAAAGTAATGTTTTGTTAAATGCAATGATAGTCTGTTACACACAAAATCTTTGCTAATATAGAACATTTCCTGTCATGCCATACAAGACAGATTTTATATATATATAAAAGTGACAGCAACATCAGGAAGAAGGAGTATGAGAAGCTGGAGAAGTACCAGGGCCTGAAAGAGGAACTAGAGCGGATGTGGAAAGTGAAGGCCAAAGTGGTCCC
>ML681966.1:22858568-22961722 GCA_007922195.1 Podocnemis expansa
TCTGGGTGGGAGCCTGCTGCTAGCAGCTGGTTCATCTGTGCTGCTAGACGTTCATGCACTGCTGTTAGTTTCTTTAGCCAGTAATCTTTCTATCTTTCTATCTACCTATCTTTTTCTCTAAAGAAAAATATATATAATTAATTTATGGAGGATATGTAAAAATTGATATGTATATTCTAGTACAGGGGTTCCCAACCTTTTTAAGGCTGGGGACCCCTTTGTAGTTAAAAAAAGAAAAAATTTGCAGTCCCCCAGGTGGGTACTCTGTGCCACCATGCAGGGCAGAATCAGGCCCATGCCGCTCTCCATGCGGGGCCACTGTGGCCATGGCTCCCTCCCCCAGCCAGGTAGCTGGAAGCAGCTATGGTCCCCTGCCCCCATGTTCTGCATGCTCAGGCAGGGTGGGAGTTTTAAAACTCCCTGTCTGGGAGACGCAGAAGCCTAGGGCTCTGTGGGAACTGGAGATACTGGCGGTGTCTGGCCCCAGTTCTCAGCCTGTCCTCAGATCCCCTGGAGCCACTCTGTGTCCCAGTAGGGGTCTGCAGACCACAGGTTGGGAACCACTGGTCTAGTATATAGAGAATATCTAGTGGTGAGGTGTGCTTTAAAGGTATCCATAATATTGGGATGACTGCATTGCTCAAGAATGTTTAAATTACAAGAATGGCATTGATAGTCATCTTTTCATCTGAGTTGGAAATTGCAGTCTATGATGTAGATGTTTTACAATGTCTTGTGTGACTAAGTAGTCCAATCTGAGATTTTCATAATGTTTGACATATATTGCAAATATATTATCTTGATTGGGAGCCGCTTGCTTCTTACAAGCTCTTTTCTCTTTAGGGTATAGAAGCAAACTCCTGTCATGTACTTTGATTCCCTGATGAAGACTATGGCACCACTTGTTCTGATCAATTGTCAAGGTTTCCTATTGGTTAGGATCAATTCAAAATTTCTTCATATCTTGCTTGCATGTGTCTTTAGGAGGACTCCCCAAGCTTCACTATATACTTGTTGCTCTGATAGCTCATCATATAGCTTACCCTTAGGTGTACATCCATCTTGCAATCTGTTGAAGTGGTCCTGTTTCCTCAGAACTCAAATGCAGGGTTTGAAACTGTCTGAAATCAACAAATAATATTTAGTTGCCTCTAAACCAGAGTAGTTCCAAGATGGAGGGTGGAATTAGTGCCACATAAATGGGTCAATGGGCCTAGTGGAACATACGGCTATGGGCCGCCGATCAAGAACAGATTCAGAGCAATGGAGAAACTTAGAGCCAAGAATTCTTTGAAAACAGGTATTAACATTTATTTAAGGTCTTACAGACTTATAAGGAGATTCAAAAATGGAAAATATGCATTTAAATCAATACCTGTATATCACAGCAAGAAGTACCAGAGTGATAGTTTAGAATGGAATACAGCTCTGCTCGACTGTACTTCTTAAAGTTACAGACATACAATTACAGACTTAACAATAAAACAAAATGCATTAAAACATCAGAAAGTAATACCTAAACACTTAACAAAATATAACATTCCACAAGTGAGGGCCGATAACCAGTGGAATGGGGAGATCTCAAGTCTTACATCTATTTCCCTTCTTAGCTCAATGAGGGTTTCCCAACTTAAGTTTTTCCCCCTGGTTTGCCTAGCAATCAGTTTGTTAGTTTCTAACTGTGGCTTTTAGCCTAGGACCTTAACCTGTGATTTTCTATCCTTCCTGGGATCATTTTCTTACTACAATCAGATGGAGTTTGGTCTTAAACCATGTCTGGCAGTCTCTGGTCCTGTGTTCTTCACTTTGCACTTCTACTCAGCAGCAGTTCTCCTTGGCGACT
The DNA here is from genome assembly GCA_007922195.1 of Podocnemis expansa. Taxonomy (NCBI): domain Eukaryota; kingdom Metazoa; phylum Chordata; order Testudines; family Podocnemididae; genus Podocnemis; species Podocnemis expansa. The sequence goes on from ML681966.1 coordinate 22,860,412, forward strand.
GAAGAGACAGTGACTTCAAAGGTGGCTCACAGCTGCAGTTGCTGCTTTGATCTGAGCTTCAAAGCCCTGAACTTTGAGACAGGAGTAGTTCAGGACTTCTGAATCTTTATGCAACTGTTCAGGCTTCCTCAGAATCTGGACTCAGTTGACTGAGTGGTGCAGCCTCTTTTGGATAGCCTATACCAGAGATGATGAGACACAAAGTCCCCGAACTGGGAAGGTGTCCCAGTTGTACCCTCTGGCAACTCCTCGCAGAGATGGTGAGACCCAAAAGTCCCCAGCAGAGACCTCACTCTGATGTACCCTCTGGTGTGGAGTCTACGCAAAAGATTTTAGAGTATTAGACTCAGTTGGCTGTGTTGTCTGAACCCTTTCGCAAACTCAGTGCCCTATAGGTGCTTGGTGTTGTCAGACTTAGAGGCAGGACTCAGTTGTCTGCTTAGTCTGGAGTGGAAGACTGAACATCCAGGATTTTAAGGCTGTCAGTCAAGCCTGATGCTAGGATGCCCTGCTATGTACGCCCTCTGTGCATGTGGTATGCCCAGGACAAGACTGAGATGCTGAGCTTTAAGGTAGGACTCAGTTGGCTGCATTGCTCAGGCATTCAGTGTACCCTCTGGAGGCTATTTTACATCCAAGACTCTTTGAGCGGTTGCTCGAGGCCACCAGATTAAGTTCGATGCTAAAATGCCCTCATAATCCACCAGAGACGTTGTCACTCTCTGGGGTTGGCTGACTGTATGATTCCTAATGCAATAGGAACATAGCCAGAGGCCAGTGGAACCCGTTAGGAGCAAGAGAGATCTCCAAAGTTCTGCTGTAAGTCGTCCTCCTTTTATACACTCCAAACACCTCCTCACATCCCCTCAACCAATCCAAAAAGGGTGATTTCATCTCCTACCAATCTCAAAAAGGGTGATGTCATCCCTGCATGGTCTCTTTTACCCTTACGCATAACTGGCTTTGATCAGCCACCTGCAAGAGGATGTAAGAGAGATAAAAGTGTGTGTGCGGGTGGATAGGTAGTGGGAGGAGAACTAGGTAAATCTGATTGGAGGGAGGAGTGAGAGAGGTCAAAAGATTAGATTCTTCAGCCATCTTGACCTTATTCCTCTTACAAGAGATATCTCTACTTCTATTTTCTCCTACTAAATTCCTTTATCAAGTTAAATTAATTTTCAACCTAAAGAAGTGGCAAAAATCTCAGGCTACAGTTCCACTAGTGCAGTCATTTTTTGGGGGGCAGGGCTGTCATGCTTCAGAAATTTACCCTTTGAAGAGCCTCTGTATTGGTAACTTTTATCTTGCCATTTGATGCGGAATATACAGCATAAGTAATGTCAGTGGATAATGTTTTACCTTTTCTCATGGTAAGTATAAGTTGTCCATGTTTCCCACACTATGTGAAAAGGATGGTGTAAGTTTGATAGGCTAACATTTTGGTCTTGAGGGTAAGCTTTGAATTCTTCCATAACCTTTTTTTAGTTAGTCACCTAAAGGTGGTGGCAGCCTATTCAGCGTGAACAATTAGTTTTTCATCTGGTGAGAGGTCTCTAGTTACTGTAGAACTTAAATAACTGAACTTTTGAAATACTTCTATCTGGTTTTCTTTTAAGATGATTAAAGGATTTTTTGAAACCCCTGTCTTCATATAACCATTTTCTTGAGAGCAAATCCCTGACAAGCACTTGAAAAGTGAACCATGAGTTCTTATAGTAGGTCTTTATCATGGGCTATAATGTTGTGATCAGCAGCAAATAGATGTTTCCTGATAGCACCTTTTGATTTTTGTCTTTGTCTTAAGCTTTGAGTGACTGAAGAGTTTTTCATCTGATCTTGTGTAGAAATACACTCCATGTTTCATGTCTTTAAATGTTTGGTTCAAAAGTGGCAAGGAGAAGATTCCAAAGAAGGTAGGGGAAAGAACACATCCTGGCTTCACTTTTTTTTTGTCTGTCACAAAGCTATCCAAAGTAAGACCCATCAAACTGGACAATTGCTGTCATGTTATCATGAAATAAATGTACAGGAGTTAACAGGGTTGTGGGATATCCTATCTTTTCCAGGAGTGGCCAGAGTACATCTGAATACAAGGGTAGTCTGACCAGTTTTGGCTTTATGGCTTTCAATATTGCATAGTTATGTGGTGATGGAATGCATGAAGATGAGGAGAATAAGAAACAAAAAAGAACTGGAAATGTGGTCTGAAAGACTTATCTGGAAAGTGTACAAACAGTTAAACAAAACTGAGCATGTGGAGAGAAGAGGTGGGGAAAGGGAATATTCTTCCTCTTCTTTCCCATTAGAGAGAAGAAGTGTAAGTGACAGAAGATTTTAGGGGAGAAGAATGGAACCGCTCCTGCCTGGGGTATTTCTATTCCACCATTAGGTGCTGCTCCTCCTCCATCTACTGGGAGGAAGACTGAAATCCACATACTCCTGAAGCAGACACCAGTTCCAACTTTTGCTTCCACATCAGATTCCCCATTTTTGTTGTCTTCATTTTACTATTGAGAAAGAAGAGAGGGGGGATAGATTAAGAATAGCAGTGTGACCAAACCTAGGTTGAAAAGGGAGAGCAGCTGAGACAATCTTTCTGAATGGTTCCCCACAGTTTAACTCCTATTCCTATGTGTATTACACTTTACCAGATGTTGCCAATCTATTCACAATGGAAGCTCTACATCATACCTGGGTCATGTATAATGTTTGGTTTTCTTTTCTTTTGGTTCTCTCCTTGAGCATTCCCTCTTATAATTAGAGTTACTGATGCCATCAGTATACTCAGAACTAAGTGGTGCATGCAAACGTAGTATAATAGCTTTCAACATAAATTATAGTTCATAAAATATAAAAGTGTGTGTGTGTATGTGTACCCATTATCTCTTCTGATGCTAAACAAGTACTATGGAACTGTAATGTATTGATCAAAAATACTTTTTTCAGCTCAGTTTAGGTTTATATTATGAGTGCTTATTTAGAAGGTTTCTGTTTCAACCAAAAAATCAAATGTTTGTTGTAATTCTTTGTTTTCAGTTAATTTTAGAAACTGCCCAGGAAGTTTATTCTGTGCATCATTTATTGTGCAATAGTTTTAAAAATGGAGTTAACTTGTTGCAGTAGTTGTAGAGGATTATTACAAGCAATTAATAGGATTGTGTTTTGGTGAAACATTCCCTAACAGTACAGCCATCTTAGAGTATATAGATTTTTTCTATCAATTAGTTTTGCTTCTTTGATTCTGCATTCTCTGTGCGTCAAAGGGAGGCATATTTCCCATTATGTGATTTATAATGCTAGCTCCACAAAGAAGTTGAAGAACAAAGGTGGGACTTATTTAGATTAATATTTACCTCCTAACACTGCTCTGTTGTCTAAAGGGGCTGCAGCAATGATAATATTTCCTTGCATTCCAGTCCTTGTCACTAGTCCTGTTCAAAACTGCTATTTTGGAGAGAATAAATCTTGCTAACAAAAACTTCATAATTTCAAGAATTAATTTGGTTGCTACTGGTAAGTGTCTCAAGATTATATTTTATACCTTGAGGAAAAATTCAGACCATTCAAGGCCTAGAATCTAAGTTTAGGAAAACAAATGGAAAAATAGATTCTCTGGTCAAGTGTCACAGAAACTAGGACCGACATGGCAGAAACAAATTTAAGGGAGGTGCAAAATAAGATTTCTTTGGAGAAGCAATAAAACAATATAGTACTTATAAGCAGGAAGAGTGCTTAAAAGTCTTAAATTATTTTTGGTATCCAATACCAAAATACTAGATTTGGCTATGATATACGATGGTGATAAAGTTTTGTAGTTCTCATTAAGATTTTTATATTCACTTCAGTATTTTGATATCTCTCAGACACAGTCCAAGTTAATTGGTTCTGAAGGCTTGATCTCTTCTCTTCTTTGATATTCTGGGTATCTCCTGATGGTCACACTGGAAGCCCCCTTCATGTTTTCTCCCTGTTGCCTTAAGTGCTGCTGGCCCACATTGTCAGCTTCTGTGATATACAATACAACCCTGGATCCATTAACAGATTTTGGGCAAATATTCTTTCATGCATCATTTCTTGTTCTCTTTCAGCCTTCTCCAGCTCAGCTATGCTCAAACTATGCTTTGCTCAATCACTAGTACTGCTTTTACTTATTGGTTCCTTCATAGTGTTGCAGCCCCTTCCACTGCTGCTTCCATATGGTGTTTGTTCTCTTTTGTTTTTCTATCCTGATTCTTCCTCAAAATCTTTAGGCTTGATCTGCAGCTGCCAATCAGGCCCCTTTGTCTGTCCTTCCTCCTTTAGCTAAATCAAGCTTTTGTTTAGTCTTCTGCCCTCACACATCAGCCCTGCTAATTTCAACACATAAATCTGCCAATTCCAATCCCCTTTTGTCCTCATTTTCTTTTCTAGGTCAGTAAAGAGTACATAGTGTTCAATGCTAGATAGCTGAGTACCTGGATCCTTGAAACTTTCAAGATGACTTGTGACCCCAAATCATTGCTGGCTGGGTCTTTTTAAATATGAGGGAGCAGGGGAAGAGGTAATGATATTTTTCTGGAACTTGAACTAATTGCTTGATTTAAGCCCTACTCCTAATTATTTGGTGTATCATAAACTCAGAGGTCTTTCACATAGGCTTTACTTCTTGTCCTTGAGTTTAGAGAAGGTTAAATATTTGGGTATGAAATATTTTATTCTTTGGCTTCAGCTTTCTGTGACAAATTACTAGCAAGCAGACTGTGGTTTATATGAATGGCATTATTCATTACTCCTGATAAAAATATTAACTAAACATTTTTAAATGCACTTGAGTATTTTGAACTCTTTCTCAGACAGCCCAAGTTAATTGAATTGGAAGGCTTGATCTCTTATCTTCTTTGATATTCTGGGTATCTCAAAATGCAAATGAGTTCAAACTAAGCAGTCAGTTCTGACTAACCAATTTCCAACCAAACTAACTAATTCAAACTAACCTTTGATTAGTTTGAACTATTTTTTTTCAGTTTGAAACTAACCAAAGGCTAATGTAGACAGGGTTGTAATTAGTCTGGACTGAGCTTGCTTATTTGAGACTAATTTGCTAATGTAGATGTAGCGTAAACGTGCCACTTGATTCCTCATTTGTTTTGCTGAATTGGACTAACACAGCTGTCTCTTTGGAGGATGTTATAATGGGAGCTAATACAGCTACCACTTTGAAATATGTTCAGCTGATTATCTGCTATTACCTCAAGTCTTTTTCAGAGTCACTGCTTCTCAGGATAGAGTCCCCATCCCGTAAATATGACCTACATGCTTCATTCCTAGATGTATTGCCTATATTTAGCCATATTAATATGTCTAGATTTGTTTGTGGCCAGTTTAGCAAGCAATCCAGATCACTCTATATTGGTGATCTGGTTCTCTTCATTATTCACTACTTCAAGGGGTTAAAGTATAATTTGGCGGGCCCCAGAACCCTCCTAAATTTCCACCCTCCAAGGCAGGTCCGCCCCCCCTTCACCCACCCCAGATACTGCCCCCCAAATGCCTGTCACACCACCCAAGCTACTGTCCCACCGCTCCAGCTACTACCCCGCCACACACCTACCCACCCACTCCAGCTACTGTCCCCCAAATTCCTGCCCCCAACTCCAGCTACTGCCCCCATCAAACTCTTCCCCATGTTATCCTCAACCTCCTTCCTGACCCCTATTTCCCACTCCACCCCTGTGCACTTTTCCCACTGGCTGCCCCAACCGCCCAGGCCCCCCTAACCCGTGCTGCAGAGGTGGCCAAGGAGCTGGGCCAGGGGGAGGGAGACTGCAGGCTGTGCTGGCCAGCCAGCGAGAGGGATCCCAGCCCCAAGACTGGATCCAGGCCATGCACATCGCTGACCCCAGCTGTCGCAGTCTCCCAGGGAAGAAAGGGAGTGGTGGCCAGGCTTGCTCCAGCCCACAGCCCCTTCCCTCAGCCAGGCCTAGGGGAACATGCCAGAACACTGCATTCTGGCACATTCCTTCTATTTTTAGGGGGCCCTGGAACACAGCATTCCTGTGCATTCTCCTATTTTTAGGTGCTCTGGAATGCTGTTCCCTAAAAATAGGGGGGCCTCAGAACGCTGTTCCAAGGCATTCCCGCTAACTTTAACCCTTGACTAGTTTGGCAATGTTTGAATCATCTGCAAACTTTATCAGTGGAGGGCCAAGAGTTGATCCCTACAAAACCAAGCTGGTAATGTGTCCATTTCATGATGATTCCCCATTTATTACTACATTTTGAGATCTATTCATTAGCCACCTTTTAATCTATTTAAAGTATATTAAATCAATGTAATATTCCTTTTTTTAAAAATTAAAATTATATGCACCTCCAAGTCAACTGCTTTACAGGGGTCTAAGAAGATTATATCAATACTATTACTTTTTTCAACCAAACCTATAATCTCATAAAAACAAGATGTCAAGTTAGTTTGACAGGATCTATTTTTCATTGAGAGGGAACCAAATGGTTTTGCCATTTCTGTGGCTGTGTCCTAAGCAATTCTTGTGATATGAATATAGGTTCCCACTAGAATATCAATTTATTCACTTTTCACTTCATATCTCTTCTCTGTTCTTCTGTTCTCTGTGTAATGAAGTCTATCAGAGACCACTTTAATTTTCCAGTACTTTTTTTTGTCAGCAATTTGACGAGCTAAAAATAATTGCTAAGCAGACTGAACCTAAAGAAAACTTTAAATTCCACTAACTGGTAGAGGAAAATCAGTGCAGATCTTTCAGAGCTAAAGACAAAAACAAGACTTCAGGATTGGCTCAGTAGGTCTTATGTGATATGCTGTTCCTGCCATCTTCCAGTAACTGCAATAAGAGCCAGAAATAGAAAGAGTATTTTCCTAATTTTCTATAGTTTGCTGTTATTTCTTTTTATCACCTTTGCACACAGTTTTTTTGTTTGTTTGTTTTTGTTTAAGAAAAGAGTGGATCAGTCAGGGCTGCCATGTAAAATTAGTCCCCCCAACCCCTCCCCCCCTTTGTCAGCAAGGACGTTTAATGCTCTCTGAGGCCAGGTCTACACTGGCAGCAAAATTCAGTGGCAGTTGACAGGAGTAATGAAAGCTGCACACAGTACCTCGTGTAACTTGCCTTGACCTTGCAACTTCATTTTTACACTCTGCCTTCAGTGAACTGCAGTGGTCTGAGGTAAACAGGATGAAATTCAATAAAGACAAAACAAAGTACTGCACTTAGGAAAGACCAGTCAATTGCACCCATAAAAAATGGGCAGTGACTGCCTAGGTAGGAAGTTGAGGTGAGGATTCAGGGCCTATGGAGGAGAAAGCTCAAAACAGCTATTGCCGAATGGCTATTCCAAACTGATTTCCTGGTTGGACACTCTTATCCTGCACTAAAAGTGCATTTGTATATTTTAAGTAATTGATTTTGGAAGCACAGGATAAATATGGTGCTTTAGTTTTGTAAGTGTATTAAGTTAAATTCCCAAAAGGAACTTTAGTGCCAAATAAAAGTATCTATATGGGAATTAATGCAAAATAGCTTTCACTAACTGTTTTGCATTAATTTCCCCACAAATCTGTCACACAGATAAACTCTAATACACGAGCAATTAACCATATTTGCTTGACTTCAGTAAAAAAAAAGTCATGTAAGCTGGTCACAAAATGCATAGCTTGACTATTCATTTTTTATATACATATAAAGTTCAGCAAACACCAAGTTTTTTTTTTTTTAAAAGAAACCAACACTTTGAAGACTTGCCAAATCTTAATTATCACCACATGGTTGGCATTTTGTGTGGATCCTTGGGTCATACAGTAAAACTACAACTTCAGATGGTTTCTTTAACCCTCAGTTCCGTTACTTTAGGGGATGTAGTCTCAACTATTTTTACTCCGTATGCTTTATGAATGTTTTATTTAGCAGTGTATGCAAAATATTTGTCTTCTACTTGGCATTATTCCAAGGAAGCCTAACCTTTCAAACAAACATCTTTAACAATTTAAAAAAAAATAGTTTATCATAGGTGTGCATGTACTAGTTTAGACATCATGATTTTAAATCTATGCATTCAACAGATAGAAGGGTATGTTGGGTTGATAAGGTGCTATTAGGGATAACATGTTGATAATGTTTCGTTTTAGCATTCCTACATTAAACAGTTGTACAGTCTCAGATTTTCTGTAAAGTTATTTTTGGCTTACTTCATTTTAACACTCACCATAAAAAACTATTAGTTTTCTCAATTTCTTTTTGCTTCGGTGTATATAGTTTTTTATAGAAAAACATTTCTGATTCAGACTTAAATAGTATTAAAGATGGCATTAGTTATTCTTTTGTGAGCAAAAGAAAGTTAGTTTGCATGGTCTCAAACTGCTTTTGTTGAAATCTGATCTTCTAACCACAAGACAAGATAAACTGATACAAAAAGGGAGAGAGAAATAAAGCTTCTGCCTGCGGGTTTGACTTCTGTTTTCAGCCAAGTTCCTGGACAAACGCAGTCCCAGCACACAAATATATAAGCTATTCTGAGACCTAACAAACCTTTTACTATTGTCAGGCTTTACAAGTTTACAAGACATTGGGCTTAGTTTGGGATGCAAACTCACAGCAGAACTGGGGGAAAAAAAAATTGACTTGGTCAGATACATGGAACTCTCAGTAGACAATTGGATTTTTCTCTCATTACATCAGGTGATCTGATCTCATCTCCCTCTGTATTTTGTTCCCCAGTGTTTGAATCTTTACAACTGTTTTGATTTGCTGTTACAGTGTGACCTGTTCCAATGACTTACATTTCCCTACATTTATTTCCTACCATTCTGTAAGTTCCCCCATCTCCAAAGCATCTGACAAAATGGGATTTTCTCCCACGAAAGCTCATGCAAAAAATAAATTTTAGTCTTTAAACACTGCAGGACTCCTTGTTTATTTGTTTTACGGAACTAGACTAACACGGCAACCCTTTTGGATATCATTAGACAGAAGGCAAAAAGATTGACAGGGAAGAGGAGAAACAAGGCAGGTAAGAAGGGATTATGACATAGTAAGGACACACTGATAGCAGGAATCCAAGTCTAACATCTCAGGTGTTCAGAATGCAGCTGAAGTGAATGAAGATGGTGATGTGATATGATTCCCTTGGTCTGATTTGGTCTGATCTGGATTGCTTTCAGGATAGGATCAGCACAGTGAAGACCCAGTAGTATCATGGTAGATACCAGGCTCTTGGGGAAAAAAGGAATGTGGCAGCAGCCATGATGGTGAAGCTCACTACTTCTGGTCCATCCCTCTGTGACCAGAAAGTCTTTGCAACCCATTAAAATTAAACAATAGGTTATTTTGAGCTATAAATATATCCTCCCAGTTTTAGAATCTTTCTGCTCACAGTTAAGGAAATTTATTATTTCGACCATCTTAAAAACGTGTTACTGTTCTTTTAATTTAAATATGTTTTATACCAATCTTTCTGGCTCCAACTTCTACTTACTTTCAAAAACAATTTTATGTAAGAGATTGGGTTGGACTCTTGTTTCATTGAACAACTTGGAATACAGGTCTTTCCATATCAGCCAGTTGAGGATGCATCCAAATTACTTGACAAATTCAGGATCTGCTGTAGTTGGCTCAATAAATATTCATCTGATTTTAAGTAAATCTGAATATTCAAAATATATGTAACATTAGAAATCAAAATAATCTGTAGTAAATGAATAACATAACTATTTTTCCTTCAGTAACCAAAAAAGTGAAGTAATTTTTTTCTCTGAATGGCATGCTAATTTTGCACATTCTGTTGCTTAACATCCTTAAGATTATGATTCAGATTGTTTTTGCATTAGGTTCCCAACCACTTAAAATATGAAACTGGATTATTTCCAACCAATGCTTTATAGCTGCCACTTTCTTTGGGATGAGAAATTCTGCAATATGATTGTTAGTGCTAATTAATATACACCACATAATGTATTACTTACAAAAATACAGCTGAGTAAAACAATATTAAAGCTACAAAGTTAGCACTCATAAATATGGAATTACCTGAATTAAGATTGCCTATGAAATCTTTACATCCATATGACTATTCTCTATCACTTAAGCTGTGGGAGGAATTAAAAGGAAGGATGTTATCTTCTATATAGACCTGTTACTAGAGTAGGAGGGAGTCACACAGTATGCCACTAGGTTTCACAGCTATATTCTGGACATCAAAGTAATGCAGATATTGAGCAATAATGGGTTAATTTTTAGGTTCTTTAGAGGAGTGTTCTCTAGTGGTTACAAGCCATTCTGCCCTCTCCACAGAGACTTTTTGCTCCCTTCTCTTTTTTCCTTTTCTCCTCCTCAGTTCCTGCCTCTGTTGATGCTTCCTCTCTCTTCCCACCAGCCTATCCGTATCTCCTTCTTGTTCCTAACTACGCCTTTCTGCTCCTATCCTCCTCCCTGATCTTTCCTCACCTCATCTTCTCCCTTTTGTTCTTCCTCTGTCTTTTTTCCTCCTCAGGTTTGTTTCCTCCCTCATTCCTCTGCCCTGTAACTTTTTCTCCTCCTGGTTCCCCACCCCGTATTCCTGACCCTCTATGAATTTAAATCATGGGGCTTCCTCCTTTTCCATGCTGCCAGATCATCAACTACAAATGTAGGAGAGGATGTATCCTCCTATATATAGTAGACCTCAACTTTCAGAGAAGTTGTGAAAAATTTCTCCACAGGCCTTGGACATCTGGGATAGAGCATGTCCAGCTGCTCTGAGTTCATTGTGAATACTCAGCTTTGTTAGTTGCTAAGGGATGGAGCATGGTCAATTAAATGGAATCTTTGGGGAATTCAGCTATCAAACTTTAACAAATCCGTACCAAATATATACAAATTGTATTTCAGAGGCTTGAAAATGCCCAAACTCAAGCAAATTTTCATGGTGTTGCCAAAAGGCACATCTGTGATACTAAGGTGATTATCATGCCAAATTTGAAGTCTGTATTCCAAAGCATGGAATTTCTAGAGTTCCTCAACAAAAGATTGGAAAAAAATATTTTTTAACATGAGGGTAAATACACTGTTTTTCTAATATTGTAGCTGCATTGGTACCAGTATGAGTGAGACAAGGTGCTTGAGGTTAATATCACCTTACTCAACTTGTCTCTCTGTTTTCTCTAATCTCATTTTCAGAAATGGTTGGACCATTTTGCAAGTTTGTGAAAGAAAACAGGAGTTTATATCAGAGGTGTCACTGGCGCCGGGCACTTGGGGCATGTGGCCTGAATCCCAGCACTGATGCCCCAGGTCTGGTGCCCCACCCCCCGCTCTCCAGCCCGATTGGGCCAGAGATCTGGGGCCCAGCTGCCCGTGGCCGTGGCAGCCCCATCCCCGGTGGGGGATCCATGGCTCAGCCACCTGTGGCAGCCCCGTCCCCAGCCGGGCATCGGGGGCTCGGCTGCCTGCAGCAACGGTGGCCGCTCTGGCCCCGTCTCCGGCTGGGAATGTGGGGCCCAGCCGCCTGCAGCCGCACACTGCAGCTTCCAACCCTGCCTCCAACTGGTGGGTGGGGCCTGTGGGCTGGGGGTGGAGCCTGGGACTATGGCCCAGATCCCTCCCCAGGGCAGCGACACCCCTGGTTTATACTAGAAAGAGTCAGACAGTTTTTTGTTGTAGGTATCATTATCTGCACTGCCTATAGTTATTATTACTTTTATTTATGTAGCACCAAATTGCTTCACAGAGGGGAAAAAAGATATAGTGCCTATTCCAAGGGATGTAAAACCTGCCAACCAGCACCTTTCATGAAGAAAAGCATAATTGCTAAGAGAACAATCCATGATGAACCACAGAATACATATCTCCTACCAAGTCCTCCAAGTCCCATGTATATGTTGAAAAATGGTTGAAATAGATCCCCACTGCAACCCCTACTTGATAACAGGCATGATGACCATGAAATCTTGAGCTGATCTACAAAATTCATATTCTGCACGAATATTGAATTCATCAAACACAATAACTTTGGCAATTCTTAATAACGTGCTATTTAGAAACTTAATTGAGTCTGAGGTCTTTGCATTGCAGTGGTACTATACAATTAATACCACCTCATCCATATCCCATGGCTCATAGAATATGAATACACTATTTCAGATTTAGTTATGGAGCAGAAAATAACCTGTGGCTGAGGCCTGGTGTAAGCAGGAGCCAAGATGGCTGCCCCTGCAGGAGCCAAGATGGCTGCCCCTGCAAACCTGCCAATCAAGCAGGGGGGGAAGGGGCAGGGCAGGAAGTATAAAAGACAGGCAGAGGAGCTCAGTTCAGCCCTAGCGGCCAGAGGAGAAGGATGGCTCCAGCCAGGCTCCTCAGTCTCAGCCCTTCCACCGGCCAAGGAGGACTGGGGCTACCCGCCGCCCTCGAGCCTTCTGCCAGGATGGCTGGCTCAGGCCTCCCATGGCAGGTACCCAGTGGGAAGATCCCCCGCCCTGGGATGGGGACAAGCTGCGGTGACCCGAACTACAGCACCCACCAACCCACTGTGAGGATCCGGACTACCAGGAGCCTGCCTCCCCAGCGGTCGGAAAGGACCTGGAGGAGCTGCCTCTGGCGCTGCCTGACGCAGACCCCCCCCTTCAAGGATGGACCTGGGGGAACTGCCCCTCGCCCCCGACCAAGGGGGGCTGCCGGAATCAGCCCCGGAGGAGATGGTCGTCGACTTAGAACTCCCGGACCTGCCGCCCCCTGATGCCTGGGAAGGACTCTACTCAGTGCCCCTCAGTGAGTACCCCGAGGACGCTGAGGAGGACATCAGCCAGGTACTGATGGGAGAGGGGGGGAGGGCAGTAGCCCAGGGGGAGTCTCCTCCGTACTGGGGTCAGCGTGTTGCGGTTGGGAGTCCGCTGACCCCACCACCTGCAGGTCTGGCTGCCATTAGGGCCCTGGGCTGGGACACAGTGGAGCAGGGCGGGCCTGTGTCCCCCCTCCTCCTCTCCCCCCTCGTTGAGACGACAACCCCATTTCGCCCTCTGACCTCGTTGATCCCCTACCAGACTTGACTCAGTGACTGGACACCCCTGTAAGAGTCCTGGGGGCCTGTTGGGAACTGCTGTGCCCAGCCCCAGGACTACTGGGTGCACCCCCTTTTGGGGGTCAAACGAACTGCTTGCCCCTCCCCTCTGGGGCGGGGCAGATTGCTCAAGTCAGCGAGACCAAAGAACTCCCCACATTGCCCACCGGGAGCACCCTCCTGGTGGGGCGAACGGAACTCTCGTTTACACTTGGTCAATACTCATCATGGTTTTCGGTAGCAATCGAGGAGTGATAAGCAAACAATGTAAAATAACTTGTGCATCTGCCTTCGACTTTCAAATACCTACTTACTGCAGCATCTCCACTACTCTGACTTGAAGAGAAATGCTGACCCTTTGATTCAGCACTACTCTTTGTTAGCGGGTGACATTATTGCATCAGCTTCCCAGTTGTATCAGTTGAGCAGATCTTCACTGACTGCTCAGTTGATGTGGAAAGATCAAACTGAAAGTGGTGAATTTGACCCTGTCAGTGTAGACCTGTTCAAAGCCCTGACTGGAAGTCTTGTTATTTTTTCCTCATCCCCAGTCACCCTTTAATTCATGATGCAATGAGTACCTTTCTGGGGATAAATGTGCCAATACCATTTCAGTACTGTTATGTAACTAGGTTTTGAATATCCTTACAAAGTTGGAGATCCTTATGAAATCATGAATAGTTCTGGAATTTTATTTATCTCTGTGAGCAGTTCTTAGCATGATGGGCACCTTCTGATGGTGTTACGGGGAATTAGTCTTAAGTGGTTCCCACCAAATGGTCTGCACTCTGCCTCTTCCACACTGAATTCCCTTCCGAATTCCCTTCTGGGACCTCAGCCCTTCCAAGTTACAGTCCCTCTTGTGGGTCATGGGTACTAGTTAAAAGTCAATGGCCACAAGTGCTTCACCAGCCTCAGTGGCTTGGAGGAGTGAGGAGGGGTCCAGGTCCACCATCTTCTCCAAGCCCCAGCCCAGATACTTTAAATGCCTTGGCCTTAGCACTGTCTACCATCTCCCACCAGTCTCAGTCTCAGTCTCAGCACCCCTGGGCCACTTTCCTCACAGCCCCACTTGCACACAGACCCTCACCACTCTGGAGTCCAGCCACTGTCCCTTCCTGGCACCCTTGCCTCTGGACTGCTGCTGCTCTGGAACCTTTTCTTCTTCTGGCTGCCTTCTGGATCTGGCTCCTAGTCAGTTCTCAGTGATCACTGTGAACTCTCCAGGATGCTGGCTACCACAGTCAGCCAAGAGAGAGAACCTTCCCAAGGCTGCCCAAGCTAACTGACTGAGCTGCTCCTGCAGCTCCCCTTTTATATCAAGTTGACTGCCCCTGAATTAGCTCCTTGCCGCTCTCAGCTTAACCCCGCATATGCCATAGTGGGGCAACACTGCTACACTCTCTCCAATCTTACATTAATCACCATTAGCTGAACAACAGGACCTCTTTCCACTGACACCCAAACTCTTATGAAATAACGGTGGAGAAATCAAAGGGATTCACATAATAAACATCTGATCACTGGTCTCCACAGCTGCTAGAATATTTTCCTGCCTCTATCTCTTACCAGATTGTAGAGGATCAAATCTGCCACAGAGATCCAAGAATCCAAACTCTCTCAACAATACTTCCTGAGGTCTCTATATTGCCTCTACACAAAAGCATTATCATCACTCACTCAACCACCCAAAGGATATCACAGTCTTCACATAAGTTTTGTCATTTTTCTTTGGTAATTAAATGAATGTATCTATAGGCATCCTATTTTATTCTTCACGTTTAAGCATAAAACCACACTATGACAGAAATACTAGCTTTTTGGAAAACACTAACTAATTGACATCTTGAAAATCATCTCAGTAAATTTAATTAAATTAATAAGATCATACATATCCTAATTAGATTTCTTTTCCAGCTTTCAAATTTGGGGATAGAAGAGACATTTTTTTTGGTAGACATAAAGCTTAGAAAAAAATACTTTTCATTGAAAGTTCAACCATTTAATTTTAACTTAGAAATTTTTACATAAATTGCTTTATCTCTGTTAAAAGAGATTAATAACACATAGTTATAAAATAAAAAAAATAGAATTGTTGAAGCTGCAGTAACTTTCTATTCAATAGGATTCATTTGATATTTAGCCACATTGCTTCCTGTTGTGCAAAGGGTTATTCTCAGTGCAAAATGTATTAAGCTATTTTTTAAATAATAGGGGTGGTGGGTTTATTTTTACAAAATTGTGTCATGCAAATCAAGTCTAAGATCTGTTGCTCTGGTTTTTTTTAATTTTTATGTAAAATCACAGGATTGTTTCTTTTAAATTGTTTTGCATTAATACCAGTTTTTCTTTACTTCCATAAACATTTACACAGTAATCAGGTAATCAGTGACTGGAACATGAATTACCTTCTCTGCTGAGATCTAAAATTCTTTTCTATTGCATTTTCCATACAAAGTACTTTCTTAAGTGTTCATCTTTCAGCATGAAGGATATGGAATTCATTTTATTTGTGCTTTAAGCATCTATAACATATTGAGCACAAGGATAAAGGGAATAGAAATAATTGTCTTTACAGTGAAGGTTTCTAAACAAGAATGTTAATCATGTTTATATATGTAAAATCTGTTAATGTGGTTTCCTGGCAAATATATTCTGTAATAGTCTTTTTATAATGTATATATTTATGAAAACATTGTTGTATTATCAAATAGCATGTTGTCATTAGTAAATGGAAAACAAAATCTTCAATAGTTCTGTTGTTCAACTGGGTCATCTTGTTACGGGTAGCAAAGGACATCATTCATAGACATAGTTTACTACTTCTGCTTCTGCTCATTTAAATGAGCTTCTATGCAGTACAATATTTTACAGATACTATTTAGGAATAGAGAAAATGTAGTGGTTTTTCTTTCTTTCTTTCTTTAAAGATAGACCTTTCTTAATGCATGCTTCTTCTATTTTATAGTGTTAGAAAGCAGTGTCCTTGTGAATATGCAGTCTCTACTGTGCATCATAATTAAACACTTCCATTATTTTACCATACTATCTACATTTTATTTTAATCAGCAAGTATTAAATACAAATGGACAAGGGGAAAATCTTTTTTGCTTTCTCTCTGTCTTAGCAACTTCTGTCTCATCACCACTGTTAATGAGTATAGAAGTTTCACAACAACTGAGTCCATCAGAGGAAATTCCAGGTTCTTCTTCGAGTGCTGCTCGGATACATTCAGTAATAGGTGTATTCGTGCTGCAGCACACGATTGGTCGGAAACCTTTTCACCCTAGCCTGTCAGGAGAGGGCTGGCAGTCACTGCTCCCTTGCCACCCCATTGGCTATCTATGTGGCTGCCGCCCGGCCCCTCCTCAATTCCATTTTTTTCACCCTCAGTGACAATTCTTAGAACAGTCCGCTCCTTGCAATCTTGTAAGCAGCCTGTCTCTGCCTTGTATGAGCAACCAGCTCGACTGGGAACGCCTTTTAATTCATGTCTTTCCACAGAAGAGTGCTTCTCTTATCGAGCATGCAGTCTCAGAGCAGGAACATCACTTCCACTCACCATCTGCCATGCTGGGGTTTAAACCTTGCGTGGCCTGTGGCAAGGCCTTCCTGTGGGACGACCCCCACGAAAAGTGCCTCCAATGACTGGGCGAAGCCCACTTAGTCACTGCTTGCTCTATCCGTCAGTCCTTTAAACCTCGAACAATTAAAGACAGAGACAAAGGCACAGTCAGCTGGCCTCAGGGCAAGTGCGGCAGCCTACACCCGACGCTTTGGGGCGTCCTTCAGCACCATGTGCTACTTCGGCAATGGAGCCTTCCCAGTACGGCTCTCCCAGAGAGCGTAAGAAGATGAGCTCAGTACTGCTGTTGGTACTGAAGTGTTGGCACTGATCTTGGTCCCCCACATGGGGGTCACCGCGGGACTGGCAGGAGTCAGTGCCGGTCCCTGCCACCCCGGAGGCCTTTGAGGCAGTGAATACACTCCTCCTCCTCCTGCCAATGCCTTCCATCCCGGTACCCACCAAGAAGAGGGGCAAACTGGCCCTCGCTTCAGAAGCCTGGTTGCCCCAGAAGCGGCACTGCACATCGACTCCAATCTCAGTGCTGAGTTCCCTGACATTGGTAGCTCCACTGCAAGAGGGCCCCAGTACTGCTGAGTTCTCCCTGTGACACCGTATTACTCTGCCTTCACTGGCACTGCCATCATGGTCCAGAGAGGCTTCCCGGTCTCTGAGTCTGGAGGAGGATGTCTCCGGGGGAGTGAACGACCATGTGAATGGCCTTTGGCACAGTCCCTTTATAGCTACCAGCCTCACAAATGGTCCCCCCCAAGAGACTTTGACGGGTTCCTGTGGTGCCACTTTGCCCAGCTCGGCACCGGTTCCTCCAGTACCGGATAGAGCTTGAACCCTATGCCTCATTTCTACACTGAAGATCTCACAGCGCACTTCAACATCCTTCACCGTGTTTCTGCTCACGTGGGATTGGAGGTTCAGTCCCTTACAGAACCCACTGATATTTTATTTGGGCCGGTGTTTACCTCTGCTGCGCCTATTACAGTTCCCCTTCACCCCAGCGTATGGGACCTTGCCACGTCCTGCTGGCACGCCCCAGGCTCCATTTCCCCAGTATCTGGTACAGTGAACCTTAAATATTTGATCCCAGAGACAGAGTCTCCCTTCCTCACCTGCCACCCAGCACCATCTGGGTGGTGGAAGTAGCACTAGGCCCAGGACAGGCCTCCCATGACCTCCTCCCGGCATCTACAGATGCAAGGGAGTTAGATCTCCTCGGGTGTAAGGTCTATTCTTCCTCCACCTTCCAGCTATGGGTTGTCAATAATCAGGCCCTGGTAGCTAGGTATATGATGGATGTGTGGGAGTCCATGAATAAATTTAGACACCTACTCCCACAGGAGAATAGGGAAGACCATGATGCCTTCCTAGAGGAGGGCAAAATAGCATCCCAAGACCTTCTATTATCGGCTTGGGGCGCTGTAGACACAGCTTCCCGTACCATGGCCTCAGCCATGACCCTTCGGCGGGCAGCCTGGCTCAGAGAGGTGAGGATGCCCTCCGCCTCCCACCAGGTTAGACTCGACCTGCCTTTTGAAGGTGGTTCTCTCTTTGCAGCTGAGATGGATGCCATGCTCTGTAGTGCCCAGAACCCCCAGGTGAAGGTAAAGTGCTTGGGCCTGCTGCCTACATGGTCCCTTGTCCTAGCCCCTAGTCCATAAGGGCTGCCCAACGCCCTTTCTTACACCTTCTGAAAGCTGCTCCACCGGGTGTATTGGCATCCTAAAGCTATTTTCCTCTCAGTTGATGGGCCTCTGGCCCTATCATCTAGAGGGGGTCGCCAACTACTCCCAATTTCAGGACAGCACTATCTGGCCCATTGAAAGTACTAGGAGGAAAACATCCGCCCTGAGGGGGGTGAACCTGACATAAGATCCCAAAGCAGGGTGCTACCTTTGTCCCTCTAGAATCACCCGATGGTTCTATCGGGATCTGTAAGGACCCCTATGGGGGAGGAATGCCCCCCTCCCTCCTCTCCACAGTCAAGTTCTTTGAGGTTAGGACTGAAGGGACCATTCCCCCCCCCTCCCGTCTCTCTCTTCTGCCCTATAAGCAAACACATGGTCAGGTTATATCCATGAGGGTTGTAAGCCTGGATTCCCTGCATCCCTCATGTCCAAGTGACCAGATGGGATCCATCTCCCATTGGTTTCTAAAACTTCCTCCCATTTCCTGGGAAGGCGCTTCCTTTTTCAAAGGTTTTGTGGAGTTTTTCTCAGGGTGGTTCCCTTTGTGCTATTCCTCTTTGGAGGTACTATTTCCCCCCATGCAGCTTGCAATTTCTAGGTGCCAGGCACTCATTTTGTTCATGCCTTGGGCTGCCACTTCTTTCAAATAATTAAGAATAGGCAATAAGGGAAACAACACAACCCCTACTGATTGACCTATTGGTGAGGCAGGTCCAGTGCCCTTCCTTCCCCTCTCCTTCCCGGACCAGTCTAAGTCGTCCACCTCGGGTTCATAGCGTCAGCTTGGCTATGTCTAGCCTCAGGATTTGAACTGAGGGGTTGACAAGCCAGTATCTTATGTTAGTTTAATGGCTAATTTCCCAGGTGTCCATGCCTCTTATCCTCTGATTAGAGGCCTCATGAGTTGTCAACCTTCTGTGCAGTTATCCCTCTCCCTCTCTCGTCAGGTTGCCCCCAGTCCCTGGGGTTAGCACACTCCAAGGGCTTCTTTCTGCTGTTGGTTTCCCTGCTTGATTTTCCTCCTTCCTCTTTCTCTCCGCTTGGAAGAGAAATTCTTAAACCCTTTGTGGGAGCAAAGTCTCCCTTGCTTTCTATCTGCACATGCCCGAACTGCTGGGTGGGGCATGAGTTATACATTGCTAGAGCAGATTGGGATAACCTGGAGCTCCCACGGCCACTGATTCTGTTTTCCTTGTCCCCAGAAGGACATTGGGGAGTTGAAGGAAGTCACCCAAGGGCCTTCACAGGGCCTTTCCACAGGTGAGGAAATGCACCTATGACCTAGCCCCATCCTACACACTGACAAAGCAGATCCAGCGACTCTGGGAGTCTATCAGATTCCTCATGAATGGGCCGGGGTAGTCCCTTAAGCGACCCTCCTTCACAATGCGGGATGAATCCCCATCTAATTTCAGGTTTGACCTATTTCTATCTTACTCAGAGGCCATCTTGTGGCCCAGGAAGTCCCCTAGTCTAACGCTGGCCCATCCTGCCCTGCCCTTTCATTATTTCGCAGGGCATCTGCAAGCCATTTGTAAGGCATTGACCCTTATCCAGGTCAAATGGTTTTCCCCTCTTTCCAGGGGTTTGCTTATCTTTCATGGCATCATTTAATGGTACCCTCGTCCTTAAGGTGCTTGTAGACTGTGGTTACCCTGGCTGCTGTCCTTTCCATGCCAGGTACCTAGTGGAAGGGATAACCAATATTCTACTAGACTCTACCACCTTTCAAGAGTCTTTTCTCAGGGCTAGAGATTCACTATCATGATCAGCCACCCCCAGTCACATGTCATGTCAGCTCACATGTGCTGTCCATTGCAGGGAGTTTTGACCTTTACCAATGGTCATCCTTCCTACTTCCCTCCCCAGTGTCTGCACCCTGATGATGATGATGATGATAAAGAAGATGGGAGAAAGTGAAGGGGGGGCGAGGGTGCACCCTACCACGGTGTTATACCCTCACTCTATCTTCAACTAATGGATCTAAACACCCTTTGTCCCTTATACCTTAAGGTCTTCTTTCTCCTCCCTCACTGGGGTGGAGATTCAACCTCTTACCAGGGTCTCAGACTCAGCTCACCATGAGGGCTGGTGAGCTGACCCAAGGGCTACACCACTGAACCCTTTGCCTACAATCATATTGCAAATACCACTAATGATTGCGTTGTCACGGACCAGAGGAAATAGCTTTGGGGGCTGAATGAGGCCCACGGATGCCATGTTCCAGACCCTGTCTTACAGAGTGGCACTTTAATTTTGTGGTCCCGAGTTCCTTGCCTCTGCACCTGTGGCGAACTACCCCTAACCAAGGCCCTCTAAAAAGGTACCCATGGTTTCATGTGCTCATCCAGGTCAGCAGCTTGAGGTGTCGCATCTTAATAGGTGGCCATCTATTGTCTAATGCCTCCTTATGACTTGCCTTGGCAGACTAGCAAAGCTCCTATTATCTCTCTCCTTTTCTTTTCTTGTTGTTTCTTCCAGCTTCAGGTATTCACCTCTAGTAGGCCGAGTTTTCTCCGGGGTCACATTAATTTCCCCTTGCCAGCTAATGAACTTATTATAGACTTAAGACGAGAGAGCGTCTCCAGCTCATTAGCCTTGGCAGATGCGTGCCACCAACTGCCCACGTCCATGTTTAAAGATGCCTCCCTGATTATGATTTGGTAACTGTGTCCTCATTTTGACTCCTTATAATAAGATGACATGAGGATGTCACTGCTCCTCTTGTCTGTGGGTCAGGGAGCACTCAAGTGACGTAGGCTTCTCATCTTCCCCTCTTAGATCAGTCCATTCTATCTCATGGGCTTCCTCACCTAGGCCACAGTCCTTGTGCTGATTCGCCAGGTACTTCCTACAGACCTTTGTTACATGACTCACTGCCTTTTGTGGAGAGTGGCAGGGCTGAAGGCGGGAAAGAACCATCTCCACCCACTATCAATGTTCCCTCTAAGCTTTGCAGCCGCACGGCCGTGCAGCCCGCCACAGCCCCCCCGTGCAGGGAAGGCTGCCGGCCGTGCATGGCCGGCAGCCAGAGTCCCTGCATAGAGCTCCTCTGCAGCTGGGAGTTTTGAAAACTCCCGCCCAGAGAAGCTCTAACGGAGCATGCTCAGAATATCTGAGCATGCTCTGTTAGTGCTTCTCTGGCCCAGGAGCTGTGAGGGCCATGCAAGGTAAGCAAGGGAGCGAGGGGGGGGCTGCCAGGATCGGGCCCGTGGGGGGCACCAGGATCAGGCCCATGGGGGGGCCCCACGCAGCAAGCAACAGGAGTTGCTCAGCTGCCAGTGGCTGTTAGAGGGAACATTGCCCACCATCCATCAGCATGGCTAGCAGTCACCTATTACTGAATGTATCCAAGCAGCACTCGAAGAAGAACGGTGGGTTATGTACCAGTAACTGTCCTTCTTTGAGATGGGCTACTCGGATTCATTCACAGTCCTCCCACCATCCCCACTACTCAGAGTTGGCAACTTTTAGGGACTGAGGAGGGGCGAGGCAATGGCCACATATATAGCCACAGGGTGCTGAGGTGGCTGTGGCTGCCAGCCCTCTCCTGACAGCCTAAGGCAAGAAGGTTTCTGACCAATCGTGCACTGTGATATGGATATACCTCTTACTGAATGATCCGAGCAGTCCGTCTCGAAGAAGGACATTTACTGGTAAGTAACCCATCATTTTCTGTGTTGAAAGAAGCAGTGCCTGCTGAAATTTATTAACAGTAGAAAAAGCCATACACACAATGTACCTCTGATGGATTCTTAACAATTTTGACAAATATAGTCGCAGTGCATACTTAATAGAGTAGAGCCATGAAGATGCCAGTATCTTAAAAAAAACAAACAAAAAAAACCACATTCTCCATTGCTTGCGAATGAGCAAAAAAATGGGCATTACCACACATATAGCCATTTTTAGAAAAACCATTTCAAGATTCTATCTTACTTCCTCTTAAACATCATTTTCAGAAATGTCATTGATGGTACCATTAGAAATTAATTTTAGGTTTGGTGGGTCTTTATCCAGAAATCCAGATTCACATAAATGCCAAAGTTCTGTTTTTTTGAGTTAGGTGTCTTCAGGGAGTATGTGCTCATGTTAAAAAAAAAAATCCAAAGTAGGTCAGTTCTGCTGAGTCATTTTAAACTCACATTTCTTCTGTCTTCTCATCAAAAGCTGGACTCTAAGAAAACAGATTTCATACTGAACAATTAATTGAAAAATATATCTTTAGTTCAGTTCGATATGTCTGGGACATTGAGTTTTCTTTCAGAAATTAAAAGGATTGTAAGCATTTACCAGTGTATAGGGAAACAGAAATTCTACTTCTTCAATATACATTTCTGCAATTCTTTTAATAAACAGCCCAAAATACCAATCAAAAGTTAATATGGCTTCTTTGCATTCAATTTTACATGATGTGTGAGAAACATTAATAGACTTCCATAATGAAATGAATATGTGACGGCAGCATGTGTACAAGTACTTTATAGATTTGTGATAGACTGAAATTAACCTATAGAGATGAATTAGTGTCAAAGTATTCCTTATTCCCGGCCCCGACTACCTTAAGAATGATTCTTCATGCTCATGTCACTAAGAAAAGCTTCTGAGTGCTTGCTAGATGGTGAGCAGTTCACGAAGTGAATAGTAATTAATTTTTGTCAGAGCTGATTTTAGCAGGTTTCCAGCTTACTTTAGCAAATAATCTTCTGCTAGTATCCATAGAGCTTTTCAAGCCAAATTATGTACTTCTATTGATGATGCAGACTGAATTTGTTGGGATGATGGTCCTACCCAACTTTGGGCTTGTTAGAAATAATGGAAGCAATCTGTAACTGTTGGTGCAAGTGTATGTAGCTGCTTTTTCTGGATGATGCTATTGTAGTTATTTCACAGGACTCTCTTGCCCTTACTTCAGCTAGGTGATAGAGAGGTGAACAATTGTGTGCTCCTTAGCATTTTTGTCTAGTTGATCATCCTTCCAGTAGTCTGAAGTACAATCATGATATATAAACTCTGTTCTTATATTGCTTCAAATACAATTTTCTTTCAAACTTCCATCAACTGTGCAGTTGTAAGGACAGCTTAGAAATTATTGTACATTTTTTCCACCCTGATGACTGTCAGTCTCATTTGGTTTCATTTTTTCTCGTTCATCTCTCTCTCTCTCTCTCTCTCTCTCTCTCTCTCTCTCTCTCTCAAGATGTCATGAGTCCTGATATATGTCAGGACTGGAACAACACTCTCATGGCTACTGAGTACTTTTCTTTTCCTTTACAGTTATGGTGCTGTAGTTAGTAGTCTGTAATTTTCAACAGTATTGTGCTAGAGAAAGGTCTCTGTATCCTGTCACTTCTAGTAACCTTATTAGTATAATATACATGTTACAATATGTTAAAGTGTAATAGAAGGTGCATCTACACTGGCAAGTTAGTTCGAATTAAGGAGCCTTAATTTGAACTAATTTAGCCCCTGTCCACCATAGATTTTCACTATTTCAAATTAAGAAATTCCTTAACTTGAACTAATGAAAGCTTAGTTCAAATTAGTAACACCTGCATTTAGTTCAAACTAAGTGCTTAGTTTGATTCTTAGTTCAAACTAAAGGCAGTGTAGACCAGGATTAAGCCTTAATTTGAACTACATAAATTTGAATTAGGGCAATTAGTTTGAATTAACAAAGTGCACTAATTTGACTTAACATTTAAGTTGAATTAGTACACTTTGTTAATTCAATGTACTAAGGTCAGGTTTAGTTCAAATTGATGTCGAACTTATTAGTTAGACTTTGTTAATTCAAAGTAAATTTTGTAGTGTAGACATAGCCAGACAGATGTTGAGTGACTCGCCTAATGTCTGAAAGTGAGTCAGTGGAAAACTCTAAAATTCTTATTATACTCCTTTGTGATGTATTCATTTAATTAATTCAATGGGAGTTGTGCACACATGTTAAAGGGAGAATAGACTTCTAAGACTGTAGTGAATCCTATGTTGGAATCCATGCTTAGCATTAAAAGTCAACATTCAAGAAAAATTAGTACAGCCCTGATATCTGAGATGCTACTGTTATATTTCTTCTAAGGCTGAATCCTAAAGTCCATACTCATCCTGACTAAGATGAAAATCCCAATGATTTCACTCAGAGTCTTGCCAATGTTAACACTAACTAGTCTATTCTTTTAGTTTGAGTACTGAATATATTGTACATGTAACATTGCTGTATGTAGAACTGATATGGGCCTCTGAGACTTGTTGAGAAATATTGCAAGTAAATGTTGATATATCTACAAAAGGTTGTTCACAATCTTACCTTTTCAAAACAGTGATGGTTGTGATTCATGTCTCCTTCTGCTACTTGGTGACACTGGGTAAAACAAAGTTGGAGGACTAAAAGCTTACCTGTTGTGCTGCTACCGAAAAGCACTCAAGCTATTTGAATATGGTCACTGTGGTGAGGCAAGTCTGTCACTCCTCATTTTGCTTTAGATATCCACTGCTTGACACTGGTTTCACATAACTGAATAATAAACATTTTAAATAAAAAAAAAATGAGAGAAATAACTCAATAAATGTTAGATGCAACCAAGAATTTAATATTTAATGAATTATTGTCTTGGAACAGCTTGAAGAACATCAGTCTATATTTACATATGAGCACAGTTGCAATCCTACTCTAAGTCTTCTTAGTTGGCTGTTTCAGATCTGTGCCATCTTTCTATTTCTACTGTTGAAAGCAGTTAACTTGCCCAGAGCACATGGATGGTTACAGTTTAAGTGCCAATGGGCAAATGCCATGAAGGATACCCACAGGTAAGAACTGATATATTGTTTAGGGTATTGCCTTGACCAATGAGAGGAATAGTTTTGGGCAGAACTGGGTCTAAAACTATTTTCCCATCCTTTGGATATTTCTGAGGCATTAAACATTTTTTCATTCCTGCCTCAGGATGACACTGAGACCTTTTTTTTTATTCCACTAAAATGTAGGGTACTCCACCCCAGAATAGCTAATAACTCAGTAATCAGAGCACTTACCTTCATTACCTGAAACAGGTTCAGTTGCTTTCTCTGCCTAGTTCAGATGGAATGAACCTTGGTCTCCTACATCTTGGGGAAGTCCTAATCATGAGGCTCCAGAACCAGTCCCTCTCATTTGAGCTAATGAATATTGTTAAGGTGAACAGTTCCAGGGCTGAGATGGAGTGATGAAAAAATCAGCTGAGCAGACTATTTTTTGATCAACACATTTACTTCTGGGAATTTCACTATTGCAAATAATGTGGTCTGGAGTGTTTTGGGGAGCAAATTCAGGAAGCTTACCAATGGTACAGGGATATATTCTCCCTCAGTTCATTGAGTTAGACTGTCTAGTTTTCTGGAGCTATCACAATGTATATAGGAGAGCTGTGCAGCCTTAAAAACTCTGGCTCAGGACAGGTGACAGTTGGGAGATGGAAGTTTAGAGTGGGTACCCTTGTTGGACCTTGGGTTTGCCTTGAAAATTTGATGTTGACTCTTCGAAAGAAAATAAGACAAGAAGTTGCCAAGAGTAGTTGCTACTGGTCCACGATCAGCCAGTAGGAACTAGAATTTTCTAATATTTCATACCTCATGTTTATAAGATGAATGTTCTGTCGTCTTTTTCATATTACAAAACAGACAGGAGCCTTTATAAGTAGAGGCACTGGTCCTTCATTATCAACTATGGTCTCTCAAATCTATAGGCCTCTGGTGAATCAATCCAAATCATTCCAAGATATTTGCATTTTTTCCGTTGGAAAATTGTGGAGACTTGAGGTGGACCTACTGCACAGTGAAGGCTACCTGCTAGCACTGAACATAATTTACAGCGATCTGTTCCTGTAGTTTATCATGCAAACTTACACAGATCTTTAAAAACAATTCCTACTTGGCTCTGATATCTGAAATTAAGATAGACCATTTCTAACTTCTATGAGGGAAGTAAATTGAATTGAGCTTAAGTGTGTTCTTTTACATGTTCAGGTGCATTGTATTCATTTTTAAGGACCCACAGGCTCTTGGATAGTGTGAATAATCTACATAATATATTTCATTTATAACTGACTTAGTTTAAGCTCATATGATGGCAGAGAAAACTATTGGCCAGACAGCTGTGGAGTCTCAAGTATGGTATTTCAGAAATTACATGGAATCTTATGTTCATGAACATAAACTACACTTACTTTTCATAAGACATTGATGTGCAAGGCTTTAAACTTCTGCTTTTTGAGAATGGTGCCTAGGCTTGTTAGATGTTTGTAACCTATCCAACTTTAATTTTGAAACACAAATACTCTTGACACGGCTACTTATCTGAGCAGAGAATGCAGTTAGTTTCTCAAATTCAACTTTTGGAGGCTACTCTCATTCATTATTCAGCATTCAGGACCAAGTATTCACTCAGTTACGCCAGTACAATAACTATAATTGTAACTGTGAGCAGAATTTAGCTTCAACTGTCTGTTTTCTTTTCTCTTTTTTTTTTTTTTTTTTGCCTTAGGCTACTTCACTATGCCTGTGTGTTGCTGAGTGTTTTCAAACAGTGAATGATAATATTAAAATACAATTGTGCTGTTGCATCTAACTGGAATAATGATAAAACTTCCTGCCCTGATCCTGTAGTTGTCTTTCTGGGTTTAAACAAGACAGTGGCTTAATTTAGAAATCTATGTGTGGTAGGTGTGTGGGAAAAAAAAAATATCTAGCAGAAGTTATCACAAAAATTCTGTAATATTAATAGGTAAGTTACTTAGCTAAAAGTTACCTAGTTGCATAATTAACAGGTATATTTCCTCCCCATAGATGCTTAGTGTTCGTGCCTGATGTACTAATAGGGGGCCGCTTGCCCGGGCACCCCATTTGCCACCAAGTGCACACCAAAAAACCCCTTATGGACAGCGTAAGAGGCTCTGGCCTGGAATCTGGGAGGCTATAGACTAGCATAACTCAAAGGCACTAACTTCGTGGGAACCGAAACCCACCTAGGAATTTATGGCCACCTGGAAATTTGGGTCCCACCTAGGAATTTATGACCCTCCTAGGAATTTGGGCCCACCTGAGAATTTACGACCCACCTGGAAATTTGGGTCCCACCTAGGAATTTATGATCCACCTAGGAATCTGGACCCACCTGGGAATTTAAAACTTAATTGGAAAATTACTCTCTCAATCGTGGGAACACAAACCCCCACCAGTGTGGGAACCAGAAAAACACTGAGCTAAAAATCCTATAAAAAAGGGGATGCCAACTGGCAAAAGTTATGGAGGTTCAAGTGTTACCTGCCAGAACTGATCACCCTGACAGCTGGATCTCCCGAGGAAAGCTAGCTCGTGTCGTGTTCCTTACCATGCCTCTTGTGTTCATGCTGCTGGTCAGTGGAGCCTGGGTTGTGGTACGTATATAGGAATCCCCTACAAGTACATTGCAGTTTGTTTTACCTTGCCATTTTGTCTTGTTGGGAATACCTAGCCGTTTTACTTTGTTGCAAATACCTTACAGTTTTATCTTGTAGTTTTTGCCTTACTGTTTCATTGTGTTACTTATATAGATTTGCAGTTTTTGCTTTACAGTCTTGCTGTGTCACTTATATAGATTTACAGTTTTTGCTTTACTGTTTTACTGTGTTGCTTATATAGATTTGCCACCTTAGTTGGTCTTGTAAGGTTGCTGTTTTAGTTGTTAATTGCTACCTCAAGTGTCACTATGATTGCCCATTGAAAAATTTTCCCCGTTGTTGCTCTAAATAAACAAACCCATTTCTCAGTTCAAACTACTGAGTCCGGTGTCTCCTTCTCCCATCGCGGTTGGGAACCAACACTTAGAATATTGATTGCACATATAAGTCGATGGAAGGTACATTGAGCACTGAGATTCATCATGTTTGGGACGGATATGCCATAAGCTGTCAGCTCTTGACTTTGAAATGCCAATGTTTTTATCTGCAGCTAAAAGTGCCCCTTACAGAGGCAATTCAAGATATCTGGCCTCTTTTATATTTGTTTATTTGCAGCTTACAGGTCTGATTTTTTTCCTCTGCTGCACATGTGTCTGATTGGATTCGATGAAGCAGACATGAGCATGCATCTGAGGGAAGAAATGGCTTAGTAATTCTTTAAACAGTACTTCACACCATTTTCCTTTCACTTCTGGAGTATAGCACTTACTAATATGCCAGTTTTCCCTTTTCTTTTAATCTTCTCAGGGAAGGTGTTCTAAGGAGCTTATGAAAACCTTATACCTTTTATTGTTTGGCTGCGGTTATCCAATAACAAATGGATTCCAGATCAAGACTATGGGTGAAATCCTGGCCTGCTGAAGTCGATGAGAGTTTTGTTCCATTGACTTTGTCAGGACCAGGATTGTGTGTGCAATGATGTATGGAAGTACATACATAATTAGGATAATTATGGTTAGGATAAAACAGAGTCGATAAAATCTTTCCCAGCAAACTAATAGTATAGTCTTCTAAAAAGAGAGAAAGCTTGTTTGCTTAAAGATGTGAATGAATGTTACCTATGGCATATACTTATATGGTAGATATCAGGTATGTATAATATATATTATTTTCCTTTGTGCTGAAGAAGCTATTTAGCTGACCTTTTGTAGTCAGGTATCAGAGTCAATTACAGTACTAAACTCAAATCCCAAGTGAAGTCTCACGTCTGTCTCTACAGGCACAGTGGTATGCAGCACTATACACTGCTAAGTCCCCACACATACTGCAATAATTCTGAACAGTTGTCAGTCTCTGATCTTTATCTTCCAATTCAAAAAGAAGAAATAATAATGATTTATAGACTTTGGCTTAAAACTATGACAATCCTACCCTTTCATGGGAGGGAGTCTCATAATTTTGTAATGTGTGTACATGACCTAGTCTATAAAGTAGTTTCGTATCCTGAAAAATGTTACTTTATTTGAGATTAGTGGTTATAAAAGGAATTTGAATTTACATTCAAATTTAGATTCTACAGATGAATAGAGCCCTGCAAATCTGTATCCACAGATGTGATATGGTTATCCATGGACCTTTTCCTGTGGATGCAGATCAGATGTGGATACACATGTTTGTACCCATGCAGGGCTCTAACTATGGGATGGAGATTATTCTATTGTATATTCTACATTATTGATTTACTATAGAAGGTAATTAACAGGGCTGGCGATTCTCTTTTTGTTGTTGTTGTTTTGTTTTGTATGGTTTTTTTTCTTCCTACCTGCCTTTTTGATATAGTTGCTTGTGTGGCTCTTTCTAATATTTATCTGTATAGTAGGAGTGGCTAAACTGTGGCTTCTGAGCTGTGTGTGGCTCTTTTACAGTAAGACCACAGCTTGCAGAGTCCCGGTGGCTCTCCTTCACAACATCCCACATGCGTGCAGGGGGAGTTCAGAGCTTCTGCCCTATGGCAGGTGGTGGGGCTTTAGGATTCTGCCCAGTATGGAAGGGGACTTCTGGGGGGCTAGAATTTTGGTCACCCCTGCTTTATAGTAAACCGTTCCAGTGATATGAAGTATTGTAGTAGGTTGTTTTTTGTTGTTGTTGTTTTGTTTCTTAAGAAGACTTGTAAGAATTGGAATGATATACTGTAAAAACAAATTTACAAGTTATTGGTTGCTGCTGATTGCCATTCATTTAGTGTATAATGACAACTGAATGTATACCTAGTCATGATAATCAGATTAAATTGATTTAATCTCAGACTGAACTATGTTCAGCATTAGTCATGGATAATTACTGTCAGAAAGGCCATGTTCTCATCATTCATTTACATAATACAGGCATCCTTTTGGATCTCATATGGATTAATTGCATTTTGTTTAATTGTATTGAAGCTACTTAGAATCTGTACATTTGTATGTGGTGTAAAACAGGTCATTAACTCCTAGAAAATGGCTAATTTTCTAATGCAACCAGTGTATCTGAATTGCTAGTTTTAAGGGTACCAGATTTGATATTGTACTGCAAATGCGCACTTCATCCATTTTCTTTCACATCACTGATGCTCAATTTGAAGCATACTTGACATATTAGGCTGCTACTCTTTCTTCTGTGAAATCCATAGCTGCCATTTATCAGGTTGTTTTCTATATGAGGGAAAGCATTAGCTCCTTCCACTGCTCTTTGCAGTAAAGAGTAAAGTGGGCTCTTGTGCTCACTACTTGACATAAGTATCTAAAGATTCAGGATACATAGTAGTGAAGCAGAAAACAGAGGCCTTTATCTATAGACAACTAATAATATTGTAATTTCACAGCATCAGTGCTCTACAAATACGTTAGTTAAACTGGCACCAAAATCTCTCAATCTTGTAGTCCTCTTTTGCTCTGCTTAGCATATTTAGCCAGTTAGCTATCATAGGATTATAACTGTTTTGAGGGTCTGAGTTTTATTAAATGCTTTGCATGGCCATTAGGACTACTCACATATGTGGAACAGAGTTACTCAAATGCAAGCATTTTCAAGGCTGGGCATCTTGTATGCACTAGAAAAGCAGCTAGAGAGAAAGGGACAGATACAATAGGACAGTGGAGAAAAAGGAAGAGAAAATGTTAGCAGGATAATTGAGGCAGAGTATGAGCACTGAGGACAACAAAGTGAATGGAAAGCAATGGGTGGAAAGAAAGATGAATGAGGAGGCGAGACAATCAAAGAGAGAACTGAGAAAAGCAAAGAGTGAATGAGCAGAAGCAAGTGCCTGTCTATTGTGCTGTGAGAAGTTATTTCTTTTGATAGGCAGGGAGATGAGAGAAAGGAAATGAACCAGTAAGAATGGAATGATCTCTTTACCCAAAAAAAAAAAAATGTAAATTCCTATATTCCTATCGTTTCTTTTTTAGTGCCTTTAATTTTCTTTCCTGAAATACTCAGATGTCAGTACTTTTAAGAATATGGTGGGGTGGGGAGGAAAATTACTCTTTCTTTGTTCATGAAGCCTCCATCCACAGAAGTAAAGTCAGCTGCTTCAAAACTGGGCTATTAAGTTGAGAGTTATTAAAATTTTCTACTGAAGCTCCATGTTTAAAATAAAAAGAGGACTCAAACTCGCAAGAGGACTGAGGATTGATTTAAATACAGGATCTTTCTGTAAACTAAATTCATGCATCAAGTAATTCTTAAAGGGCCTGGGAGAGCCCTGCAAATAGTGTAGTGGCTAGCACCTCTGCTTAACATGCAGAAGGTCCTGGGTTCAATTCCTAGGGGGTTGGACTTGATGATCTCATGAGGTCCCTTCCAGCCCTATGATTTGATTTGATTAGGAAAAGTGGTGAAAAGCAGGTCAGGCTGTGGTAGCACATGATTTGACTAGGAAATACTATATTTTCAAGTTTTTCAAATAATAAAACAGTACTGGAATTTAAAAGAATTGCAAATTGATATATATTGTGGTTCTTTTGTTATTACCTCTTCTTATATTATAGTATTTCATTATTTCTTCCTCAGTCATAGATTTCCTAGTTTTCTAAATTCTAAAGTCTGCCTCTTTCTAGAGCATTGGTATTCTCCCAGTAGGAAGTTGCATTATACCTGGAGTCTCACTTCTTCTACAACGTATGCAAGCAACCTTAAAAGACACAGAGGATGGTGCCTTGATAAAATGAGGGTGATTTAAAAAAAATAGTAATATTTGCAGTATAACCTGCTCTGTGGACTGTAGAACTATTCTTTCTCACTTCACAGTTCTCATCCATTCACATCACCAAGCAATTCTTTCCAGAATGGCATGTAACAATTTATGAGAGATTCAGAGGGCTCTATTTTCTGCTTTAAATGAGCACCTGCAGGTCAGGTGCTATATATTAGCCTGGAAGTCAGATCATGACATGAAATTTTATACTCTCTTTCTTTTTTCTTTTCTTTTCCTCAGGGCATGTGGATCAGGATGCCCCTTTTGGATCTTGTGAAAATAAGTACTGTGGACTAGGTAGACGCTGTGTTCTTAACAGAGAAATTGGCCAAGCTGAATGCGTATGCATGGACCACTGCAAATCTCACTACAAGCCTGTGTGTGGATCTGATGGAGAATTCTATAAAAACCATTGTGAAGTTCACAGGGCTGCCTGCTTGAAAAAGCAAAAGGTTACCATTGTTCACAATGAAGACTGCTTCTTCAAAGGTAAGTGATTCAACAGTGCCTGGAATACTCTTATCAGCTGCATATTTTGAAGCAATTCAATTAAAACACCAGTGAGCTGCACTGAGTGCCTTGTGAAGAAATGCTGCAAAAAGTTGATTTGGCAAGTACCTCCCTCTAGGGATTTCTTACAGCTTTTTTTTTTTTTAACTCAATAACTTCTGAAAACTGTTTTTATTCATCTGGATGAGTCAAAGTGTGGCTCTGGGGCCAACGTGTCCAAACAGCAATACAAATGTTGCTGATGACTATGTTCATTTTAACATCAAATGCTAGTCTTAATATGCAATATAAAGTCACCTCCAGCAATGTTCCCTCTAAGGGGGGAGGGCAGCTGAGCAACTCCGGTTACACTAACAAACACCAAGGTGCGTGAACACACACACCCAGGCATGCACATGCACGCACACACACCCTGTCCCGCACAACCCCCAGCAGCATTCCCTGTCCTCCAGCAGCTCCGTGCCCCGTTACCCCCAGCTCCACTGCGGGGCTCCTTTGGACCCAGCTGAGGTCTTACCTTGGCTGTTTGCATGCTGGTTGACCTGCTGGGAGCTGCTTCCCAGCCACAAGCTGTTCCCGCTATTCAGGGGGAAGATTTACAACCCCCCAACCTGCCACAGCTCTCTGCTGGCTGGGCTTAAGGAGGAACAGATCTTAAGGTGAAATGCAACTTCCAGCTGCTGTAGCTATTTTTAGGGGTCCTGGAACTCTGCATTCCAGTGCGTTCCTCTATTTTTAGGGGGGCCCAGAATGCTTCCCACCTAAAAATAGGGGGCCCCGGAACTGCGTTCCAGTGCGTTCCCCCTTACTTTAACCCCTGGTCTTGTCTGACATCTGTATGTTGCCCTGTAGACCAAAGGAATAACATTATGTACTAATACCTGAAATACCTTTGAAATACGTGTGTGCGGACTGTGAGCTTTTGAAGAGACAGAGTCAGCACCTCTGCTTTTGATATGCTGCGATAAGATCCTGTCATTCCACACCTGCAAATATTCAGCTATTCACATCTTTCCTGTTTGCAATTTAAACTATTGTCTCTAAAGTAGTTAAACAAATTTTTGCACTGGCACAGTGGCAAGCTGTCACTCTGTGGGTTTGCTAGGTGAACACAGAGACGCAGAAGCAACAGATCATTGTTCTTCGCTCTCCGGTGTCTTTTGTAAAAAAAAAAAAAAAAAAAAAATTCTAATATGGTCCTGGGAAGATTCATTGCACTCCTTGCCATCTGCAATGTCTTCTGCCATCTTCCTTTGCAACAGTAAATTAAAATTTATTGGTCTTCTGTGTGTTAGAGTACAGTAGCAACAAACAGAAACCAAAGATGAAGGGATAAGTTCTTTTCTTTTCTTTCCCTGATGATATTTTATGCAAACTTCACATTCTATAACATGAATCAGATGCATCAAGATTGATAAACCAAAAAGGATTTCCCCCCATTTTGCATAACAGTTTTCTTACCAGCCATTTACTGGCATAGCTTTATAGCCATTGGGCACACAATAACCATTTAGCAGCATGGCTCAGCACAGAGGGTTTTGTTAGATATTGATCTGTATGCCTTCTAAGGGGGGGGGGAGTGGGTAGGAGGAGGGAGGAGAAGAGACTTACTCTTTCAGGAAACTAGCAATTATGTCAGACACCTTGATTGTAAAATCATATTTCTCATCAGTATCTGCTCAGCCAGACAAATACTCAGCTGTAGAGTCAGGTATCTCCAGCCAATGAATGCAATATATAGCTACCAATATCAGAGAGGGGATCAAATTGTACCTTATGTTGATGTTAAAACCTATTATTAATGATATCAAGCCTAAGATATGCTGAGCATTTACCAAACTGTTTGAAAGGCCTGGCTGGTGCCCTGAAGATCTTATATTCTAAGAAAGTGTCAAAGAAGTCATTACAGTCAGTGGGAGGTAAGAGGGTGGGAGGACAAGTGTTATATAAAAATATATTCTATGGTTGGTTTAATTTGTTTTGCATACTGCATGTTGATTTTATTTGATTTTAGTTTGCAGATGCACTTTCTGAACAATTACTTTATATTTTTTGAAGGTAAAAACAAACAAACAAAGAGACCCCCCCCAACCAGAATAATAAATGGTGGGAAGAGGAGCAAGGCAGAGAAAAACTGCTGAGGAGTATGAAGAATTGTGTTAGATTAGGGAAAGTGCGTTATGCCTGGTGAACTGAAGTAGTGATGTAAGAAAAAATGCGAAGTTAAAAATAATCAATTTCTGATGTCAGCAGGCTGAACCAGTGAGCTCTGTTATGCTCATGCTGCGTGTTTGGCAGGCTGAAGGACTTTTGGGTGCAGAGACTACATATGGGCCACCCTCGATGATGTCTCTGGTCTCTGTCCATGTACTTTGTGCCCCAGAACTGCTTATGACTGGTGTACTGGGAGAGCTGAGAAATGGCTGGCTGATGCTGCACTAGTTGAGGAGGAGGATGATAATTATAAATAACCCCCTGCTAGCTGTTGCCAACCTACCTAACAACTCTCAGTGGGTGGTGATTGCAGTTGATTAGAACTGCATAGAGTACTATGCTTCTGCCAGTTTCTTTGCTGCGTGTATTCTTAGCTCAAGCTAATGGCTGTCTGGCAAGTTTAGAGGGCTAGAATTGTTCTTTTTTCTTGGGAACAGGACTTCTTTTTTTATGTGGGACAGTGAACTATGTGACTGAGCGGTGATGTCATTGAACACTATAAGCGACACAGTAGATGGCGAGTGTCCAGTACTAGACACCACAAACACTTTAGTTAGAGTTTTTTTTGTCTTTAGTCACGTGGACTGCACTGGGAATTGGCCTCACTAAATCCATGTCAAGGCTTTTGATAAAGTTTTTTTGTTTGAATGGTAGAATAGCCTGGAAACTCCCCTTTAACATTTGGATTGCTTT
This sequence comes from Podocnemis expansa, assembly GCA_007922195.1. NCBI lineage: Eukaryota > Metazoa > Chordata > Testudines > Podocnemididae > Podocnemis > Podocnemis expansa. The sequence goes on from ML681966.1 coordinate 22,895,782, forward strand.
TTTCCACTTATGCTATAACACTGACCAGTCTGGAATTTTTATAATATGGATTTCTATACAAAATGCCACATCCATCTCTAATTCCCCAGCCTATAAAGAGGAGCTACTATGTACTATCAATGCTGTTTTCGTTACTCAGGCTCCTCACATTGTTATAGAAACATTTTAATTTTTGCTCTTCGGCTTCACATGATTTGGCACAATCATTCTACTGCCAATATCACCTATTAGACAGGTATTTGCACTACCCTTCCTCCTAATGCCAGTTCTGCTCCCCACTGCTATGTCCTATCTTATTTCTTCCCCCCCCCCTCAGTGTTAATACCCGGTGTGGAGATTAACATCTCTCAACCATCTCCCTATGTTAAAACTCTCTTAATCAGTTATAGTTTCCATCCTAGAAGACTACCTCCCTCTCTATTCAGGTGACATCCATCCCAAGATAAGAGTTATCTGTTTATGAAAGGCTACCAGTGACCTGACATCCCATCCTCTTTATAGCGCCAATTCTTGAGCAATCTATTTGACCATCAGAATCTTGTCACATCTCTGTTGTCTTCTAGGGATAGGCAGAACCCCACTGAAGATCACCTGAGCCTTCATATCCTTAAGTGTCCTTCCAGCCTAGTATAGTCTCCTTTAACTATGTCAAGGGGCTTAGGTTGGACATTAGGAAAGAATTCATATCAGGGTGATTAACACTGGAATAAGTTGGCTATGGAAGTTGTGGAGTCTCCATCAATGGACATTTTTAAGAACAGATTAGACAAGCACTTGTCAGGGATCAGGACTGTCCCTATCTGGGTGCACAACCTAGGGTCAATCAGCCTGCGGAGGTCTCCTGCCTCCCTAGTGTTTGGATGGGGGTCAGGGTGGTCCGGCCCAGAGGCTGGACCCCATGATCCCACCCCTCTCCGGAGCCAGCATGCAGGACCAGGAGCAATCACTCCTCTTCCTCCCCAAGGACGGCCCTGTCAGGGATGGCTTAAGAGGGTACTTGGTCCTACCATGAGTACAGGGGACTGGACTTGATGACCTCTCATGGTTTCTTCCAGTTTCTATGATTCTATGAATATCTCTCAGTGGGAGTTTAGATGTATCATTTGTTTCTACACCAAGGACAGTAAGAGAATTCTTTTCTGCTCATGTTAGGATCCATTTCAGCCTCAGGTTCACATGCCTTGTCTTAAAACTCAGCAGGCAGCAAGCACACCCTTCTGTTCTCTGGATCAGCCCTGGTTACAGGCCAGTCTGTCCTTTTTATAAAGGAGTCCCCAGTTACATATACTTGCCTTTTCCTGGTAATGTTGTGATGTGCTAGCTGATCTTTCTTGATGCAAGTCATCTCTTCTACAATTCATCTTTGCAGTTCTTTGCAACTGCTCCTGTATCATCCTGGGGGGGGGGGACCATGATAAAGGAGACAGAAGGATACTCATACCAGTACTGGGGAAATATGGAGTGTCTGAGGATTTAATAACTGTGGTACATATCCTATAGAGGTCATCAAAAACAGTAATCTGAAAATGTTTTGGAATAATATGTACCTTTTAAGTGAAAGGCAGACTGCATCAGGGCTTGGCCCCCAAACTCTATTTATGATATTGATGGACCATGTCAGCAGGAAGATACTAATGGAAAAAGGTGTGAAGCTGCTGTATGCAGAAAATATAGCATTCACAGTATCCTCAAAAAAACAGTCAAACAAACCAAAGCAAACTAAAACAAAATTGAAGAAGCAGTAAACCTGTGGTATGATTAGCCAAGCTAGTTTAAAATGAAAATATTATGGTTAAGATGGAGCTTGTGGGGATCAGTAAAGTAGCCAAAGGCAATTGGACATAGAAATTAATGGAGTGAGAATAAACCAGACTCAAGAATAAATGAATTCATGTATCTTGGTGGCTGGGTCATGGAGAGGGTAAGTTTTAATGTGAGATAATGTTTAGATTTGTGAGCATTAAAGTTTGGTATGACATCTCAGAGGTGGTGCAGGACAAGTGATAGAGAACACTGGTGCATCTGGCAGAGTTGTATGGTGCAGAAGTATGGGTAGTAGAGACAGCAGATTCAACAGGTGTAGGTATTTGAGATAAGATGTCTTTGTGTCATAAGAGGAATGGCATGAAGAGACAGGATTAGAAATGAAATTATTAAGATGGAAATCAAAGTCTGGTGTGGCTGATAAAATCCAGGAAGCACAACTTTGCTGATCTGTATGCAGGCAGAGGATGAATTAAAGACACCTGATGAAGACAGCACGGCATGAGCGAATGGTAGGAAAGATCCACAGAGGAAAGCTAAGGAGACAATGGATGGATTGATTTCACCAATGAAAACAGGAAGTATATGGATCTTAGGGCTACATGAGGCAGACAGGGATAATGGATGTGTACATGCTGAACCAATCTGAGTTCATAGGATAAGAGAAAGAAGTAAACATAAAATAATTTGTTTAAAACAATTACAGATCATCTGAATAAATGACTGTTCTTTGATTGGTTTAAACTGAAGCTGTTTTTCACAAGCAATCTGACAAAGGTTTCTTATCTCTGCTTGATGGCTCGGGATTTACCTACAAGATGTGCTTCCAAGGTTATAAATTCTGGATTATCATACAGTTAGTAAATATAGCTGCAAAAGGTTATATTGCTTCAACTTCAGTGGATAAGAAAGGTTATACATCTGTACTGGAAACAGGACATTGCTAAAAATAGGCCTTGTCCACATGCAAAGTTTTATTTCAAAATAAGCCAGTATTTCGAGATACCAGCACACTTTTTAAAAAAAAGCTAAACCCGACAGCTTTTTTGAAATGAGGTTAATGATGAGTTTGGGGATAGTGGGAGGGTGGCTAATGGGATCGAGGATGTGGAGGTAGAAATTGCCACATGCAAGGAATAAGGTAAACTCAGATTGCTTAATGGGACTAAATCGGGGTTGGGGGGAGCCTAATAATCTCCATCCAAGAATATTAAAGGAACTGGGACATGAAGTTGCAAGCCCATTGGAAAGGATTTGTAATGAATCTGTAAACCTGGAGGCTGTACCTTGTTACTGGAGAATGGCTAACATAGTTTATTTTATTTTTTTATGCAAAGGAAAAAGAAGCGATCAGGATACTTACCGGCTTGTTAGTTTGACCTCAGTAACATATAAGGTCTTTGGGGAAAAAAAAACTGAATATATTTTTTAAGAATATCAAGGTTAACTGTAATTGGCAAATAATACAATATGGCTTTTCAAAAGGCAGATCATGACAGATCAGCCTGATATCCTTTTTTTGAGATGGTAACATTGTTAGAGAGAGGAAATCCAGTGGATCTAATTTATACAGACTTGAGTAACACATTAGACACCTTTACACATAAAGAATTATTAGTTACATTGGAAGAGAAAGGGTTTAATATGGAATTGAAAGGTCGTTAGGGAATTAAGGTGGATACAAGACAAATGGGGAAATATGGAATATATGTGAGAATCTATTAGAATAGAATCATAGGGTTGGAAGGGACCTCATGAGATCATCAAATCCAGCCCCCCCTGGAGCTTTGAACCCAGGATGTTCTGCGTATTAAGTAGAGGGGCTAGCCTCTACTATGGGGATGTGTTCTAGATAATGTTGCTGGGAGGAAAAAAAACAGACAGTATTTGTAAAAGCTTGGTTTAAAAGTCTTGTCATTTGCAGGAAAATGTATTAAAAGTAATAGGGATAAAACTGAATGGCATAAGTGAGAGTGGAAAAATTCTTCATTTCTTGCAGAAGGCCTGTATAAACCTCCATGGTCTTGCAGTGAGCTCCATGTAGGTAGATGCCTGCAAATTGATGGAGTTCATGTCATTGTTGGGACCTTAGAACTCAACTTATACTGGGAAAAGTGCAAGGATAATGTTTGATCTATTGAGTGAGGTTTATTGGATGACAGATGGAAAAATATGCAAGTATTGTGCTTATTTGGGGATATATTCAACATATTGTTCTTGCATCAATTGTAGATGAGTTTTTCTTTCTTTCTTTCTTTCTTGTTTTTGATGTGGGAAGAAGTTCTGCTAGGACATATAAAAATAGAAGAGTTCCAAAGGGGCAGCCGTGTTAGTCTAGTAAGGGGAAAAAAAGGAAGGAGTCTTGTGGCACTTAAAGACTAACAGATTTATTTATCGCATGAGCTTTTGTGGGAGGATATCACACTTCATCAGATGCTTTGACGAGAACAAATTAAACACCTATGCCATAAAATGCCCTCATTTTCCTTTCAGAATTAAAACATAACAACTCCCTTCTGCTCCTTTTCCTCAGATCAGATCAGTGGTTCCAAAATTAAGCAGGGGGAAAACAGGTCCATTAAAACTTAAATTGCAGATTGTACATTCTGTTTTTGAGGGATGGATCACCTAAGACTTAGTGGAGAGGCACATCCTGGTCCCAGCGGCAGAAATGCCAACTTTGTGTTTTTGTATCACTGCTGAGGAGAGATATTTTAGTAAGCATCAGCTCGTTATATACTCTGCATTTAAATAATGTTATAGAATTAGTATTCCTTTAGTTAATTTTTGCACATAATTTGATGAAGTCAGAAATTGCTTCATTTTTAGTTAACACATTAAAATGTATATACTTTATACAAAATGATACATTTCTGGAAGAACTTACTGGGTTTAAACAAAAGCAAAAATAAAACTATTTGGTCCTAGTTATGATGTAGTCTGCTGAAATAAACCTTTGTTAAAGTTGCACTATTTTTTAAGATCTTTTAGATCTCCACATTGTATAAGTAGTATGTTAAGTATCTATGTAACTATCTACTGTGAACATCTTCCTGTATTTTTTACATACGTCATTAACTGCATCTGATTGTTCTAAAATACATTGAATCATGCCGTGTAGGAGTTTCATGACCTGTGCTTTGCACTCATTTTTTTCTCAAAATCTTTTTTTTTCAGTTGGTGGGAAGATCTTTGTAAAATGAATTAGCAGGGTACATGAGCTTTATCACTTAGTGAGTTTAATTGCAAGTGGAGATGGTGTATCTGCATGAATTCACTAATACTTAGAAACACCCACATATCTGTCAAGTGCAGTACAGTAGCTCTCCAAAATTAGTATAATTTGAATTCACTAATGTTTTCTGAGCAAGCAAGATCTTTATGTTGTAGACAGAAATACACATCTTGTTCATGCTCTTCTGAAGATTATTTATCATGTGCAGTATTAGACCATAATAACTTTATTTATAAATTGGTCTACAGGGTACTAGATTTTTCATAAAAGATTAAATTTCCTGTTCCTATTCTTTTCCCACCCCAAAAGGAGCATAAGTAATCAAACCCTATGTGGAGAGTTCTGGGGGAGTTAGAATCCAGGTTCCTTCTCTACACCATGGACAACAGTTAAGTTCTTCACAACTGCAACACAGCCCCTCTGTGTCCCATATGATGGAGAACAAGACAGTGGATTAATGGTAGTGGATATCCAGAAGGCCAGTCTTTAGCTCTCATATTTTAGCCAATTCCAGATCACTGCAGAACCTGCCTCTCACAGCATTAGCAGTGCAGAATCTGCTGAATGATTCCTCCACCCACTTGCATGAAAGGCAGTGAAAGGCTGATGTGGTACATCGATCTTCAACACCTGGGTAACTTCCATCTAAACCAAAAGAATTAAAAAATGAAAACTTCATTCAGCATGTTAAAATGAGTATGTGTTCTTCACTTTGGGGGAATTTCTCCTAATTTAGAAGCAAAAGCATAGGCGACAGTGGTCAACATTTTGTCCCCCTGTATCAACATTTTGCCCCCCTGTCAACTTCAGCTCTTTGCCAGGTATAAAAATCAGAGACAATGTGTGATGGTGAGAAGTGGCAGTAAACAGTAAATCTAGTTAAATTTGAACTATCCAATAATAACTTTAAATAAAACAGAGAACATTTATTCTTTACACAGAAATTTACAAGAATTGTGTTTTTCAGAGTCAAGAATAACAGCAAAGCATTTAGGTAACACATGTTAGCCAATACAACACACACAACATGGTTTCTTTACTTTTAATTAAAATCATGTCAGAATTATCATTATATCTGGGAAATATTTCTGCTTAATATATTTTTGTCCTTTACAGATCTTAACAGTTGGATACATTTACATGACATATCGGCATAATAACTGTAATTCAGAAATAGCTGATATATGATGTAGCAATAGATAAAGCAATCATTTATTTCATTAATAACAGAGTAAACAGGCATATAAAAACACACACATTGTCAATGCTGAGTAAGAGGTAATTAACAGCTCTTGAGAAAGCAGATTTGGTCTGGTAGAGCCTATAAGTAACACGAATGTCCTGTGCTCATTTCCATATTCTTTCAATTTACATACTCTCAGTTGTTGCTTGCCACTTGAATCCCTCCTGTCCTCTGTTGCTTCCTCCCCTCCCTCACCAAAGCAGTTCTGTTCTTGGTGGAGGCAGGTTCAGGCTTCTGGTTCCATCTCCCTGCTGAAAGCAAGGTCAAAAGCCACCTTGGCTTCTTGTCTGAGATGAGAGCAGGTTCCAGCTACCCAGCTCTCCAGAGGAGTGGAGTACAGCTGGGCTCTAGGGCTATGTCTACATCTAAAACCTTTGTCCGGACTTACTTAGTCCAAACTACGTAGTTCAAAGTTAGTTTGAACTGAATGCATTTTTTTAGCTAGAACTAGCTTTTTAGCTCAAACTAAAAAACCATGGCTAGTTCAAACTAAAAATCACATTTATTCCAAACTGACCACTAGTTTGAACTTTTTTGGTTCGAACTAGCGTTTCTACATTGTGCTAGTTCAAACTAACCAAAGCAGCTAGTTCAAACTAAGCAGTTATTTCAGACGAACCAGCTGAACTAACTAGTTTGAACTAAGCTTTGGCTAGTTTGAACTAGGAAAAAAAAAGTTCTTAATTCAAACTAGCCAAAGGTTAGCGTGGACAAGGTTCAAATTAGTCTGGACTGAGTTTGCTTAGTCCGGACTAATTTGCTAGTGTAGACATAGCCTAGATATCCAGCTTTCTTGTTGATTACATGACTCCTGCAGCTTTTTTAAAGCACCCAAGATGTTTGAAAGACATATACAGTATAGACATGCACTGGTCCAAAACTATTTGCAGTATAAATTCGAATGACCCAACAAGGAATAGTGACAAATGGAAGAAAGGAAGAAGGTATTGATGTTTAACTGGTGGTGGGGGTCTCATAAAATATTCTGCTATAAAATAATGAATATTAGTGATTCACAACTTACTAGCATTACAGATGTGTCTTAAGCTAGAGGTTTAAATGAAGAGAAAATATTGGCTTGACAAACTAGGAAGAAAAAGAATGTTTTAAATGAAAAAAAGAATAGAAATGGATGAATGGAATATGTAGACTGATATCAAGTTTTGAGTTGCCTTTGTGAGAGGTTAGGTTAGAAAGATGGGGAGGGCACACTTACATAAGGTGTAACAGATTCATGAATACTGACTGTATCTTGGCCTGGTTATTGGTGGGTATTCTGTGTCACTGCAATCATTTAGTTCAGTGGAGGGCTGCAAGGAAATATGGAAAAAGGAAAAAGTCTCAAGCTACATAAAGGCTACCCAGGATATAGGTGAACGCTCAAGGCCTGGTACGCTAAGGAACCTGCACATAGAGGAGAGACCACAACAGGATACAGGTACAACTAATCCTGTTTCAATAAGGCTAGGATAATTACTTAATATGGTAGAGAAAGCAGATCAAATGGAGAGTTTTAAATGTAAAATGTAATGTTTTAAAGAAAATCATCTTTATATAGCTGTGTATCTCCATTGTACTTTCTCTAACAATCTAGAAACAAAAGAAGTGACAGATGAATTTTTAAAGACTAAACTGTACTCTGATACCATATATGGCTCTGTGATTCTGATGGAAGAAATGTTTTTTTAAGAAATTATTTCCAGGAAGATCATAATAGCTTTTTTACCACAAACATTACTTGAGTTCTTTTTTTTTTTTTTTCCTGGAGCCTGAACATGTTTTCATTGAAATCAGTGACAAAGCTCCCATTAACTTCAGTGGGAGCAGAACCAAGCCAGGAGGGCGAGGAGGCAGGGGGAAGAGATTGATTTTTTTCCTACTTTATAAAGAAATTCAATTTCCAGTGGTTATTTGAGACTGGAAAACATTTTTATGGTCAGTTGTCCTAGAAAATGTGCCTTTCTTTATACATGAGGTGAATATTAAATGAAGCTCATAACAAATTGTGCAAATACAAACTAATTAGATTCTCTGCTTTTCTGTCTGCCTGTAATTATAATATTGATTTTAATTTAAAATTATTGGCAGCCGATAAAAATATTAGTGTAAACATATTATAACAAAAAAAGGTTAAAATGTCACCACCAGAAATAAACTAAATCACAATCATAAAAATACCTTCATTTGTAATGGATAGTGTTGGAATTTTTGCATTTATCTTTGGCTGTGGCAAAATTAAGTTCTGAACCATATACTGGCTGAAAAGTTTGTCTCCCTGAGGGCTGGAGCAGATGGCTGAAATATTTACAGACCCAGACTGCTGAATCTGTAGGAGAAGAAAAAAATGCATTCACTGTGGAAAACTGCTGATGTCAACCTGAAGCAATAGGGTTCTTAGCTGTGCTCTCTAAGGGATTATTGCTGAGAATGCCAATAACCTTGTACTACACTAAAGATTTTCTTTTTCTCCTTATTTTAATAACTTTATAGCTATTTAGTAATGTTATATTTTGTATAGATTAGAAAAAGCAAAAGGATAGAGTGTTTAGGAACTGTGAAAAAGAAATTAAAAGTGTTTTCAATCTCCATGTTCTGGGAATTCCACTGTGCAAGGAGGAGACAAAGAACCCTTTGACACAAGTATCTCTTTGAATTTAAAATGAAATCCTTTAAACACACATTGAACTCTAATTGCATTGCTGTTAATAATCTGGAATTTGTTTCTACTTGTATAATAATTCCCCACAGGAAAGTGAGACAAAAACACTCAGAAGGGAAAAAAAATATTGTAAAATGGTAAGTCTGATATATTGATAGCAACATATGAAAGTGAGAAAATACCTTTCCAATGTTAAATACTAATTATGGTTAAGAAGTTTGTTTCATTAGCACTCCTAAATTTAAAACAACTGCTGAATGGATCATTTCTTTGTTATTTGCCCATTTCAGTTTCTCTTTGATACAGGTCCTTGCCATTCAAATGCAACATAAAGATTTTATTAGTCCCTAATGATGCAAACTACAGCTGTACAATCATCATTTCAAAATCTGAGCTCTGAGTGCTCCTAGATCTGCTGTCACTTTATCACAACCGTAGAACCATCTTTAAGTGTATTTGCCTAAGCAGATGGTGAATGGCCACACTGGGAATACATCCATCTTTTTTACTGTATGATGAAGTTTTAAAGCAGATATTTTAGGTATAGGATGGGAAAACACATACTTGTACAATAAACCTTATATTAAAAAAAACAAAACAACTGGTAGAAGACCCTAAAGCTTCTAATACACCTTACTGAGTGTAGGAAATTTGATATACATTTCATAAAACAGGATTTGTGGCCTAAAATTCCATTCACTTATATTGTGGATTTAAGGAATCTCTATTTTTTTCTTAATTAGTTTGTAACTTTGTTAGAATAATTTTTTTTAAAGGGTGGGAAAATACCCAAACAAAAAACTGCACATATACTTACACACATCCAGGCATCCTTCCAGAATGTTTACTAAAACAAAGCAAATTTATGGTAGGAGTTTCTGGCAAAAGATTATGGCAAAGAGGTAGCCCAGTAATGGCACCATTCACTGGAAAGGCCTGATTTAAATCCATGTGATTTTAATGGACTTTCTATTAGGCCCTTGAGGTGAAAAGCATATGGATAAGCATGAGGATGTTTACTGGACAGTTCTGGGAGAAAGACAGTAGTAAAACTGGTGTGGATCCCTTACTGAATGGGGCAGGTATCCTTGTGGCAGATGATGTGGAAAAGGCTGAAGTACTCAATGCAATTTTTTTTTACCGCAGTTTTCACAGGCAGAGTCAGGCTACTTTACTGGGTAACGTAAATTGTTCTGTCCTTGGGTCAGACATTCTCAGGGGTCCACTGCCCATTGTTCAGTAGGTAGGGAGAGGCAAACCATCAAAAAAATCAATAGCTACAGCCAGTAGTCAAGGCCAGAGAGGATATACGATCCATTGCCTTCTTGTCCCCTGGCAGGGCAAAGCAGAACGCAAACAGTCAAAGGCTTCAGTTAGGCGGGGTTGGTGTGAGGTTTGAGGGAGAAAGGGTTGAAGACAGTCATGCCCACTCCACTGCGTCTCATCCCAGGGCCCTATCCAGTGGCCATGGGCCACTAATGAACAACAGCGCTCCTGCTGAAACACACTGATGCTCAGTGGTTAAGGTCCATTCTTCCCTGGGCCTCTTTCTCCTTATCCCCAATTTTCCTCCTACCTCTGGGAACTTTCCCTTACCAGATATCAGGGTATATTGCAAGGGGGATCCTGGTCAAACCTTCAGCATTTGGGGGAGGCAGGTTGGGTAAGCCCTCCAAGTTATCCATCAGAGGCAGCTCCTCCAAGTCGCAGGGGTTAGATGCCACCATCCCAACAGCATCTTCTGTGGAGGGCAGCTCTTTGAAGTCCTGAGGGCCTTCCTCTTCTTTTTCCCTTTCTAGTTCCTTGGCTGAGTGAAGTTCCTCCAGGTCCTCACCTGGAGGGGGTGAGTAGAGGGCATTGTCCAGCCAACAGTCACTCTCTCGGCCCGCCTGGGGATGGAGGTTCTCTCTTTCAACTGCATGTCTCCTCCTCTTTCTCTCCTTTGGCTGCCCAGTCTATCCTCTTTGTATGGTCCTCCCCTCCTCTTGGCCTACCTCTATGGTTCTGGGTAGGGGTTTGAGTTGTGGTCTCCTCTGGCCAGCAGGGGGAGTGCTGGAACCCAACAGTGTCCCCCTCAGAGGATGAGCACTCCACCCTGCCACAGTAACATAGAATAGGGAGAAGGAGAGCAGTCCTTGGTGACTTAAGGTCAGGTTAGGTGCTGCTTAGAGAAGTTGAATGTACACAAATCTGTGGCCCAAGTGAACTGTATCCAAGGGTGCTAAGTGAGTAGGCTGATGTAATTGCACAGTTGCTAGCAATTATCTTTGAAAACTCGTGATGAATGGGGGCGGTCCTGTATGACTGGAAAAACACAAATATAGTGCCTATCTTCAAGAAAGGGAAAAAGAAGGACCCAGGGAAATACAGACCAATCAACCTCAACCTCAATTCCTGGAAAAATCATGGAGCAGGTCCTCAAAGAATCCATTCTGAAACACTTGGAGGAAAATAAAGTGATCAGGATTAGTCAACGTGGATTCATCAAAGGCAAATCATGCTTGGCCAACCTGATTGCCTTCTGTGATAAGATGGTGGGATATGTGGACACGGGAGTAGCCATTGATGTGATACACTTCAACTTTAGCAAACTTTTGATATGATTCCCCACAGCAATGTTCCCTCTAAGGCCCTGAGGCAGCTGAGCAATGCAAGTTGCTTGCTGCACTGGCCACCCCCCCTCCCCGGCAGGCCTGATCCTGCAAAGGCATGCAGGCCTGATGCGCCCCCCCCCCAGCCAGCCAGATCGCCACCTCCTACCTCAGCCCACTCCCCCTAGTAATCCCCAGATGGCTCAACCCCCTCTGCACTTTTTCCCGTCTGCGCAAGTCCCAGGCATGGCTCCAGAAGCCAGAGAATCACTGACGAGGCATGCTCAGATGTTCTGAGCATTCTCTGTCAGAGCTTCTCTGGGTGGGAATTTCAATAACTCGCAGCTCCGGAGCAGCTCTCCACTGGCTGGAAGACAGCTTCTTCCAGCCAGGTAGAGGCTCTGGCTGCCTGTCGTCCATGGTGGGCAGCGTCCCCCGTGTGAGGTGGCAGGGGGGAGCTGTGTGGCTGTGCAGCTTAGGAGGAACATTGCCCCATAGAATTCTTGTTAGCAAGCTAAGAAAGTATGGTTTGGATGAATGGACAGTAAGGTGGATAGAAAGCTGGTTAGATCATTGAGATCAGCAGGTAGGGATCAGTGTTTAACTGGCAACCAGTAACTACTGGTTTTCCCCAGGGTTCGGTCCTGGGGCCAGTTCTGTTCAACTTCTTCGTTAACGATGTGGATGATGGGTTAGATTGTATGTTCAGTAAATTCACAGATGATGCCTAGCTTTGGGGAATGGTAAACATGCTGGAGGGCAGGGATAGGATTCAGGGAGACCAAGACAAATTGGAGCACTGAGCCAAACGAAAGCTCATGAGGTTCAACAAGGACAAATGCATAATGGAAGGGGCAGCTGCAACTGCAGGTTTAATTAGCACCAGTAAGTGGTTGTTTGTTCATTTTACATTGTACACCAAATGATAATCCTGTGTACCAACTATGATGACTTTAAATTAGAACTGTATCTATAATTGAATAAATGATCCAATATTTAGGAACTTCCAAGAAACTACAGTCAGACAAATACTTGGACCATTCCAGTTACATCCACTGGTTTTAGCAAAAGCTGTGTACGTGTTAAAATAGAGCTCTGGAAGACAAGATTAATCTTGCCACATCTATCACTGTGTCCCTGTGAGACCGATTAATTTTTTTTCTTTGTACTGCAGTAACACCTGTAGATCCTCAACCGATGCTGACCACACATTGAGCTTGGCACTGTACAAACATATAGCAAGAGACACTCACTGCTCCAAAGAGCTTGAAGTCTAAGCAATAAAGATATAAAAAGTACAGGAAAGAGGCAGAGTCACAAATATGATAGCTGTGTTAGTCTAGTCTAGCAAAAAAACCCACAAGGAGTGGTGTGGCACTTAAAGACTAACAGATTTATTTTTTGCATGAGCTTTTGAGGGAGAATATCCCACTTCATCAGATGCTTCAAAGATGGGTGAATTTACATGGGATTTTCTCCCATGAAAGCTCATGCGGAAAAAAAATCTGTTAGTCTTTAAGTGCCATACGACTCCTTCCCCCCCCCCCCAATAAGAACTTACCCAGGGACACACAGTGGATCAGATGAACAGCTAGTAGCAGAACCCAGGATTCTGTACTTTCTATCACTAATCAATGTAACCTTCAGATTACTGCTTATAATCTTTGTTTATTCATATATGAAATAGGTATAACACTTAGTACATGACAGTCTTTCTAATATTCTTAATTTAGGTTTTTAAATTATCTTTATACTCTACTGTAAGTGGACCTGTACATAAGTGCTAAAAGTGCATATCAATAAAAAAAATCCTGCTTAAATTCAGACAAAAATTGTTGTTTGCTTTCCTCAGTCACTATTGAGAACGTATTCCTAAATTGTTTTGCAAATGTTCAGTAATTTGTTCTGGTTGTTTAAACAGAACAATGTTCATTTCTTTCATTTTGACAAAGAGATTAGGACTTTTAAATATTAATCTGATGTTGCATAAATTTACTTTAGAGTTTAACTGATGAATGGTTCTGTATTTGTGATATTTAAATGTCTTGCATAATGTATTATTTAAGAGTATTTAAATTCTTTGATGAATGCAAGGAAAGATGTTTTTACTTCCAAAATCCTGGAATAAAGTGCCTTAATCTTATTTCACATTTAAGATGTTCCTTTCATTGTTTGCAGTGATCAGCACTGAAATTGGCTGAAAAAAAAAGCAAAATACATTCATTTTAAAAAGGAATAAAAATTCTTGGCACTAAAAATCAGAGGCCTATTACTTGTACTCACAATCCATTTTATTTGCTTCTTTTTAAGTGTTTCCATGCTTATTCAGAATACTACTTTTTAGTATGATCCAAAGGGGTAGCCATGTTAGTCTAGTTCAGTAAAACAAACAAGGTATCCTGTGGCACTTAAAGACTAACACGTTTATTTTTTGCATGAGCTTTCATGGGAGAAAATCATGAAGTGGCATTTTCTCCCACAAAAGCTCATGCAAAAAAAATTTTTTTTTGTCTTTAAGTGCCACAGGACCTAAAGACGTGTGTTTGTTTTACTTTTTAGTATTTGCACAAGGAATCTGTCAACCTTAATGAATTTTGAGTCAGGACCCAAGTATATGTTGACTGAGCACTTGGGTCCTGATCCAAAGTCGACTGGTTAGTTAAGACATACTCAGTTAATCCAGAAATTGACTTAATAACCCCCTCCCCAAGTTGCTTAGCATAGTGTTGACTGGAACACATTTTCTATTGGTGCACTGCAGAGGAGATGTTGTGGTAAGGGGGAGTTAGGAAGTCAATGGGAGTTGCACAAGGTACTCTACAGAGCTTCTGTAATTCCCACCAAGTGCAACCAAATATTCCCTGCAGTATAGACTGGACCTAAGTGTTTATCACAGGCACTTCCAGTAGAAACCAGGTTTCTAATATAACAGACTCAAGTCTCATCCAATATTTTCTGTCTGTGTACTTGGCTACGTTGTATAAGTTGGACAGCTTTGGCATATGCAATTCACTTTTTCTGCACATTATGTGGCCTGTCTTGGAGTTGATCTGGAGACATACTCCTGCTGCCAACTTGTGAATTTATTAGACATTTAAAGTCAATTAGCAGAGGTCTGTGAGAGGAAGTTCAAACATTACTCATTATAAATGAATAGTGCTTAGTGAATAATGTAGGGTTCTTTAGTGAATGAAGTTGATGGTATGTACCCTGCCTCATTTACCGCAAAAATTTGAGGAAGAGCAATGAATGGGGAGAGGAGAAGGTTGGTTGAAGAGTGAAAATGGTCTTGTGTTTAAGATTCTTGATTGTGACTCTGGAGAATGGGATTTGGTATCTGACTCTGCCATAAAATTTATATGGAATGCTACAAAAATTACTTAATCTTACTGTATGGATTCTGTGTTCTGGATGACCAACATAAGACACTTATAAGCTTATTTTCAGAAGAAACTAAATGCTTGTAAGTCCATTTGAAGTGAGTTGGAACTATAGATACTCAGTACCTTTAAAAAAATAAGGGCCAGAGTATTTCAAGTTGGGCATCAGTCACAGTGGCACTGAAAAAGAATGGATGCTGTTGTACATTTTGGTTTTAATCACTCTGTGACTTAGTTCCACATCTGTAAATCTGACATAATTGCAGTGGTACTGTAAAAATTTGTTTGAGAGTCACAGGGTTACTAAAAGCATCTGATTTGTATAATTAAATATTGTCATCAGACTTATACAGGTGCTGCACGTGCGGATTTAATTTTGGCATTTCCTAACCTTCAGATGCTTGATCTAGCAACCTAATTTTTAACATAGAAGTTTTTTATTTCTCACTGTATGAAGTTAGGATATTTTTTGTGCTTAATAAATGCACCA
This sequence comes from Podocnemis expansa, assembly GCA_007922195.1. Lineage (NCBI taxonomy): Eukaryota > Metazoa > Chordata > Testudines > Podocnemididae > Podocnemis > Podocnemis expansa. The sequence continues at coordinate 22,911,144 of ML681966.1, forward strand.
TTTAATAGAACCTCAGTAGTTATAAAACACTTTTATTGGCTATAAGGCCTAGTATAATTGCTAAGACAGTCTCAGTACCAGGCTGTTGCTAATTAATTCTTAAATAAACAAGTGTAAATCCTGCAATAAGGTAGAAAAGTTACAGTCCTTCCTACCCTCCCTCCCCTGCAACATCAGGCTGAGATCTCTATATGAAGATAAGTCCTTCAAAATGGCTACTGCAGGCATCTTAGTTTGTCCTTGTCAATGGATTGCTGGCTGCACTTGTTGATGAACTGACTGGCTGGCACCTGTTCTAGAAATCTTCCAGTTCTCTATGGTATACACAGGATCTGGCAATATAAATGTTCAGCAAAATAGGCCAAGATGAGATACTAATAAAATAAAAGACAGCTTAATTTAGCACCTGTCTGATGCCTAGCTTTCCTACTGGCTCTCAACATAATGTGTCTACCTTGTTTTTGGTTTGTAGGAAGATTCTTCCTTGTGTATGTGATTTCACATAGGTTCATAGACTGTAATCTAATCTGACCTTCTGTATATATATCATAGGCCATAACTTCTGATTTGAAAATTTCAAGGGATGGAAATTCAACCAAATCCCTTAGTAATCCAAGGATAACTGTTCCGAATACTAAAATGTTGGGCTTTTTATTTCCACTTGGAATTTCTCTAGTTTTAGCTATCTGTGATTGAATCTTGTCATACTTTTGTCTACTAATTTAAAGAGCCCTCTAGCATCAAAAGTCTTCCTCCAGTGTAAGTTCTTATAGATTGTGATCATCACCTCTTTTACCTTCTGTTTGATAAGAAACTCCATCTGTTTTGTTTGTCTTTCTCACCAAGTCTGGAAATGTGCAACTGGTACTGAGTTACTACAGTTGCCTACTACAGGAGCCAATGAATGGCTGTCTGATAATTTCTCATTTAATCTTACCTTAAGTATGAAGTGAATAGCCTTCTCTGAGCTGGAAGAGAGGAGCAGAAAAATTTCTCTGAGAGAATTACTTCTTTACTCACGTACCTTTTTCACCTAATTTTTCCCTGATTTAAGGGTTGAAGATATGTCACTGTAATTTGATGAGATTTGACATAATCACAGGAAGTTTAATATTTTTTTAGTAATTTCCAAAATAATTAGTTATATTGTTCTCTTGACAATGACGGTTTCTGTATAATGATAGGAGACTACGTACCCCTCTGTGTAGTTTGCTTGTTTCAGCAAGTCGCTGTATACTGAAGCACATCTTTAAAATTCACTATTAAAAACTCGAGACAATGTATAAACATTGGACTATTTCCTCTAAGTTATTGTTTTTTTATAATAAAACTCATACAGCTTTCTTAGTTGCCCTCTAGTATGAAAATTCCAATGCATGCTGAGTTCAGTTTTGCTTCCTTCATAACTATCTGCAAAAAAAAAAAAAAAAAAAAAAATTTCCTCCTCTGTAGAAATCAAGTGTATGATTTTGTTTGTCATTGTAGCATTGTTGTTGGTTCACAGGCATTCCAGAGCTCTGAAATAGTAATGTTTTTAAGACAATGAGTCTAATGCAGGTACGATTTCCACTGCATCATTTGTGTTCATAGAACCGTAGACCATTAGTTTGAGTACTGAACTTGGATTGGGGAAATCCTGTGTTGTAGTTCAGGGTTCTTTTCTGGGCATCAATACTTACTTTATCTGTGTCAATGGGCAATTTATTTTGTCTATGGTTCAACTTATGTATTTCTGAAATGAGGATAATATCTACCTTGCAGGGCTAATGAAGGTTAATTAGATAATATTTGCAAAGTGCTAAGTATTATTATCACTATCTTCATTAACCTGCAAACTGTCCTGGACTATGTACTTACCAGTTCTGAAAACATGGCTTGGTTGTAACAAAGGGATTTCTGTGTTAGTCTAGTTATAGTATTGCTTAATTTGAAGTCTGGTTCTTGTGTTCATGAGCAGATTTCAGTGGAGCCTACAGCATATTAATTATGCTGTTTTTCACTTGGTGATCAGGCATTATGATGTTTAGTCAGTGTGTGTCAGTCTCCTTATACTGACCACCAGGCTAATTCCTGACACTGCTTCCTGAATTGTGCCAGAAAAGTCAAATTCTCATGTCCACAAAAATTTATGAATTTATAAAGCAATAGCTGTGAAAGAAAAAACTTACATTAGCCTGGTTTGTACAGAAATATTTATGGGTTTTGTACATTCTATAATATCAGTAGCTAAAGAGCTGTTGTGGACAGACCACTTCTAATACATTCAGAAGCAAATATACCCATGGTATTTGATTTAAGGTATTTAGTCTGGACTACCAAATCAACAATTTAAAGCAAGTGTTAATACTAAAATATAATAATTTGTAAGTGTTCTGTAGCTAAGCAAAATACATTCCAAACTAAATATATTTAAGATAAGTCTTGCAAAATAAAGGGAATGGTTTCCGCATAGTAAACTAATATATTTAAAGTATTTGCTTAAAAAATGTTTGTCTTATGAATAATATGTAGTTTTTAAAAAACATTTACAAGGTCTTGCATTAAATAATGGTTTTGTTATGTATAAATATGTATATGATCTTACATGACATATTGGTTTTGTTGAGTCTGCTGGAGTATGAGTGACTTAGATTAAAATGTCATCAATCTTGGCTTTTAACATTTTACCAGTATTGGCTTACATGTTAATACTTCTGAAAAAAGTTGTCACAATTACTGGACAAAATGTGCTTTATAGATCCTCCTTAGCCCTCTTGAGTGCATTCTTTAGATGACCATAGTATGGTCATCTTAGCAGGAGGGGCAGCCCATTGGCACACGTTCCAAACATGCATCAGCCAGGGCGGGAGTAGCTGGGTCTGGGAGGACAAACCATAGTGGGCAGCAGCTGGTAGTCAAGTGAGCAGTGGGGGATGTGGAAGAGGGCCCCATGTTGGGCATGAGGGCAGGGTGGTATGGCTGGGGGCCAGTTGGGGGGCCAGCTGGTGGGGTCATAGAATTATCCCAGACAGAGTTTTGTCTAACCAAACCTTAAATATCTCCAAAGATGGAGATTCCACCACTTCCCGAGGTAGCCCATTCCAGTGCTTCACCATTCTCCTAGTAAGAAAGATTTTCCTAAAACTTAAGAGTCAGGTGGGGGAAGCTGGTCAAGGATGAACCATCCCACATGGCACATCCTTGACTTTTGCCCAGGGCCCTGCAATCTCTAAGACCACCCCAGCTGATGACAATCTTGTTCTCTTACACTTCACTCTGGGTGAAATCATATAGTCCAGCTCTCCAAATTCTGGGTCTCAGAGCTTCAACCCTCCTTCCTCCTTTCCCTCCACTTCCCAGCCATCTTAATTTGACTAATTAAAGTGACTAAAAACCAACATTTTCACAACAAGGTAGCATTTAGTTGTCAGAAGGGTTACTTGAATGTTGGAAATGGGTTAACAGAAAAAAAGATTCCTACACATATTTTCTTACCTAAAATTACACTCATTATAGCTCAGGTAGGTGCAGCTCATTTCCAACTCTGTCAGAGAAAAGCAGACTGTCCTGTTTGCAGTATATTCTCTTTCTTCAGCTCCCAACCTTAAACAGATACCAGCAGCTACAGACTTAACAACAGAACCATTAAAGAAGGCACATACTTTATAACAAACCATGCTGCCAACTTTTGCCCATGTATCTGCACAAAAGACACTATTATAGGACCTGATAAAACCAGCTCATTCACCTGCTCATCCACCAATGTGATTTATGCCATCATGTGCAAGAAATGCCCCTCTGCCTTATATATTGGACAAACAGGACAGTCTCTGCACAAAAGAATAAATGGTCAGAAATCTGACATCAGAAATCACAACTTCTGAAATCAGTGGGTCAGCATTTCAATCTTCATGGTCACTCCATAATGATTTACTAAATGTGGTGCTCAGACAGATGAATACCAGATCAAGGCTTCAAAGAGAAGCTGCAAAGATCGAATTTATTTGCAAATTTGGTTGCATTGCTTCAGGACTTAATAGGGACACTGGATTTTTCTCTGATTGTAACAGGTGATTTGACCTTATCTTCCTCTGTATTCTGTTCCCCAGTGTTTGAATCTTTACAAGTGTTTTGATTTGCTGTTCCCGTATGACCTGCTCCCATGACTTATACTTCCCTGTCTTTATTTCCTCCCATTCTGTAAGTTCCCTCATCTCTAAAGTGTCTGGCAGGGTGGGATATTCTCCCATGGAGGCTTTTGCAATGGATAAATTTGTCTTTCGGTTCCACAGGACTCCTTGTTTGTGTTTTTGAAGAACATAGGTTTCTTTTTGGCTAAGAAAGGAATGAGTGCACATACTTAAAAAAAAAAAAAATAGAGCCCAATTACATGTATTACGCACTTTATAGAATATCCCCAGGCAGCCTCTCCCCGTTCCTGAAGCCAGCATTTTTCAGGTTAAGGATCTCTTGTGCTCCTAACTTTAAAGCGACATTGTCCAACAGTTTCTTTATACTTGCCAAAACTGTGGTGAATGAGCTAACATTTTTTGCCATATGACAAAAGAAAAAAAAACAGTCTTTTAATACCGTTATAGAGAGGTAGAAAAATATACAATAGAATTAATGAGAAATGTGACATATCTTTTCATTAAGTAGTGCAGAGAAATCGGGCATAAAATCAGTTAGACTACATCTCAGCTCTGCGTCCCAATTTTCATCCAATATCTATGACCTATATTTTGATTTCACTATTTCTACTGCAGAAAAAATTGATTTGCAAAGCCAAATTGAACCAAAAATTGAAAAAAAAAAGTTTTGGAATAACTATTTAGAACCGCAAACTCATTTCAATTTAAAATGAGTCTACATCACAACCACTGAATTATCTTTCAAATGTTGAGTGCTTTCAAGTAAAATCACATCCATCTTGAAAAGGTGCCTCTACAAAGAAAGAAGCCTCACAAGTTCTTCAGCTACTTCAGAATTGTAGATGTCAGAGTGAAATGGATCTTGCATGAATTCAAAAACAATTCCATACTTTTCAAAACTGGAAAAGCACTGTTCAAGTTTTTTGGAGTAAATTCTGCAACCAATCCCCATAGTACTGCTTATCAAAATCAGAATTTTCTTTATATTGCTCCATGTTCAGAAAGTGCATGGAATCTTAAAACTTCATATGTGTCACAAAAAGTTACTATTTTTCATAATTTTTGTACATATTTCACCAAATCACAAATAACTTTATTTCCCTGAAGTTTCAAGTTCAGATCATTCAAGTGAGTGGTGATGTCAGTCAGAAAATAAAAGCAGCATTGCCACTCTTCAGCTTCGAGAACATCATAATTTGATATCTTTTCTTTCTTAACAATAAAGTCTCGGATTGGTGTTAGTAATACAGTAAGACTCTGCAAGACCTTTCCATGACTTAGCCACTGTACATTTGTAAAACACATTACGTTGTTAAATCCAGCATCTTCCATTTCATTTAACAACTTTCTATATTGCCAATGGTTCAGAGCACTAGCACAAAAAACTCACGATTTTGATAACTGTATCCATCAGTTCTTTCAAAGTGTCTCCTTCTCTCATTAGGGTGCAGATATTTTCTTGGTTCAAAATGCAATGGAATGATTCCAAAGAATCACTGTCAAAGCCATTCTTTTGTAGATGCTCCTTTAAGAGACTGATAAATCCAGATTTATGCCCTATCATTGCAGGTGCACAATCCGTTGTTATTGAAAACAGTTTCTTCAAATCTAATTCAAACATCTTGACAACATTACAGAATTCATCAAGAATGTCAATGCCACAAGTGCCGGCAGAGACTGGTGGTCCCTCAGGGTGGTAAAAATGTAATCCTTGGCCCTTGAGGCAAAAAGGGTGGGAACTGCTGATCTAGATATATACTCACTATTTATACATCCAAGGAAGAAGAATTCTCACCAATCTAGAATAGCAAGAACAACACCAGAAGGAAGTCACAGTAGTTAGCTAATACTTAAAAAGATACAGTATATTTTGGCCTATTAAAATAGAGCAAACATAGTTGGGAAGTTACAACTACAGAGGACTGAGTCTAAACCATCTAGGCTAGAAGTTTGGTGGGGGGTGTTTTTGTTTTTGTTTTGCTTTTTGTTTTTTGTTGTTGTTTTTTGGTTGTGGGGGTGGTCTTTTTTGTTTTTTTTATTAGAAATCATCTATAGTTTGTAGTCTAACGGTTGGTTACTCACCAGTAACTGTCCTTCTTCGAGATGGGCTGCTCACATACATTCAGTTACAGGTGTCTATGTGCCGCAGTGCATGGTAGCTCGGAAAGTCTTCAGCACCAGCCTGCCAGGTCAGGGCGCGTGGCCATACTAGGTGACCTTGACCCTGACCCTCCCAGTCCCATATACCTTTGCCAACTCTGTTAGCGAGTATGGTGGAAGGGACCTGAATGTATGTGAGCAGCCCATCTCGAAGCAGGACGGTTACTGGTGAGTAACCAACTGTTCTCCTTCGAGCGCTGCTCACTTCATTCAGTTACAGGTGACTGCTAGCCATACCCAAGGATGGTGGGAGGAGTTACAGTCTACCCACACTGAGTACAGCTCTGCCCACAGAGGCATCATCTCTAGCCTGCTGGGCAATGGCCTAGTGCGTCATGAAGGTATGTATCAACAACCACGTAGCAGCCCTGCAGATCTCTTGGATTGGGACCTTAGCAAAGAAGGCCATGGAAGACGCCTGAGGTCTAGTAGAGTGGGCTCTTACAGTTTCTGGGAGAGACGTATTTGACCTGCCGTAGCAGTCTTTATTGCAGTTCACAATGCATTTGGAGATGTATTGGGAGGATACCGGAGAGCCTCTCATGCATTCAGCGACTGCGACAAACAATTGCGAGGTCTTACAGAAAGATTGTGTGCACTCGATATAGATTAGGACCGCTCTCCTCACATCCAGGGTGTGCTACCCTCTCTGGTTTTCTGTCACCTGAAAGTCTGGATAGAAGACCAGCAGGCAGATTTCTTGATTCATGTGGAAGGGGGTGGCAACCTTGGGCAAGAATGAGGGTTGGTGACACAGGACCACCTTGTTTGGGAAGAAAACTGTATATGGAGGTTCAGAGGACAGGGCTCGCAACTCTGAAACCCTTCTGGCCAAGGTGCTTGCTACCAGGAAAGCCACCTTCCAGGATAGTACAAGCAGGGTGTCTGAGTCCAAGGGCTCATATGGTGGTTCTGTCAGAGCCCACAGCACGTTTAGATCCCACTGTGGAGTGGGTTTACTGGTGTGAGGAAAAAGTTTTTCCACCCCTTTCAGGAATCTATGACAGATGGAGTGTGAAAAGAGGGTAGCCCCATCTACTCTTTGATGAAAGGCTGAAATTGCAACCAAGTGGACTTTTAATAAGGACAGGGATAGGCCTTTCTCTCTTAAATCAAGAAGGTAGTCCAAAGTTGCCTGAATTGGTACGGAGGTAGGGTCTATGTCTTTGTCACGGCACGAAGTGGAAAAGTGGTTCCATTTTGCCATGTAGGTGGACCTAGTGGAGGGTTTCCTGCTACCAAACAGGACTTTCTTAACTCTATCCGAACAGCACCTCTCTTGCTCGCTGAGCCAGAGAGCATCCAGGCTGTCAGGTACAGGAAGCCTGGGTTTGGGTGCCAAAGGCAGCCCGAGTTCTGTGTCTGGAGGTCTGCCCACCATGGAAAGCGGAGCGGGGTCCTCACGGACATGTCCTGTAGGAGGGGAAAACAGTGTTGTCTGGGCCAGTCGGGGGCTATCGGAATGATGTGTGCCTCGTCCGCGAGGACCTTCAGCAGCACCCAGTGGATCAAGGGGATTAGAGGGAAGGCACACATTAGGGCCCCTGACCAATTGAGGAGGAAGTCATCACTAAGAGAACCCTCCTCCTGACCTCAAAGAGAGCAGAACTGGAGACATTTGCAGTTCTGCCCTGTGGCGAAGAGGTTGGTCTGAGGGGTTCCCCATCTGTTTGTCAGCAGGGAGAAAACCTCATTGTGGAGGGACCACTCATGATTCACCAGGGGTTTCTTGCTGAGTGAGTCTGCTATGCCATTGCCTAACCCGGGTAAGTGGGTGGCAGTCAGCGTGAAGTGATGGTCTATCATTAATTGCCAAAGCTTGGTTGCTTCCTCGCACAGAGCTGAGGAGAGGACTCCCCCTTGACAGTTCGCACAGAACACAGCCACTGTGTTGTCTGAGAGGATCTGGACCACCCTGCCTTGGATCTGGTCTAGGAAGGTCATGCAGGCCAGCCTGATAGCCCGGAGCTCCTTCATGTTTATGTGGACAAGTCTGTCCTTGGGATTCCAAACACCTTGCATGGAGAGGCCCCCGGACAGGTGGGCTCCCTAACCTAAGTCGGACGCATCCGTTATCAGGACCACTGAGGGCTTGGATTCCCTGAATGGAATTCCCCCCATCGCGAAGTCAGGGTCCTTCCAGATTTGGAGGGTCTCCAGGACATATTGAGGGACTTAGAGTACCTTGCCCAGCTGGTCCCTTCCTGGTTGGAAGCTTGTGGTGAACCAGAGCTTGAATGGTCTCATCCGCAGGCAGGCTGTTCGGATTACCGACGTGGCTGCTGCTATGTGTCCCAAGAGCTGCATGCACCAGAATGCTGTGGTCAGCCCGGGCGCCTGGAGCTCTGTGATGATGGTGCAGATGGACCGAAATCTTGACAGGGGCAAGGATGTGGTGCCCTGTCAGGCGTTTAAACATGCCCCGATGAATTCTGTGTCCTGAGTGGGGCAAAGCTTGGACTTCACTAGGTTTATACGAAAGCCCAGGAACTCGCACAGGTTCATTACAAGGTTGATGTGGTTTTGTACCCGACGACTTGACTTGCCCACTATGAGCCAATCATTTAGGTAGGGGTAGATTCTTATACCCCTCCTGAGTAGGAAAGCTGTGACCGGTGCAACACACTTTGTGAACACCGTGGGAGCCAGCAATAAGCGGAAGGGGAGGGCGGTGAACTGGTAGTGATGTTGTGCCACCACAAACCTGAGAAAACGTCTGTGATGGGGTTAAACGGCTATGTGGAAGTAAGTGTCCTTTAGGTCAAGGGCTGCGAATCAAACTCCTGGGGACAGAGAGGGGATAATCTGGGGTAGGGAGACTGAGGAATTTTATTTTCTTTATGTGTTTGTTGAGTGCTCTGAGGTCTAAAATGGGTCATAGGTCCCCGTTGGGCTTGAGAACTAGGAAGTAGCAGGAATAGAACCCTTTGCCGCACTCCCTTTTTGGGAACCTTTTCTATGGCTCCAAGGCAGAGTAACTTCTGGCATTCGACCTCAAGCTTGCCCAGCAGGTCTGGGTTTTCTGGTGTTGTGGGAGGGGGTGGTTTCCTGTCCCAAGAGGTTGAAAGGAACTAGATGCGGTATCCTCTCACCACTGTGTCAAGGACCCACCAGTCTAATGTGATGTGGGTCCATTGTGGGGCGAAGTGGCGGAGGCGGTGGGGGGAGAACAGGGGTTGTGGAGTGCTGCCCTAGGAGAAACTGTCAAAAACGCTGTTTGCGGTCCAAAGAGCGGTCCGATCCCTGTCCGCGCCATCCAGACTGAGGTGCTGAGCTTATGCCCTTTACCTTATTGGCCCTTATCTTTGTCCAGGTCCCCGAGATGGTGCTGGGGGAACTGGAGGGATCTTGGGAGTTGGGTCTGCAGTCATAGCTGCTGTTTCAGTTGCTGTAACTGTTGCTGCAGCTGCTGATGCGACCTCAAGGAGCGCCTAATGGGTTAAGGAGTGTAAATTCTGAGGGACCGAAGTGTAGCCCTCGAGTCCTTCATACCATGCAGCTTCGCATCTGTGGAAGATGCAAAGAGGTCAGGACCTTCAAAAGGAAGATCCTGGATAATCCGTTGCATCTGTGTGGAAAGGCCAGAGTTTTGGAGCCAGGCCAAGTGGCGTATAATGACTGCTGATGCCATTATATGTGCCGCTGTATCCACTGTGTCCCAGGTTGCCGTGAGCGCATCCCTGGATGCTCTCTCTCCTTCATCCAGCATTGCCTCAAAGTCTCTCAGGTGCTCCTCAGAGATGGCTGAGCGGGGATTTCGTAGAGCCTCCTACAAGTTGAAGATGTAGCATGTCATCAGGGCTGAGTGATTTGAGATACTCGGCTATAGAGCAGAAGAGGAGTAAACTTTCCTGCCCAATAAGTCAAGCTTCTTTGCCTCTCTGTTCTTGGGCATGGAGCTCAGCTGGTCTTGTCTCTCCCTTTGGTTGACCTCGTCGACCACCAGGGATCCTGGGGCCGGGTGTTGGAACAGGAAGGGGAATTCTTCCAGAGAGACAGAGTATTTCTTGTCCACCACTTTGGACACTGGCGGGATCGAGGAAGGTGTTTGCCAGCATTCTTGGATGATATGAAACACCCCGGAGTGTAGGGGTATCGTGACCTTAGCCGGCAGGGCCCTGCAACACGCGTCGAAGAGGGAATCATCTTCCACTTGGTTCACCCCCAGCTTCAGCTTCAGATTTGCTGCCATGTGGCGGAGGAAGTCCTGCTCAACACAGGGATCTCCTTCACTGTCAGCGGACATGACACTTAGGCGCTTCTCGAGTGACGAGGATGATTGAGCCCTTGATCTGTTACGTTGAGTAGAATCAAGGTCTGGCTCGTCGTCAGAGAAATCCAAGGGCTCTGGCACCAGCAATCGGGCATAACAGAAGGAGGCATCATCTGCCATCGCATTCAGCCAGTCAAAAGTCCGCTCATTGTGTGGTGACCTTGATGGCAGCATGGGCACCATGGGGGGAGCAGGGACCTCTCCCGATGGGAGTATTCCCCTCAAGCTCCATGATATGGAGCTCTTTCGAAGCTGCTTTCTCGGACGCTCCTCCTGGGGGGGAAGAAAAGGGTCTTCAGAGGATGATCTGGATGACCTCTCCCCCCCCCGACAGCCAGCAGTCCGGTACCAAGAGGCCTCCGAAGGAGCGATGAGGCGGAGCCACAGTTCTTGGGCCCAGTGCTGGGTTTGATGGTACTAGGTTGGAGAAGGGTGAAGAGGCGCGCAACGGTATCAGTATCAGTGCGGGTGTTGTCGGTGCTGAGTCCAGGGGTGGTACCATGTCCAGCGGTGCCGAGGGGGGCGGTGCTGCTATGGTTCACTGCTGCTTCTTCTGCACCAGAGCCAGGTTTGAATGCCTTTGGCAGGTCGGTCCCTGAGCCAGTGCCCTCCTCAGGGTGGCTGAGAGGCTACCGGAGGACTGGCAAGGTCGGTGGTGAGGCGGTACCATAGCAGGCTGAGATTTCGAGCCCGGTACTAGTGATTGGTGGGAGTCTTGAGCCAGGGCTGATCGAGGGTCCAGCGGAGCACTAGTGGCTTGACCACCTTTGGGTGGAGCGGCTCCATTCCCCGAAATTGAGAGGAGACGACGCTCTCTTTCCAGCCGAGTCCTTCGCTTGAAAGATTGGCAAATGGAACACTCCGCCACGAGGTGGGACTCACCCAAGCAAGTGAGGCATTTCTCATGTGGGTCGTCCATTGGGAAAGCCTTGCAGCATCCTAACCACGGCTTGAAATATGGCATTTGGAGTTTTGCGTGAAAGACAGGTGCTTGCATTTTGCAAGATAACGCTGATCCAAGCCGACGCTGATGGCGGAAAAAGGAACTGGTAGGGTCAGGGTCACGGTCACCTATATGACCGCGGTCATGGCGTGGAGGGGGTGTTGGCTATGCACCCTGTCCTGAGGGGCTGGCGCTGAAGATTTTCCGAGCTACCGTGCACTGTGGCGCTTAGACACCTGTAACTGAATGATGCGAGCAGCGCTCTAAGGAGAACAAGACTTCAAAACAGAAAAAGAATAGTAATATTAAAAAAGAATTTAGAAGGGGGAAAGAAAGCATCTGACGAGTGAGTCTTCAAACAAAATCGAATATAGGTTTTTGGTTTTGGTTTTGGTTTTTCTTCAGCATGAACTTTAAGTGACAAGTTCAAGCTTGTATACAAAGAAATGTAACTTAGTTACCTGGTCACCAACTTAAAAAAAAAAAAAAGGAAGAAAAAAAGTCAGTCTTCTGCAGGTAATGTTCCTGAATCTTTTGAATATTTGAATTGTCTTGAGCGTTCTGAGAAGGCGCATAAAAGGCCATCAAATAGCTTTGGGCTGTGTTTCAAAGTACAGGCACTTAATAGCATTTTAAACTCCATTTTCAAGCAATTGCACCATTTCCCTTTTTAATAGAGTGGAAACCTCTTAAAGGTAAAAACTCATCAATTGCACTGTTTTCAATTTCCTCAGCTGACATGCAGCATCATTTCTCAGATACATCCCATCCTGTTATGACAGCTGAATCATGTCACAGCGATTGAGTCAGCCTAACAAATCCAAAAACATCTCTTTAATTCAGAATAGGAAACTTAAACTTTAAACAATTCTGCAAATGTATTGTGTTACTGGTTTGGTTTTTGTTTTACTATTTTGAAAATATTTTTTCACCACTCCCCCCACCCCCCACACAACCTCTTACCAAGTATAAATACTTTAGTTTAGGATTTTTAGTATTTCTTTTTCAGAAAAAGAACATAAGTACCAGTTAACCCAAACTGTAAGGTTACTGATATGGGGGTTTGAAAATGTGATTTAGAGTTTAATCCAAAAATCATTTAAGTCAACAGAAATCTTTCTGTTGACTGCAGTGGACATTAGATCAAGCCTATGTGATTTTTATTCTAACATAGACAACATAATAATATTGTAATTTCATAGCACCAGTGCCCTAGTAAATGATAAATGTCTTAGTAAAACTGACACCAAAGTCTTTCAGTCTCGTAGTCCTTTTCTGCCCTGATTAGTATATTTTGCCAGTTCACTAACAGAGTGTTCTCCTCCTTTTGTGGGTCATGACATACTTCACAGCATATCGTGACTCTATAGGATGCACTAGCCTACACTCTCCTGACCAAATACAACCATCTCCATGGCTCTTTGCAATGCACTTACTGTTGTATTGTTACACAGTAATACGTCCCAACACAGTGGTTGAGAACCACTATTCTAGGTCATTAGACTGAATCCACCTCAGATGTATAGTCATTGAAAGTTGTTATCCCATAGATGTTTGGCTTGAAACACTTGAAGTAAGGTTAATAATTTTATTCCCATTTCCACTGCATAGGTGATGACACCAAGAACCAACACCTCCACCACTGGCACAGTTAGTGTTAGTCTGACCGGAGAGGTCATAAAGGTAATTTCTGTAGTATGGCATGAAAGAGCATGTGCTACCCTAGCCCCTTCTGTAACTGCTCATAACTTTCATGAGTAGTCAGTACATATCCTGATGTTTATTTAGAGTACATCTACACTGGCAAGTAAAGTTGAATTAAGGAGCCTTAATTTGAATTAACTGAGCCCCTGTCCATTGTAGACTTTCACTACTTCCAGTTAAGGAGTTCCTTACTCTGAACTAACAAAAGCTTAGTTCAAATTAATAACACCTGCATTTAGTTTGAACTAAGTATTTAGTTTGATTCTTAGTTTGAACTAAGGGCAATGTAGACCAGGATTAAGTCTTAATTTGAACTAAAAGAGTTTGAATTAGAGCAGTCAGTTCTAATTAGCAAAGTGGACTAATTCAACTAAATATTTAAGTTGAATTAGTCCACTTTGTTAATTTGATTTATTAAGTTCAGGTTTAGTTCAGTTATGGTCAATCTTATTAGTTCCACTTTGTTAATTTGAAGTAACTTTTGTAGTGGAGACATAGCCTTAGTGTATGAACCACTTTGGAGAGTTAACTGGATTAAGAAAAACACCCCAAATTAAGAAACTCTAATATTTTTTTCACAACAGTTTCTGTTTTGCTAATATGGCTCATTGGTTACTTCCTCTTCTAAAGTTTGTTAGTCTATAAAATAAAGATGAATTTGAGCATCCCCAAATTCTGTGCCTTGACCCCATCCCCATTATAAAAAATAATAAACAGAGCACATAAATGCCTGTGGTCTGCATTTATAATGAAGACCCATAATGGGAAATATCACAAATTATTGAAAGAAGCAAGGAGTCCTGTGGCACTTGACAACTAACAAATTTATTTATTGCATGAGCTTTCATGGGAGAAAATCACACTTTGTCAGACGCTTTGAAGATGAGGGACCTTACATAGAATCATAGAATGATAGGGTTGGAAGGGACCTCATAGGTCATCTAGTCCAACCCCCTGCCAGAGGCAGGACCATTCCCACTAAACCATCCCAGTCATGGTTTTGTCCAGCCGGGTCTTAAACACCTCCAAAGATGGAGATTCCACCACCTCCCTCGGCAGCTCATTCCAATGCTTCACCACTCGCCTAGTAAAAAAGTTTTTTCTAATATCCAGCCTCGACCTCCCTAACCACAACTTGAGACCACTGGTCCTCATTCTGTCCTCTGTTATTACTGAGAACAGTCGAGCACCATCTTCCTTAGAGCATCCCTTCAAGTAGTTGAAGGTTGCTATCAAATCCCTTCTCAATCTTCTCTTCTGCAGACTAAATAAGCCTAATGCTTTCAGTCTTTCCTCATAGGGCTTGTGCTCCAGCCCTTTAATCATTTTGGTTGCCCTCCTCTGAACTCTCTCTAGCATGTCCCTGTCCTTTTTGTAGTGGGGACCCCAAAACTGAACACAGTATTCTAGATGTGGCCTTACCAGTGCAGAATATAGATATAGATATAGATATAGATACACACACACACATAATGGGAGGATAATAAATGAAGGGGAGTGCAAGACATGGGATCAGGTCATACTATAACAGCAGATCAAAGTTGTTAAGAGTCAAACACTTATTGTTACAGTTTTCCCTTCTTACCTTTTAAATCAGTGCCTCAAGAGAACAGGAGGGGGAGTGGTCAAGTTTGTCGTGGAGCTCTTTAAAAGTGTGTTTACCTCATGGAACTCTTCAAGAATTCTTTATTTGCATTCCTTATTCTTTATTTGCATCTGGTTCATAAGAGATCATTCCTGAGATGACTTTTTTTATTCTTGTTTAGCATCTTTTTGTTGTTGTTTGTTGCTATGTAGCAGCCAAGTTTTGTGCAATTCCATATGCGTCATTTTATGCAATTGCTTAATCGACTTATTTTCACGTATTTTTAAAATATATATGTGAAAGGCACTGGCTCAACGAAACTGATCTTGTATAAGGACCTCTGAACACCCAGTGACTGGAAACAAGTTCAGAGTCTTACTAAGATGTGCTGGATACAGAATCATGAGTTGTTTCATTAATAATGGCCCTAAAGTGTCTAATCCCCACACACATGTTAAATCAACTTGCAACATTTCTAAAGTTTACTTTTGCAGTCTCTAGACACATGGGCAAACATTGGCCACATACTGTTTTGTCTCTTACAAACCTACTGTACAATCAAGTGCCACATCCGGGTTTTCAAAGGACAATACTATTAACAAAAATATAAACAATAATGTGGCAGGGGTGTGTGATTTTTTTCCCAAAAACAGAACAAACAAAACAAAACAAAAAAACAAAGGAAACCTAGTGCAAGAAGAGGGTTCATATCTATTAATCCCAAGCATTGTTAAATACCTGCCTTTGAGGAGCAGAGCCTATCCCCCCACCCTTTGTAATTTCCTGTTGGATATCTTAAGCAGCTTCCCTCTCATTTTGCTGGCTTCTCTTAAGCCATTTCTGAGCACTTGAGAGTCCTCACGCTATACATGCAGAGAATGAGTGGTAGGGCTACAGATTTCACTTGGTAGCAGGGTAAGTCATGTTTATGAATCCAATCCAATATTCCACCCTCTCCCCCCGCCCCCCTTTCTGGAAGGGAAAAAAATGCATCTAGTCTGTATCCAATGCAGTATACATCTTTCAGGGCAGCATAGCCCTCTTGTTCTAAATGCCTGTGAGTAAATATTACAACTCTGCAGAGTCTGGTTTCCCCTGTGTGCTTTGTATGTAGTACTAAAGACATCTGCCACACAAGGTAGTAAAGGAGACCCTTAAGCCTCATGACTACACAGCTGCAAAAGTTGAGCCATAGTCTGAGCCAAACGTAAGTGGTTCTTTTCATCAAACAAGCTAGACATTCATAAATAATTCTGCTTGGAGACTTGATGCCAATTTTGTTTCCAAAAATAATGCTCGTAAAACTAAAAATGTTACTTTGAAAGAAATATCATCTTGAACATAATCAGATAGCTTACTGAGGGAAATAACCATGATGAAATGGCTTCTGTATATTATGTTAATGATGCAGTTTTTATTTTTAATTATGGTGGCCTATTATATAGAAAAGACACTAAGCAATAGTGTGTCAATGCCAAAAAAAACAGACAAGGGGTCTGGTGGCACTTTTAAATACGAACAAATTTATTTATTACATGATCTTTTATGGGAGAAAATCACACTTTGTCACATGCTTGAAGATAGCATACTCACAGAAATGCAAAAAAAAAAAGCCAAAAAAGTCTTATTTAATTTAAAGAACAAAGAAAGTTTAATATTAAATTTTACTTTAACTGGGAAAAATTGTATTTTAGGAGAAATCTGTAACACAGAATCATAGAAACTGGAATGTACCATGAAAGATCACTGATTCCAGTCCCCTGAACTCATGGTAGGACCAAGTACCCTCTTAAACCAACCCTGACAGGTGCTTGTCTAACCAGCTCTTAAAAACTTCCAGTGATGGAGATTCCACAACCTGCCTAGGCAACTTATTCCAGTGGTTAATCACCCTTACAGTTAGGATTTTTTTTCCAAATATCCAAATTAAACCTCCATTGCTGTAACTTAAATCAATTGCTTCTAGTCCTATCATTGGCAGTTTAAAGAAAACAATTTTTCCCTCCTCTTTGTGACAACCTTTTAGCTACTTGAAACCTGTTATCATGTCTCCTTGTTTCCAGACTAAGCAAACGCAGTTCTCTCAATTTTCCTTCATAAATCAAGTGTTCCAGACCTTGAGTCATTCCTGTTGTTCTTTTCTGGACTTTCACCAGCTTGTTCACATTTATCCTGAAATGAGGCACCCAGGACTGGACACAAAACTCCAGTTGAGGCGTAATCTGGGTGGAGTAGGATGGAAGAATTATTTCTCATGTCTGTCTTACAATATACCTGTTAATACATCCCAGAATGGTGTTTGCCTTTTTCTGCAACAGTGTTACACTGTTGACTCATATTTGTGGTCCACTATGACACCCAAGTCCCTTCCACAAAACTCCTTCCTAGGCAGTCATTGCCTATTTTGTGTATGTGCAATGGATTGTTGTTTCCTAAGTGCACTACTTTCCACTAGTCATATATGCATACTTCCACAGAAGGCAGAATTGCAAATGAGACTCATGCAAAAAATTGAAAAACTCTAGATAAAATAAAGGCAGTGTGCGGAACCTTAGAATATAAGCATGGGAGTCTTTCCAAGGAATTATTGTAATTTTGCACTGAAACTTTCCTGGAAAAAATAAAATTGATTTATGATTATTTACATGTTTTGCTTAAAAACATAAATAGAATATTTTATACTATAATTTTTATTTAAAACTCGTGACTTATAGGGCAAAAGATTCCTCATCATGTGAGAGGGATACAGCAAAGAAGAAATGTTAAATTTTTCTAGAAGAATTTACTTTACATGAGAGAGAAGGAGTGTGACTATCGAACATTAGTTCAAGAGGAAACAGATTACTGGAAAATTAAATTAGTAAGATCATTGTTAGCAGATAGAGGGCAATTATTATTCCCCTTCATTTGGCATAGCTGAGACCACATTGGAGTAGTGTGTCCAGTTTTGGATCCCTCTCTATAGAAAGGATGTGGACAAATTAGGGAGAGTCCAGTGGAGTGCAACAGAAATGATTTAAGAACAAGAAGAACATGGGCATTGGTGGTGCTGGGCAGGAGCCCCAAGTCCCAGAGCCAGTATCCTTAGCCACATCGGGAGGCATGGCAGCACAGACTCGGAGAGCTTGTAACTCCTCTGAGCTTCCCCATGCCTATGTGGGAGGAGCTCAGGACAGCAGAGGTGGGCTCTTTTAATCTCCTGCTCTGCTGCACAAATGTTTGGGGGGGTAAGTAGACGAAGGGGACAGCAGCAAGCAGCTGGCCGTGGATCAGAGTTGGGGCTGGTGGCCCTACCTGGGCCAGGACCCAGGCTGTCAGGATGTGGCCCAGGACCACAGGTGGGAGCAGGATCTGGCCCTGCCCCTGCCCAGGGACCTGCGCCCAGCCATGGCAGGAGCCTGATCTGGCCCTGGTCCCCAGAGTCAGCAGTGGCACTGGATCAGGCTTCGGGGGCACCAGGGGCCCAATCGGGGCCAGGAGGCAGGGCTGATTCAGAAGGGAATGGGGACAGTGCAGAGGTTTGAGGTGGACCTGGGCCCCAAACTTTTCTTCAGGGCAATGATGCCTCCACAGAAGATTGAGGGTGATCTGGTAGCAGCCTTTAACTACCTGGAAGGGAGTTCCAGGGAGGATGGAGCTTAAGCTGTTCTCAATGGTAGTAGAGCACAGAACTAGGAGTAATGGTCTCAGGTTGCAGTGGGAAAGCTCTAAGTTGGATATTTGGGAAAACCTTTTCATTAGAATGGTGGTGAAGCATTGGAATGGGTTACCTAGGGGTGTAGTGGAATCTCCATCCTTCATAGGTTTTTAAGGTGTTTTTTGACAGAACCATGGCTGGGATGATTTAGTTGGGGTTAGTTCTACTCGGAGCAAGGTTTGGACTAGATGACGTGAGGGTCCTTTCAATCTTAAGCTTCTATGATTCTATGAATTGACATCTTCAACTGAAGGAATAAACATTTTCAATAAAAGTTGTTTATACTGTACATATGTCTGTATTACACAGTTTAAAATCTCTTGTAAAATTTACCAGTTTTTAGGGCAACATTTTTTAGAAAATACATGAAATACTGACTATTTCTGACAATGAGAAAGATAATTAGATGAACTTTGTCTTCCATTATAATAGTAAACTATTTCATAACATATGAGCTCAAAAATATTATTAAAAGACTTCTCTTTGGGGAGTGCTATGTGCAGTACTAGAAATGAGATATCTTTGGTGAATGTTACAGTCAGTTGATGTGGTCAGATAAAGATTTGTTTGTTTTTTATGATATGGAAAAAAAATTGTGGTTATAATAATGAAAGACCAATAGTATTAGCCAAAACCTGTGGGAGCAGGTGTTGCTCAAGTTTGTAGCTCAGCTAATTCTGTACAATTTGGAACATTTGCTTGTGCAGTCATTTCTATCTTCTGGTCAATATTTTATTTTGTTTTGCTTTAGAAATAAGATTTGGAGACAAAACTGAAACCTTGTTTTACAATAAAAAACATAGTATGGCTAGAGCTGGGGAGGGGATGCTTTACCCCATGCCAGATTCAGTGTGCCAGAGCCTGGCAGGGGAAGTTTCCCCTGCAAGGGGGCAGGAGGCTTCTCCCCAGGGAGCTGTCTGCCAGGAAGAGACCCCGGGCAGGCAGCTTCTCCCAGCCTGGCCACCTGCTGGGAAGAGACCCCGGTGGGTGGCTTGTCCTGGGCTAGCCACCTGCCAGGAAGAGACACACAAGCCGCCCGCTGGAAAAGCACCACCCCGCCGGTGGCTTCTCCCAGCCTCACCATCTTCCAGGAAGAGACCTCATCAGGTGGCTTCTGCCGTGCTGGCTGCCAGCTGGTAAGAGATCTCAGCAGGCAGCTTGTCCCAGCCTGCCTGTCTGCCGGCAAGACACCCTGATGGGCAGATTCTGCCCCGCTGGCCACCCGCCCACAAGGTGTTCCCAGCGGGTGGCTAGTACTGGAGAAGCCACCTGCCGGGTGCCTTTCGGGTGGGCGGCCAGCAGGGCAGAAGCCGCCCGCAGGGGTGCCTTGCAAGCGGGGAACCAGCCTGCGACAAACCGCCTGCGGTGGTGCCTCGTCAGTGGGCGGCCAGGCTAGGACAACCTGCCTGCCGGGGTCTCTTCCCGGTGGGAGGCCAATATGGCAGAAGCCGCCCACTGGGGTCTCTTCCTGGCGGGCAGCCAGGCTGGGAGAAACTGCCCACTGAGGTCTCTTCCCAGCAGGCGGCCAGCCTGCTACAAGCTGCCCACCAGGATCTCTTGTGGGCGCCTGGCCAGCAAGGCTGGAGCAGGGCTGGGGTCCCTGTCACAACCCAGGGACAGGAGCCCCCTTGCTCCCCCCAGCCCCATGTGGCTGGGAGGGTGAAGACACCTTTGGGGCTGCTGCCCCAGGTGCTGAAGGGATGGTCTTCCTCCCAGGGTGCATAGCATCCCTTGTCAATTCGAATTCAGTGAGTTCATCAATTCAAATTCTGCTGTAAGGGTAGACCCACCCAGAGAGATAATGAATGGGATTGGTATCCCTGCTAAACTGAAGGAGAAAAAGGTGATGCAGACAGGCCAGAGGAGGTGGTGTGGAGTGAAAAGAAAGTGATATGAAGGGAATATTTGGTGGTAAACAATATGAACAAGTTAGTGTCATTCATACTGCTTTTTTTCTATATTGTTTTTACTGGAATTTGTAATATACATAATGGTTCCATGGGCAGAATTATTAGCATACAGAACAAATTCATTTCCTACATTGTTTAATGCAAAGAGCCCTGTTTTCAGAAGCACAGTGTATTTTTATTCTATTCTGTACTGAATCTTCAGAGTCTAATCTGACGGCAAAACAGCTTCTGAAGGAAGAATTTTCTCCTATCTTGTGGTGATATTTTACATAAAATAGAAGGTCTCTTATGCTTTCAAGTAGCTTTTAGACAAGTGGAATACAGTTGTCATCATATTCAAGCTTAAATATCCTACTAAATAGTAGTTATTATATAGAGAACATGTTGTTCAAATGGAAATAGAAAATAGCAGGCTTTCCTTGCAAGCTGAGTACCATGATCTCTATATAAGAAAATCATCAGTAGCTATTGTTTGTTCAGAAAATGGGTTGTAGAAGACCAGGTTTATGATGAATGCATCTTACTAATAAGAGTAAGATATGCAAAGAGTGTTTTGCCAATATCTACGCCATCTTCATTATGCAAGGTAAAATTGTATTAGTCCCCGGGGAACATGCTAATGAATACAATTATTTTAAAATAGTTTACAAGGTTCAAATATCTATAATGAATTGACTGAAGGTTTGTTTTATAAATTGGACTCTAATGCATTAGTTGATAGAAACAACGATCGTATTTTGGAAACTTCTTTCCCTAGTGGTTCATGAACTGAGAAATAGTCTGTTGATGATCTTTGCGCAGAAAGTGTACTTATTAGCCATAATTAATGTTTCAAAATTAAGAGACACCAGAAACTGAAAATCAACTACTTTCATTTTTCACTTTCTTTGAGAAAAATGACTGTGATCAAATCATTATGGATGTGTTTCTAATATTTGTACGTGTCAATATATGTGCCATGTTAACAACAGTCACTTTAATTCTAGTACTGCATTGAGTTTAACTGTGCAACTGTGGTACTTTTTGTGGACTTGTGTATTCTTTTCTCTTTAGAACAATCCATAATAGGGAAACAGAATCCAGTGAAACACTGTGTTTGGAACACTTAATGTCTAAGATTTAATATGTTTATTTCTTTGTAAAATGTTTGAGAAACTCTGCCACTTCCATGCTTTGAAGTAAGGACTTGGAATTTTATAGATGGGTAAGTGTGGCATGAGGAATTTGCCTTTTGGTGTCTTTTGAAAATTCACCCATGTTTGGTTAAGTATAATGCTCTAAAAATGTGCTGTTTGACCTGCCCAGTACAGAGCTGTTGTAGGCTTGTATAAAAAAATCTGATGCTTCTATCTGACCTGAGCATGCTATAGCATATAGATATAAGAGCAGAGCAAGACTTGTTGTATAATTGCTCCTTTTGGAAGTACCAGAAATAAGAAGAAAACTGCTGGCAATCAGGCAGACTGAAAGACAAGGAGGGGGACACTCTTAGCAAAATGCCATGTAGAGCAATCAGGTGAGATATGGAAAGGTTGAAGGGATGTTAGTAAAAAGGAACAGGAACAATCTGGAGGTGACAATTGCATTAGGATGTGAAGATGGTTGGGGATGTTGGGTCTAAGAACAGGCCTGGAATGATGTGAACAGTAGTGATTGAGTCCCTGGAAGGAGGGGACAATAAGAAAACAGGAGTAGAATGCCAGGGTATAAATCAAGTTGCTATGTAAATAAGGCTACTGGGCTATTGTCTGTAGGACTTCTGACTTATTTGCTAATGGTTGATGGTGAATGAAATGTAACTACAAGAAGAGAAAGTACTGTCTTATGGTTAAGGGAGCCACATTTTATTCTATAGAACTATCATTGCCACAGAATTCCTGTGTAATGGTAGGCAAGTCACTTAAGCCAAACTTTTCATGGAAAGACACTAAATTTGTATCTTCTTTTTTTGGGTGTCTGACTTCGAATCATGGAGTCTGATAGAAGTCCTGAGCTATTGCAGCTCCAACTGAAGTCAATGGAACGTATTCCTAGACATATAAAGCTCTATAGCAATACTAAGTCCTTTGAAAAATCAGGCCCTATTTGTCTCAAGCTGGGCACCCAAAATCAATATATACTTTTGCAGTTTTGACTACAGTGGTTTTATCGTATGTTTAAACCTCCACTGTAATTTGCTAATGGAAAAACCCTCAAAAATTTGCCATGAGCCTTCCCAGATGGTGTAGATTAAAGCTACTATACTGTAATACAAGTTAGAGTTATAATAAAGTAGTATAAATGTACTTCCTACAAAATGACAATTGTCAAATATTTGGGTATGCAAATATGAACACTGTATGTATACAAACAAGGATTCCCGTGGCTCTTAAAAACTAACAAATTTATTTATCACATGAGCTTTCATGGGAAAAAATCCCACTTTGTCAAATTGACAAAGTGGGATTTTCTCCCATGAAAACTCATGCGATAAATACATTTGCTAGTTTTTAAATGCCACAATGCTCCTTTTTTCTTTTTCTTTTTAGTAGAGCTATTGTTGCTGTCTTTTTAGCCTTTTTTTCCTCTCTAGGATGAAATTCTGGCCATATGGAAATAAATGGCAAAGTTTCTGTTATATTTAATGTAGGCAGGATTTCTCTCCTAGATACGGACAAGAAGCTAAAATGCACAACCATTAAGTCTTACTCCAAGCGACTGTGATAAAGGAGATAGAAAAGCTGTTGCCACTCAAGAACATTTATAAAATAAGAAGCATCAAGACTACGCTCAGCAGGTCAAAATACCTTGAATCAAGACCCTCCAGAATTGAGACTTCCATGCTACACCCGCTAAGAGAAATTCAAAAGAACTGTTGAATGTGCAATATGCCATTCTCAACCAAGGGAATATGAAGTCTGATCTTTTGTTATAATAAAATATTACTTTTTGAAGTTAAAGCAGTGAAAACCTCCAGAAGGCAGATTCCCCATAGGTGATCCTAACCTTTACATAGCTGACATAAATGTCTGCACCTTATAAATTTTGCAATGTAGAACATAAAATACCGAAGTTCATATCTTAAAATTCAATTGGAATAAAGTCTCTGAATAAGTTAAAGATATTCAAACATAGAACTTTGATTGGATTTCTGGACTAGATAAAATGTAAATTTGCTATGAAGTACATTGCAACAGAAAATTGTATGAGTAT
Organism: Podocnemis expansa; assembly: GCA_007922195.1. Taxonomy (NCBI): domain Eukaryota; kingdom Metazoa; phylum Chordata; order Testudines; family Podocnemididae; genus Podocnemis; species Podocnemis expansa. The sequence continues at coordinate 22,934,738 of ML681966.1, forward strand.
GCTGCCAAAGGATATACACAAAAATGTACATTACACATTAAGAGTCTGTTACGATTGAGTCAGTTTTGGTCAGTCATTATTAGAGAGTGGATAGTAGTGCATCACTATAGTGTAGGGGGTGAAACACAGTTGGACTTATGGATACTCAGTGATGAGTCCCCAAGCCCTTTGTTTCAAGAAGTTACTGACTAGAGCTAGGAATTGATGTAGCCTTTCAGCTGAGCATGTCATGATGAAAACACTGATCTTGACATACTCCCTGCCCACCTACCAGAAAAGAAAATTACCTAGTCAGTTCATTCTATGGTCTAACTGAACAGAGGAGCAAAACAAAGGAGGGTAGAATATGATTGGCAGTAAGAATGAGTTGTGTGGATGATTTGGGAGTAATTTTTCTTATGTCTTCCTTTGATTTTTGTTTTTGTTAAATAGAAGAAACAGGAACTTTTGGATGTTGGTTACTGGTTCAATCAACTCTTATTTTCTTTTCTGTGCTCTTCTCTCCTCCCTTCTATTTTCTTCTGTGGTAATTATACTATTTGCCCTGTTTTTTTTTTTTCTTCAATTACCTCTGACTGCCAGGAATTCCAACTTTAAAAAAGTGGGGGAGTAAGAAGGAATGATTTCTGATTTCTGAAGGTATGTCTACACTGGAGCCTTAGGTTGACTTAAGGAAGGTTAAGTTGACCTACAGACTCCTGCAGCCAGACTGGGCTTTTATTAAGTCAACTTAAGCACTTCCTTTAATTGACTTAATGACACCATCTTTTAAGGTCGACTTAATGCTTAAGTTGATCTTATTAAGTTGACTTAAGCCAATGTAGATGGGGAAAGCCCTTAAGTTGACCTAACTGGCCTCCAGGCCCCCTCCCAGAATTCTTGGCCACCAGGTACAACTACCCATAATACATCACTCCTCTGTCAACCTAGCACCTTGTAGTGTGGATGCAAGCAGTCAACAGGAGTTTTCAATGTAGACTCTCTAAGTTGACTTAAGAAAGTTAACCTTGTTAGGTCGAATTAACAGAGCCTCCAGTGCAGACATATCCTGAGTGTTACAAAACTGTAAGTAAGGTCAGAGTCTAGCTCTTAGTGTGTTTTACATAATTGTTTAAATTATATGATTGCTTATTTATTTAGATTGCTGTTAGCTTAACTGTTCCTATCAATTTATCTTTCAGATTATAATGTCCTTACAGTTAGCAATCTGTCTGATAGCTCCCAGAAGAAATAGATTCCTTAAGATTTTTAATTTTGTCTCTTCAAATTGTTTTGACTCCGTAAATTGGTAAGGTGATACCAAAAGGATCTTATAGTATACCTCTGTTAAAATGTTGTTTCCAGACTGAAGGAAGGAATGGGATGACTTCTGTTACCCTGATTCTATCTTCATCATATCATTTCTTATGGGTTATGTCTACACTTAGAGTGCTAATTCAAATATACTGAATTCAAACTAGTCAATTTGAACTAATTATTAGTTGAAATTCAGTCAATTCAAATTGACATAGCCACACTAGAAACTCCAATTTGAATGAGCATGTCCATGGACTGGACTTGCTAATTCGAATTGGAGGATGGGCACCATGGGAGGTGTGGCAACATGGTCCCAAAAAGGGTCATGCCACCAAGCAATCCCCTGCTGGGCTTCAGCACTCTGAGCCCGGCACGGGGAAAAGCATGCTTACCCCTGTGCCAGGCTCAGAAGTCAGGAGCTTGGAGAGGGGATGTTTTCTCTGGCAGGGCTCCTTGGGGCCAGAGCACCCCCCCCACACACACACACAGTGCAGTGGGCGCCGGGGGGATCCTTTTTCATACGTACTGAAATTTATTCCTGTCCAAAAGAGAATATTTAACATCTTGAAATGAAAATTAGAAAAACCTGTAATGTTTATTGGATCATTTTATTTTAAAAGGTATAGGCATATCACTGCCTGGATCTTTAGGTGAAGAACACCTTCAACCTTAAAAATAGATACCATTTTCATCTGGCTTTTTCGAATGAGGGGCGGGGGGAATGACCTGTTCCATGTACCTCTGGTGGACCTAAGCGGGAAGAATGAATGGTGTTAAACTGTTTCAGTGAGACCTGAAGTATTAAATATGCACTGAGAACAAAATTCCCAAAGGTGTAGCTGTGTTAGTCTAGTTCAGCAAAACAAACAGAGTCCTGTGACCCTTTTAAAGACTAACAAGTTTATTTATTACATGATCTTTCAATCTGATGAAGTGATATTTTCTCCCACAAAAGCTCATGCAATAAATAAATGTGTTAGTCTTTAAAAGTGCCACAGGACTCCTTGTTTGTTTTATTGAGAATAAAGTAACAATTCCATTCATAGACACATCTCACCTAAGTCTGTCTGACTGAGCTTATTCCTAGAGCCCTGCAAATCCGCAGATATCCACAGATATCTGCCTTGTATCCACATCCGCAGATACAACACAGATACCCGTGGACCATTTCTTTTGGATGCAGATCGGATATGGATCCATATATTTTTATTTGCACAGAGCTAGAGCCCTGCAAATATGCCGATGTCTGTGGATATCTGCATTATATCCGCATCTGCGGATACAACATGAATATCCGCGGACCATTTGTTGCAGATGCAGGTCGGATATGGATCCACTTATTTGTATCCGTGCAGGGCTCTACTTATTCCTGTATAAAAAAACAACAAGGAGTTGTGTGGCACTTTAAGACTAACAGATTTATTTTTTGCATGAGCTTTCGTGGGAGAAGATCCCACTTCCTCAGATGCTTCCAAGATGGGTGAACTTACAGAAAGGAATGAAACTAAATGCAAGGAGCCTGTAAACTGCTCTGATTTGCTGTTACTTTATAACCTGATCCTATGTTTTACACCCCCTTGCATTTAGTTTCATTCCTTTCTGTAAGTTCACCCATCTTGGAAGCATCTGAGGAAGTGGGATCTTCTCCCACGAAAGCTCATGCAAAAAATAAATCTGTTAGTCTTAAAGTGCCACACAACTCCTTGTTGTTTTTTTACTGGACTAGACTAACACGGCTATCCCTTTTGAAATTGACATTATTCCTGTATGTTTCTCTTCCTTTCCTTTTCCTTTCAACTTTTATTTTAATTTTGTTTTCAGAAAATAGAGTAAGAAGGCAATGTTCACAGTCCCTGGAAAAATCATTCATGATTTTCCCCAGCCTAGTCCAGAGACATGGTGCTAATGACAAACCCAGCTTCTATAAGCCCAACACAGAGTTCATCCTGAATTAGCCTCCGGATATAGGTCCTGCATATACATGGAACAGTGTGCTTGAAAGAAGTGCTTCAGTATCATAAATGTTACATTGTTAACTTGAAGAAATTTGTCAGAACTATAATTTACTGAATTATGTTTACTGTAATAAACATCTTAAGATCCATACTGATATGAAAAGGGAGAAAGAAGTGGTGTCGCAAAAACACTCTATAATTTTCAAAATGAAGTACACTTAAAGCCTTATGTGTGCTAAATATAGTCCCCATTCACCAATGTATCCACCTAGTTCCTTAACTTTAAAAAGTATCCTTAATATTGAAAAAACAGAGTAGAAAGATATTGATTGTTTCTAATGGGGTTTACAAACTCCGTACTGAGTGTGACCAGAAGGGAGAGGAAATTCTTCCTTGTTATAGTGAATCAGGCTGGCCACACAGCTTCCAGAACTAACAATCATGGAGGCATGCACCCACATCTGTGATCAGTTAAAAAAAAAAAAAAAAAAAAAATGAACCTAGCTACAAAGGAGAAAGAACAGAGCAAGAAAGGGAAGCAAAAGGCATGGGATAGGACTCTGGAATTGCAATGCATGCTTTGAAGAAGTAGTCAAGGAGACAAAGAAGGCTGTAAATCCAGCAATTTAGGAACTGCTAGAGTTAGTTTAGGCTAAGTGAGGTTTTTTAAGGTGAATTGAAGGGGACCAGTTAGGAAACAGCTGGGATCCATACAGAGGCTGCACCAAAACCAGATGACATTGTTATAATTAAAAGTCTCATTGCCTTATAAAATGCTAGAAATTTTATCATTAAAAGACACACTTTGAACAGAAGCTTCCAGATAACTCTCTAGTTACCTTAGCAGGGACAACACATCATCTTGGAGAAGCCAGATAAAGGATTCCACTGCTTAATGTGCAGTGAGGTCAGTCTCTCAGTCAGAAGGCAGAGTATCACCATATGAGAGCATCCTATGTGTTGGAAATTCAGATATGTGTTCATCATCTATTCTGGGTACATCTTATTAATACTATTTATTTTTGGTATGTGTTTTTCACTCTGGGGTTAATAAGATCTGAAAGTCTTGTTTATATGAGGTACCAGTATTTGAATTTGAGGTGAACCTTACATATCTCTGAATATTTACACTTCTTGAGTTTCTTTGGTCTTGTTTACACATTCATATTCAGTTTTATTGTCAAATCTTCATTTCTTTTGTGATATTTAATAACAAAATGTCAATATAAAATGCTGTAGTAAGTGGATACCTTAAAGGAATAGTCTCCAAGAAGGCTTTTCATTTTTTGTTTTAAATGAATATCAGGTCTGAATGCAATTTCACATCTGTTGCAAGCTGGTGTCATTTCTTAGCTTTTAAATTATTTTAGAATATTGGCTTGCAATTTGAAGATAGCATCTAAGTGAAGAAAGAGAGAGGTTGTTTTCCTGTTTAATCATGAGACATGCTTTTGGGTGACTGCCATTTTGGTCATGATGGGATTGAACTAGAGCAGGGGCGGCCAAACTTATGGAACTCAAGAGCCTTACAAGTTGATTATTAAACCTTCAAGAGCCACACTGAGGCATATAGCCGTATACTTCTATCTACTAAACTGATCTCCTGACATTCTTCTGTGAGCCACATTTTTTCATTCAAGAGCCTCATGCGGCTCCTGAGCCACAGTTTGGCCACGTCTTAACTAGAGCAAAAATCATTAGCTTTTATAGCCAGCTCTAGAGGAGCTAGTAGTTGTAAAATGTCCATCTGTTATGCATAAAAGAGAGAACATAACCTGCTGGATACTAGTTAAGGGCAATTCCTTAACATGCATAAATTAATATTTATCATTTCAAACAAGCCATATTTATTGTTCAGTGTTTCTGACTGAATCATGCCAGGGGTTAAATTAATATATTTAGCCATTGACAGTCTCAAGTTTAAGTCAACTGTCATTTTTAAAATTCACTTCCATTTATTTTTTTCCTCATCTATGCTGTATCTGGCAGTGCGTCCCTAGGCTATGTCTACACTTGAGAAGTTAGTTCAAATTAACTTGGTGTGAATTAATTATTTTGAACTAATAATGGTTAATTCAAACTAAGTTAATTTGAACTAACATGTGCCCATGTCCATGGACAGGATTTGCTAGTTCAATTTAGGAGGGGGGCATCATGGAAAGTGTGGCAACATGGCCCCTGAGAAGGGCCATGCTCCCACACAATACATAGAAGGAGGAAGGCACACTGGGACGAAGAAAGTCAAACCACGTTAATTCAAACTAATGGCTAGTTTGAATTAACATGGCTCCATTGGGTTAATTCAAACTAATAAATTCAAATTAACCATTACTTTGAAGTTAAGTGAGGTTTTATAACTTTGAAGTAAGCAATCATTACTTCGAACTAAGGACTTCCTTAGTTCAAAGTAATGAAAACTAGTGTAACCATGCATTAATTTAGTTTGAATTAATCCTCATTAATTCAAACTAAATTCTAAGTGTAGACTTACTGCTAGAGATTTATCTTATTTTATTGTGTCTTGATTTAGAGCAGAGGTGTCAAACTCATTTGTTGTGGCAGGGCAGATTTGACTTAAATGTGCTTCAAGTGGGCCATGCACCCCTTAAATCAAAATGCTATGGCACTCTTGTGGCATTGCATAGTGCTGTGTATGTGAAACTGTGCTCTACAATATCACTCTCTCTCTCTATTAGGGAGAGTGTGTGGTCCTGCTGAGTCCAGTCATAGGCTAGATGGAACAACTTTGGCCCAAGGACCACATGGCATTGGTTTGCGGGCCACATTCAGCCAGCAGGCCACATGTTTGGCATCCCTGATTTAGAGGCAGATACAATTTATGAATAGTAAATGTGGTCCGTTGTTGTTGTTTGTTGTTGTTGTTGTTCTGTAAAATCAGTAACACTGCTTCTTCTTTTTCAGAAGAGAATTCCAGATAAAGATTATGGAGATCTTTATTTTATTTTGCTTCTGGGCACATAAAAGTTGTAAAGAACTGATGGTTACTCTCTCTTTACCAGTAGTGTTTAATCATGTTCTTTAAATGAGACGGGGGAAAGAATGTTCTGTGGAACAACTGATTTAACTTTAGAACAGTCTTTTCAGTCTGATGGCCATGTTCTATTGCTGTGATCAACTCTGTATATAAATTGCCATATAGTATTGTGTGCTAAGTATGAAAATCTCATCTCTACACCCAGATATCCTAAGCTTTCTGGCAAAAGTAGACTTGATGAGATGTTTATTTTCTATCCTTACCAGAGAGGTATTCTTAAATATATTTTTGAGCATCTTCTGTGGTTTTGTTCCTGTTAGGTAAAACATCTATTTAAACTTGAAAACTGGATGAAGTAACTAAAGATCTAGAAGCATACTGACTGTTTGTAAACAGGAAGCTCTTGGGACTTTACCCCACAGATCTATTCTAACTTTTTAAACTGCCATAAAATTATTATCAGGCACATTCCAGAAATAACCTGTTTGATATAATCTCTGAGTAAGATGTGCATTTAAATTTCCAGTTGATAAGTGTGATTTATGACACCCAGCAGAAGACATCTGAATTTGATTCTCACTTCATTTTGTATTTAAATATTTTGCCAAAATACTTTGTTGCTTGAATATCATGATCTTTGTGTTCCTGAAGGCGTGCAAACCCTTTGGTTGTTTAATGGGTATACTGAAAATGTAAGTTCTGTGGGGAAGGGGCTCTCTCCCTGTTCCATGTTTGTACAGTTCCTAGCACAGTGAGGTCTATGTCCATGAATGGGGCTCCTCATCTATAGTAATGCAAATAATAATTAATAATAATGGTTTCTTTATCCCCCATTTCATTTGCTTTTCATTTATGTATTTATTTACTTTGCAGCAGAAAGCAGCAGTCATGTAATTATTAAAAAAAAACAGGGAATTAAATAAGCATTCAGATTAGAAAGAGTTAAAAAATAAATAATTTAGGTTGTACTTCAGAGAAATGTATCTTCTTTGGTTTATCGAGTTTTGCTTGCTTTGGAAAACATATTTCACACCTCTTTATGATATTTGACCTGAAATTGGTCTATTTTGTGATATAGTTTCTTGCAGATAAACATGAGCCTGTAAGTAGAGTCCTGCATGGATACAAATATGTGGATCTGTATCTAATCTACATCCTCAAGAAACGGTCTGTGGATATCTGTGTTGTATCCTCAGATGCGAAAGTGCAGATACCTGCTTATTTAGAGGGCTCTAGCTCTGTGAACATAAAAATATGTGGACCTGTATCCAATCTGCATCTACAAAAAATGCGGATATCCACATTCTATCTGTGGATACGAATTTCCGTGGATATAATGCAGATATCCGCAGATTTGCAGGGCTCTGCCTGTGAGTATCTCAAGTATTTGGACATTATAAAATGGATTTTGGAAACAGAAACATATGTGAAAACTTATGCTAAAGCAAACAGATTCCTGTTCCACTAATTATCTATTGATTATCTAATATACATGTACTATCATTCAAATAGCATCACTACTTGCTTTTTTTTGCTTTACTAGACTAACACGGCTGCCCCTTTGAAACCTACCTAGACGATATTTCCACATCTAGTTCCTGGATGTTGGAGTTTTCCTTTCTGTGGACCTCACTTTACATTATTTGTTCTCTCATTTCATTAATTTAGTCTGTTGCATAAAGACTCTGCTCTATGTTTATTCTGTCTACCACAGGATTTGGTAGTCCCTTGCAGTGTCATCTGTGAATTTGATTAGTGTGCTTTCCCCTCTATTTTCCAAGTTTTTAACTGTAATACTGAACACTCACCACAAATCCCTATAGAATCTCACTCAATTCCTCCTCACTACTTGACACTGAAACACTAATAAATTGATGGCAATTTTTGACAAATTCAGATTACCAACAAATCACTCTTTTTCTCTTGTTGCTTACAAAATGATTGCTTTATTATACTAGCAATTTCCCTCTCTTTGAAATTCAACTTGCTGGGCTTTATTTTGCTTTGCAAAAATAGCTTTGATGTCTTCTGTATTACAACTCACAGACCAGCTACATATTGGAATTAACTTAAACAATAATGGTTAAGTTTTAGTAAAGAAAAGGTTTCTAAAGAATGATAGAAATTAAAACAGCCATTTAAATATTTTGGACGTTAGTGGTTCGGGGTTTTTTTGGTTGGTTGGTTTTTTTTTGTTTGTTTGTTTGGGGGGTTTTTTTGGTTTGGTTTGGTTTTTTTGGTTTTTTTTTTTTTGGTTTGTTTTATCTGCTCTCAGTTTGAGGCCTTTCTGCAGATTAAAAACAGATGGTAGTTAGAACATTCAGTGAAGGTTGCCATGCATCTGTCCTGAGAATAGAAATGCTAGGTGTTTCTCTGATCCTCCCCTCTCCCAGCCAAATGATGTTAACAGGTAGATGACATACGTTGAAGGAGACTTCAGTTTGCTTGTGCATGGAAGTAGTAATCTTTGCTGCTATCATTATGTTTGGTATTTCCAGAAAATCATTTCTGCCTACTCACTTAGTATGACTAAATGAACACAAAGCAGGATTAGTGAAGTGAGCAGGATTAGTGAAGTGAGCACACAGTTGACACAAGTCAGGGAGTGAACATTCAGTTTTTGATGTTTGCAGATACAGTGAATCTCATACGTATGTTTTTATAATGCCTTTTGAAACCACATCTACTAGAAACCAAGATGCAATATTGAAAATGTCCTAAATTAGTGACCTTTCTAACTCAGCTGCTGCTTCTATTCATTTAGTTCAACACATGCCTGCAGGAAAAAAGCAAGACTCCACCTAAGGCCATTAATTCCTCTGTGAAGCTTTAAAATTAATCCTCCCAGGGAAGGTATGCCTGGCAAAATGCAGACTTCACAGAATGTAAAGAGAGGCTTAGAGGTAAACTTCGGTAAAGAAACTACACTGATTTTTCTAGCTCTGGCCAAATAGATAATCAGTTCTCATTTAGAAATTACAGGAAAGTCTCTCCAGTTTCATTTTGAGAGTTTGGGAGTAAATCATTTCCAGTATGATCACAATGGGATCAAAAAAGAAAAATCTTTTGGGCTAATTAAATATCTGATACTTTAAAAAAAAAAAGGCTTCTTTAGTAAAATAATTAAAAGTTGCATCAGTATGGAAAGCTTAACATTCTTCTAGCCTTCCGCTCTTCAGTGAAAACCAATGTTGCGTAGATTTAGTGACTATTGAAAACTTAACCTGAATTATGGAGAGGGATTAATATCTTTAAGAGCATGTATTTTGGCTTGCTTTTAATTGTCCATGTGCAGGTTTGGCACATAATTAATAGGCTATGTCTACACTTACACTTCAAATTGAATTAACAATGATTAATTCTATTTAAAGTATTTGCATGGCTACACACACTTTTCTTAATTTGAAATAAGGACCTCCTTCAATTCAAAATAAGGAGAGGTCATTTTGAAATTGTAAAACCTCCCTTAAATTCGAAACAACGATTAAATCAAACTTACTAGTTTGATTTAAGCCAGTGTAACCATATAAATTCGAACTAACCATTAGTTTGAATTAATACATTTTGACCTTCTTTGTTACAGGGTGCCTCCCTCTTTCTGTATATTAGGTGGGGGCATGGTCCTTCTTGGAGACCCATGTTGCCACACCTCCCATAGCGCCCCTTTCCTAAATTAAACTCGCAAGCCCTGTCCATGAACATGCTAGTTCGATTTGCATTTCTAGTAAAGCCGTGTTAATTCAATTTAACTTAATTTGATTTAATGATTATTAGTTTAATTTATTTAGTTCAATTTAAGTTAATTTGATTTGACAATCTAAGTGTAGATATAGCCATAGTATCCAATTGCTTCCTCAGACATTAAAAGCAAGTTCTATTCTGTCTCATACTGTGTAAATCAAGTAGTTCAACTAACTTAAAATTAATTTAGAGGAATTACTGATGATTGTAATGGTATAATAGTAAAATTTAGTCCCAAATGGTTATGACATGACAATGATTCTGTAAGGTAGGGTCGTACAATATACAAGGACACACTTGAGGGGTTTATAAGGTATATAAATACTCTTGGAGCTCTAGAAGGGTAGCTATTGTAGCCATGAGAGTCCTCTGGTACCTTAAAGACTAACAAATTTCTTTGAGAATAAGCTTTTGTGGGCTGCAATGCACTGATGAAGAGTGTTGCAGTTCATGAAAGCGTATGCCTGGAGAAATCTGTTAGTCTTTAAGGAGCCACAGGACTCTTGTTTTTGCTTTAGGAAATAGAAAATGCTTGTAAAGTCATTGTTTCCTATAACAGACTTGCTTATTAGATCATTCTATGACTGATAGAAATAGTGTACTCTAGGGGCATCAAACTCATTTGTTGTGGTGGGCCAGATTTGACTTAAATGTAACTCAAGTGGGTCATACATACCATAAATTAAAATGCTGTAGCATTCTTGCGGCATCATAGAGGACTGGGTATGTGAAACTGCACTCCACGGTACCATTAGAGAGAGAGTGTTGTCTCACGGAGAACAGTCTTGCGTACCCAGCACTCAGTGATGTCCCGAGACCTGGACGCTCTCACGACATTGCAGAGGAATGGGAATGTGAGACCATACTCTCTCTCTGTTACAAAGATAGTGTGGTGCTGACAAGTGTGGTCATAAGCCAGATGGGAGAGGTTTGTGGGCTGCATTCAGTCCATGAGTGGAATATTTGACACCCCTGCCTTAAAGAAAACTTGTTGGCTGTACAGGGGCAGAGGTACCTTTCCAAAGGCACGTCTCTGGAGGTGTTTGGGTGTCATGTGGCTTTGACAACAGAGAAGAGAGAAACCCACTGTGGACCCCCACCATTTCAGATGAAACCTGTAGCTCTCAGGGCTGGGTCCCATCCAAAGAAAAATCTTGCCATTGATTTCATTGGGCATTAGATCAGTCCACCTGGTTTAGTCCACCTTTTTGTTAACTTTTGTCCAAAACCATTTTGTGCCCTTTGCGCACCAGGAGCTCCCCTTGAATTGAGTAGGAGTGTTCAAGGTAGTGAATTTCTTAAACCTCACTTCCTGAACATCTTAAGTATTAACAAGGAGTGAGGCTGGGTTCAGGAATGGCTCTCAATTATCATAGCCAAACTCTGGGAGGAGTGTAACAGAACTGACCAAGGACATTTTAGAGACTCATATTTTTTCTGGAGCAATAGGTGCAAGCTCTGAGGAAGAGACAAACTGATCCCCAGTGTGTGCTAGGTGCTGTACAAACACCAGGGTCCCACTCTCTGACTGGAGTCTTGTAAGTGCTATCATGATACAAGTATGTCTCCTGCAGCTGCAACCACAGTGTGTAAATCAGGGGTGTCAAATACATTTGCTAAGGAAGGCCAGAATTGACTTAAATATACTTTAATAGCACGTACCTAGCATAAATTGAAATACTAGGGCACTCTCGTGGCGTCAGAGTGCTATGTCTGCAAGACTGTGCTCTGCAATCTCTCTCTCTGTTAGGGAGGGACTGTGGTCTCATGGAGTCCAATGTCACATGCCCAGAGCTCTGTGATGTTGAGACCTGACGCTCTTGTGGTAGTGCAGAGCGCTGGATATGCAGGACCATACTCTCTCCCTGACAGAGTTTATGGTATCTTAGGGAAAGAGTGTGGTACCATGAAACACAGTAACAAACTAGATGGAAGAGGTTTGTGCGCTGCATGTTTGACACACTGAGAGCCAAATGGTGCTATGTTATACGGGCATGAATCCAGAATAACTTTACTAAAATTATTTCTTTTTTATAAGATACAGTAACATCTACCAATGTGTTGCATGTTATCAGGCCCTTGTGAAGTCTGCTAAAAGTTCTCCAGTATATGTAAGTCTGATACTGAATATTAGTTTGTAACACATTGGTGCACTTTAGAACTCACTTGCTACTGATGCACATTAGTGCACTGTGTAGACAAGCCTTTATTTCATCTTTTAGTTCTGAGATTTCTGATAGATCCCAGTATCCAATTTTAAGTTAAAAACTCCTTCTTATCTCTTACAGGGAAGACTTTACTTGGGTTAATATTTTATGTGTTGTTTCTTCGGGCTTTTTTGGGACGTGATGACTTTGAGTAACTTTCAGAGTTCATTTTCCTTAATAAAGACAAGACTAACCTTTAAATTTTTTTTGCTTTTTGTCATTAGCATTGCAATTTAACCTCAAGAAGTTTCTTTAAGATACATTGTGCTTAATTTCCCCCTCATTTGTGATATGTGAGGTTACATGGATATAAGTGAGGTCAGAATAGGGCCAGAAAGTGGAAATATGATAGTTTAACAATTATAGATTCAGTATTTAAAAATATAATTTCAATGGAATGAGACAATAGAGACAAAAAACTGATTATCAGGACATCTGATCTATCTCCCACTGGAGAACTGATTCTTCCTGTTTATTTTTGTAGTGTTTTGTCTAATTTAGTTCTAAGAGCACCAAGGGAAGCAGCTTCCACCGTTTCCACAGAGAAGTCATTCCACAACCTGACCATATAAAGTTATTCTTGATATTAAGCCTAAATATTTCATTTATTAATTTCATACCATTATTCCTACTTATGCTTTGTGGTTTAATTAACTTCATTCCAGCCTTGTTGTTTACATCTTTTGAATATTTGGTGACTCTGATGTTCTCCCCTTCCTTTAACTCCGACTTAGGGAAGCTGCTATATATAGTATATGCAAATCTTAGCTTGTACATGTGTCAATAATTTTCCATTAATGTGCCCAAAGCAAAACATAACCTTCTGGGTGCAGCTGTAGAGACAACTTGATTAGTATTCCAACACTGTCTTCATGCATGGTATCTAGATACACATAGTCCAATATTGCACTGCCCTTTTTTCTGCCAATTCACACTGAAAACACGTGTATATTTCCTTTCTGCTGTCACCTGCTCAATAATTGTGAATTTGTCTGTACGGTGAAGCAGTATACCCTAGAATTATGTGATTAACTGAAGTGCAACAATGTGCTGTGCATGACCTAATTTATATTAGAGTCTGCTGGTGTGCACTAAAATTTCACTAGTGTTACAGTAGTTCTGTATGAATATGACCTGATGTGCCACATAGACCAAGCCTGTGTTCAGTTCCCCTCCTCAAGTCATAATCCAAGTCATTATATTTTAACCATGTTTGAATCTCTTTAGAGCTTTTGATAACTTTTCTGTCCTCATTGATATTTTTTTAACCTACCAATTCACTATAATATGTAAATTTCATCAATTTGCCAATATTTCATCATCCAAATGATCAGGGAAGATGTTGAATTAAACAGATCAATATGGTGCTCCAGTTGAAACTTCCCCACCCCTAACTACAATGCAGTGCCTCATAACCCTCTCAGTATAGACTTCCAGCAAGTGTTCAAGTCATATGAATGTATGCATTCAAAGCAATGTGAATTAATTTTGAGAGTAAGATTTTGGGAGTCTGTATCAAATGCTTTACTGAAATCTAAACAGTTTATATTTACTGCTTCATTTTCCCCCACCGTCTGTTTGTTTCATTAATTTAGGAATTTGGACAGAAATTTAACTTTCAGGCTTACTCTTATTTTCTGTTTTCCCCTGTAAATTAAAGCTGCATTTCCCCCCCCACTTTTTCATGATTTTGAACCTTGCCTCCTCAGATGTTACTGGTATGGAGGACTATACTGACTTGGATGCAGAGGGATGTGTACCCCACCTGGACCAGTAATTCTATAGACACTGACTCTGGAAAACATTTAGTCATGTGCCTACCTCAAAGCATTTAATGACCCTTTTGTCATTCTCCATGCCCCCCCCCCACAGAAGCTGGTATCAGTAACACCCAAACTTGCCATTCCTTACTCACACAAATAGTTCCAATGAAGTCAATGGAATGAGTTGTGTGAGAGGGTTTAGGTCCTGAGTAATAGATTTAGAATATAATCATGATGAGTGTATACTGCAGAAGTATAAATGTAGGCTTCCTAGAGAATTCTACCTCAGTCAACAATATGTACAAATTCACTGAGTATAAAATACTTTGTCTCTGATTAATGATGCATCATTTCCACTTTCCTCCCACCAAGAATGATGCATGAGTTGTGTAATTTTCCACTCACAAGTATGTCAATCTTTCCACCTTTCTACCACAGTGTTCTTTGTTTTCCCTTTTTCCACACAGTATCTCACTGAGGCTCCACTAAGGGATCTTATCAATTGGAGAACTGTTCTTCCCAGCAGCACCTGTAGTCTCAAACTACCTATGGTAAATTGCAGACTAAACCCTCTTTGGTTCCTCAGTTGGGCTTTTGAAGGTGAGATCTGTTCCCCCACCAGGCTACTGAATGGGTAAAGAGGTGCTGGCTCCCATCTAGTGCATGTGAGCTGATCAGACTTTGCTGGGCTGTGCAAGTAGGCAACGATATGAACAAATGTGTGCTGTGGTACCCATAGAGCTGTTAGTGCACAACAACTTAATTCCATCTCAATCATCCTCATCATCTTCCAGATCACCTCTGTCAGAAGTTACATTCTGCCAGTTTATGAAGATGAGCCTTGTAGTTTAGTAGGCCTTTGAACCACTATAATCTGATTGAATATGAACATGTTTGTGGTGTTCAATTTGTTATACTGAAGTAGGGGTCCTATAACAGTAGCCTGACTCATAATCCTAAATCATTCATTGAGCACTATCCATCCTGTGCAGTGAAGAGGCGCTGTTTTGATATGTGATTTCATACATTATATTCTTCCAGTCTGTTGTCTTTTTAAAGTGTTATAACCATGTTGGTCTCAGGATATAGAAGAAAACATATGTTGCTGGCAGAGGCAAGTTTCTGAGCTTCACAGACTTGAAGAAGAGCTCCGTGTGAGGTTGAAAGTTTTTTCCTTCAACCAACTGAAGTTGGTCCAATAAAAGACATTATCAAAATAATAGAAAGATAATTTCCATCATAGTGAATCATATTGACTCTCCTGGGTCATCAACAGAGTTAAAATATTAATATCCACAGAACTTATCTCTACTGTTTGAGATAATGGGCTGAGTGTAGCAGAGGTAGACTGCTATCTTTTGTGTGAACCAGCCATAATTGGGAAGGAGCACATACATTTCCTTGCAAGTTTCTGAGGTATTTACAGTATTAACTAAAACAGAAACTAAGGCTCTTGGGTTCAATTCCAAATTCTGATTCCACTCTCTGCTGCTATTGTCCGATCCAAGTCCTGTTCTAACTTCTCCATCCTCCATCCCACTCTGTATCTGTCATGCCTCTTACCTAACCAAAGTCGTGCTCAGTCCCACATCCCTGGTCTGGTCCAGATTTTACTTTCTGGCTGTAACAACATTCTCCTGAGAGTGCAGAAAGAGCAGCTTTTTGGAGCTTATAACCCAGGCAGATTTGTTTCAATTTTCATAGGAACGCTAAAAGAAACCTCTTAAGCCAGGGTAACATTATCATCCTGACCAATTTCACTGCCCTGCTCCATTAAACCATTGCAATTTTTCAGTGGATTGGCTGTAAGAAAATTTTAATGTTAGAAAAAAATGTTTCCTTTATTCTCCTTCTTGGAAACCTGTGAAATGTTTTTGCTGAGACTTTATAATAAAAAATTCTGGCCCAAGTTAGATATAAAGCAAAGAAAATTGCAGTCCAAATCGTTAAAGTTTTGGCAAAGTTTAAAACAACTGAAAATAGGTATTTATAGCAGAAAACAATAGACTGCTTTAACCATAGACATCTCTAGCACCTACCCTTTCTATTAGTTTAGTTTAGAAATTATAATTGTACAATGGAATAATTTAATATCAGCTATTCTTTTGCAGTGGACTAATATTTAGTTCTGATATAGTGCTTTCTATTCTCAAAGCGCTGTTCACACATTAATAGGACTTGTGTAAGAGAAGATGAATCTTTCTCATTTGATGTCCTCCTGATACTGTGCACTTTTCTCAGAGGAGTAAGTGAGGAATCCTTCACTAGAGAATAGTGAAAGATAACTGCAGTAACAAATTGCTGGACTCATGTAGAGGGAGTTGAGAAGACTGGCTAATCTCTCAGTGTGGATCCTTAATATAAAAAGAAGAGGGTCAAAATGAAAGATGCTAGCATGGGGGAAACTGATGAGTATAGCAGTCTCCTACCAATATCTCTCTTTAACCCTGACAATAGAGTTTTACAATACAGAACATCTGAAGCTCTATGCATGGCTCTTAGAAATGAAAGGTAATGTGAATTTCCATTTTCTTTTACAGCACAAGGGAGTTCGTCATGCACAGAATATGTCTTAGCTGTCCTCTGAAACCCATGATACTCTCAAGTTTTATTTCATTTTATAGTGGTGGTGGTAGTTGCTGTTTTATTTTTTGTTCACCTACCCTATTTATATGTCTGAAGACTCAAAAGGGAAAAACAGTATGGTCAGCTTTTCATCTGACGTCTTGGGAGAAATCCTACTGAACGGATATTTTTGTTGTTTTTAGTTAAGAGTAACAGGAATTCTTTGTAAATTTTCTGTCTTCTGATCAATGATTTCTTTTTTGTGCATGCAAGGAACAACTGATACTAAATGAAATGCAACAACCAAAGGGTAAACATTTTTTAATTAGGTTCAACAATGGGCATTCATGCTATTTTTCTTGTAGAGTCTGAACTCATTTGTCAGAATGCACAGTATAGAACTAGCAAGATGTAACTCGTAACTATCCAGAAATGCTAATCATTAATAGGATGCTTCTCAAGATGCATTCAGTTTTATTTTATTGCACTAGTCTCAGATTACATAAGGTCAGGTCATGAAATGACATAAATTGCATAGATCCATTGAAGTCAATGGTGGAACTAGGCTGTTAGTGGAGCTATGCTAATTAATGTCTAGGGGGTGAGGGTTTTTTTTTCCCTTAAATATCTAGGATAAATTGGCAATGGGAACTATTACATTCTGTAAATTGTAGAAATATGTACTCCTCTTGAGATTAGAAGAAATCTTTCAGAGATGGTCACACTTCCAAAGCTTGAGGTTCGCTTAATACTTACCCAGAACTTCAGAAGCTTATCTAAATTACTCAAACATGATTCCATACTTAAGATACCTTCCAAACCAGTGAACTAGTGCTAGAAATTTGATGAGAGGAAGTTTTTCTACAATTTATTTAATAAACTATGCTTCTGGTAAAATCAAAATGCTAGAATGGGTTGGGAGTTTCTGAACCAAAATATTCTTTCTGTGGAAGAAAACACACACTTGTCAAGACATGCCTTTGTAAATTCCAGTTTCACCATTCTCAGCATTTCTCAGGCCCAGGATTGGCTGGCAAGAGGAGACCCACCCACATAAGTGGTTAGCACACTCACCGTGGAAATAACAATTAAGAGATGTGAGAAACCCAGGGTCAAGTCCCTACTCTGCTTGATGTTGGAAGCCCACTCCAGAAAAAGTCCTCCCATCAAAATAGCTCTGACTACCCTGGTTGTTAGGTCAGTATAAATGTGTTCAGGGATTTTCTACATCCCTGGGTGAAACAGTTATAGCAACATAAGTTTTTTGTAGTTTAGATAAGGGTTAATTCTTCCATTATTGGAATTATTTTATATTTTAGCTGATAGTTCATACAGTATCTTACTTGTACTGTGAAAACCTTTCCTGATGCCAGACTTCTGTTGCATTACATTAGTGTTCTGTTGCTCCTGGATGCAAGCTTCTATACTCTCATAGGTTTATACGTCTGTCTGTTGGAATTCTTTCATTAGTTCTTTATTACCTGGTATAAGCTTATCTCACATTAGATATTCTCCAAAACATGAATCAAGTTAGTTTGGGGAGTAGTAGCAGTGACAGAGGTGTAGTGTTGGCAAGAGAACAAGATACCAAAATCCCAAATTGACACAAGCTCAGATTTCTATACACATTGTGAATTCATGAGAATTTTCCTTGCCACCCTCTATAGCAGGGGTGGCCAAACTTGTGGAACTCAAGAGCCACACAAGTTAATTATTAAACCTTCAAGAGCCGCACTGAGGCATATAGCCTTATACTTTTACCTACTAAATTGATTTGCTAATGTTCTTCTGCGAGCCACACTTTTTCATTCAAGAGCCACATGCGGCTCCTGAGCTGCAGTTTGGCCACACCTGCTCTATAGCATCTGTGCTGATACATCTAATAGTTTGTATGAATCAAGTGGTTTTCTTGTATTTCAGCAAGAAATAAGAAATTATGGAGGGAGCTTTTCATCTTGTTGCCAAAAAGATAGTTGTTCTGCCTTTTAGTCTGTCAATAAAGGTTATCATCTATTTTTCATTTTTGCATATGCCTTCCTCCCTTCCTTATCCACCACTCACATTCATGTATCCTGTTTCAGAGTTGTGGACAATTTAAGGAACTCTCTTCTGCAAAATTAACTGTCCTGTCCTGCTTGCACCTGGTTAGGTCTTGTAAATTTAATGACAGATGAATAGCATGGACAGCGGCTTTCCTAAAACTTGAGGGAAGAAATGTTTTGAAGATGTTCGTTACTGAGAAAACATGGACTGATTGTTAATTCCTTTTATTATTAAGGTAACAAAGCTAGATGAAAGATAAGCCTAACATAGTTTATTTCCCAGGCATTAATACACTGGCTTTTACAAATCCAACTCTTTGGGGAAGAGAGCTTTGTCAAAGTACAACTCATAGAAAGCACATTCTGGCCAAAAGAAATTGTTGCATTTCATTTGTGCAATTTATTGTGCTGAGAAGCATTTCAAAGTAATCCATGTAATGTTTACTAAATAAGCAAAGTAAAGCATAGGAAGAGTCAGAGAAATACAAAGTGAACTCATGCCTCTGTTTCATTGTTAACTTCCTGCAACATGCCAATACAGATGATCCACAGGGCATCCATCTTAATCTGAGTATCACTCTGCAACTGAGATCTTATATTCTTCTCTGTTTAGTAGTTTTTTCACACAAGCAAGATTTTATAATAAGTAGTTCCTCTCTTAGCAAATTTCCATTGACTTTGCTAAGTGCTGTATAAACTGTTTACCCTTTTGTCTATGAAAGTCCCACCAGAGTGGAGATAGATGAGCATTTCTTTGTGTGTGCATGTGCGTGTGTGTGTGTGTGTGTGTGTCCATGCTGGAGAAAGTAAAGATTTTCTGCTCTTCAGATAAAAGATCTTCTTCCAGTGGCCTCCCCCCTCCTTTCTCTCCTAGTTTTATAAGTGTTTTTTTTTTTTTCCTCCCATTTATTAAAATATATAAAAAAATTTTTTTTTTTTTTTTTTTTTAAATCCTTGAATTTGAATCTAGTGCTTCTGCCATCTGTCTTTCAAAACATGTGGTGCAATATTGCTTTCCCTCACCCCCAGGCTCCAGACGTGAATATCTGTTTTTGGTTTTTCTTAAGCTGCTTCAGTATGTCTTGATACAACATTCATTCTGAAATATCATTTCACTGCATGATAAGTTAATGATCAGAGCTGATGAAATTTAAAATGATATTCTCACAGCACACCTGCTAATGCATAGGAATATTAACTGCAACAGGCTCCACAGTGTTGAAAGAATTACTATGCTAACTTAAGGGAGAACATCAGGCTGATGGATTTTAATCTTGAGCTTATTCTACATAGTCTCTTTTATTTGGCAGCTTTTAATTAAGTGCAATATATTAAAATGTTTAAATAAAAGTAACAGTGATAATATTGTTGCTAAAGATATAGCTCAAACTCTGACCTTGAAGAACTGGAAGAAGAGGCTGAATGGAAGCTTTGCACAATATGCATGAGCATGGAGAACAAAATTAAGTGTATAATTCTTGGCAAACAGTGCTTTGTAGTGTCTAATGGAAATACTTCTCTGAACTGCCTTGGAGCAGCCAGAATACAGATTTTGAGTTCATCACCACTGCTCAGGGGAAGGAGTAAATTGTCACAGGTCTACAGCAGCGCAACATGTGCTTATTTTGCTACCAGGTTGTAAAAGTTAGGGCTATATCAGTGGTTTTTGAACTTTTTGAGCTGAGTCCACCCCCCCTTAAGTTTCAGTTTTTGATCATGCCCCTGCTCCAGTAGACATATGCAAAAGTATGCTCAATAGACCACTCATAAACTTGAGAGACCTTAACAGAACTCTAGTTAAATTGCCTACATGGTTAAGTTTCTAATACAGAGATACTTAAAGTGAAGGGTGTAACTGTTTCTCTGCAGTTTATCGATTTGTGGGAAGGTTTTTGAAATGGCACTTGAATGTTAGTTTCAAATGGTGATTTGTCTTGAGTAGAGCCAGGCAGAGAATCAAAACTCAAACAGTATGACCCAAATAGTAGAAGAACTTTGCTGACACACTCTGACAATGCTGGATATTCTGAGCCAACTTTGAACCAAGAGTCCCTCAAACTATTTTTAAATGGTATTTGTTGTCCTATTATATTGACAATTTTCCAAAGGGATAGCCGTATTAGTCTAGTCCAGGGGAAAAAAAAACACGAAGGAGCTGTGTGGCACTTTAAGACTATCAGATTTATTTTTTGCATGAGCTTTTGTGGGAGAAAATCCCACTAAGTCAGATGCTTCCAAGACAGGTGAGCTTACAGAATGGAATGAAAATAAATGCAAGGGAGTGTAAAACATAGGATCAGGTCATACAGTAACAGCAAATCAGAGCAGTTGTTAGGTTCAAACCATGGGAAGCCTGAAGTCAAATTACCTTTTGTAATGGGAAAAGAACCCATAGTCTCAATTAAGTCCTGCTGTCACAGAATTTAGCTTGCATATTAAGTCGAGCTCAGCTGTTTCTCTTTGAAGTCTTGATGTCCCAGCCACATCTCTGCCAACAGTCGTTAACAAATCATTTTTCGAGTGATTAGAAAGATGGTAGTGCTCAGCAACTGGTTTCTTTGTTCTGTGATTTCTGATATCAGCTTTGTTTTCATTTATCCTTTGCGCAGCGATTGTCCTATTTGTCCAATGTATAAGGTGTGGGGGCATTTCTGGCACATGATGGCATAGATCATATTAGTTGATGAGCAGATAAATGAGCCTTTGATGGAGCAGCAGTCTTGATTAGGACCTATGATGTTATCTGCTGTGCAGATATGTGGGCAGACTTGGCAGCATGTTTTGTTCCAGGGGTGTGTGCCTGCTTTAATGTTTCTGTTGTTAGATCAGTAGTTGCTGGTGAGTATCTGTTTAAGATAGTGTGGCTGTCTGTAGGCAAGGAGAGGTCTGTCTCCCAAGGCTTGAGAGAGAGAGGGATCATCTTTTAGAATGGGCTATAGGTCCTTAATGATCTGTTGCAGAGGTCTGACTTGAGGGTTGTATGTGGTGACTAGTGGTGTTCTGTTGTTTTCTTTTTTGGGCCTCTCCTGTAGCAGATGACTTCGGGGAACCCATCTAGCTCTGTCAGTTTGTTCTCTTCATTCCCCAGGTGGGTACTATAGTTTCACGGATGCTTGATAGAGATCTTCAAGATGTCTGTCTCTGTCTGAGGGATCAGAGCAGATGTGGTTATATCTTAGGGCTTGGCTGTAGACAATGGATCGTGTGGTGTGTTTAGGATGGAAGCTTGAAGGATGTAGGTAACTATACCGATCAGTAGGTTTTCGGTATAGGGTGGTGGTGATGTGTCTATCCCTGATTTGTTCTGTTGTGTCAAGAAAGTGGATCTCCTGTGTGGAGTGTTCCAGGCTCAGTTTGATGGTGGAGTGGAAATTGTTGAAATCTCTGAAAATCTTCAAGAGCATCCCTGCCATGTGTCTAGATGATGAAGATGTCATCAGTGTAGCATAGGTAAAGAAGAGGTGTTTTGAGATGAGACTTGAGGAAACTTTGTTCTAAGTCACCCATAAAGATGCTGGCATATTGTGGGGCCATGCGGGTACCCATAGCAGTGCCACTGATTTGGAGATATAAATGATCCTCAAATCTGAAGTGGTTGTGGGTGAGCACAAAGTCACAAAGTTCAGTCACAAGCTGTGCTGTGGCATCATCTGGGATGGTTCTTCTAATAGTCTGTAATCCATCTTTGTGTGGGATGTTGGTGTAAAGAGCTTCTACATCCATAGTGGCCAGAATGGTGTTTTCTGGAAGTTCTCCAATGGACTGTATTTTCCTCAGGAAGTCCGTGGTGTCTTGAAGATAGCTGGGGATGTTGATAACATAGGGTCTGAGGAAGGAGTCCTCATAGCCAGATAGGCCGGCAGTAACAGTGCCAATGCCTGAGATGATGGGGTGTCCAGGATTTCCTCTTTTATGGATTTTAAGTTGTAGATAGAACACCCGTGGTTGCAGTTCTAGTGATGTTTCTGTCTTTATACGTTCCTGTGCTGTCTTAGGGAGTTTCTTGAGTAGGTGTTGTAATTCCTTTTGGTTCCTCAGTGGGGTCAGAGGAAAGTGGTCTGTAGAATGTTGTGTTGGAGAGTTGTTTATAAGCCTCCTGATCATAATCCAATTTATTCATGATGACAACTGCACCTCCTTTGGCAGCCTCCTTAATGATAATGTCAGAGTTGTTTCTGAGGCTGTGGATGGCATTGCATTCTGCAGGGCTGAGGTTAGGATGTAAAGGATGTTGTTTGTCCACAATTTCAACCTTGGCACAGTGGTGGAAACAATCAATGTAGAAGTCAAGTCTCTTGTTTCAACCCTCTGGAGGAGTCCACGAAGAATATTTCTTCTTGTAGTGTTTGGAGGAAGGTATCTGTGTGTCAGTGCATTGATTTGTGGTGTTATGGAAATATTCTTTGAGTCTTAGATGCTGAAAGTAGGCCTCTAGGTCACCGCAGAATTTTATCTTATGTGTGGCAGTTGTGAGGCAGAAGGAAAGTCCCCCAGATAGCACAGATTCCTCTGCTGGAGTAAGTGTATAGCTTGATAGATTAACAATGTTGCTGGCTGGGTTGTAGGTGTCACTGTTGTTTTCTGTAGTGGTGTAGAGTAGTTTATACAGTTTGGTATCTTTTTTCTTCTGTAGGAAAGCAAAGTGTGTGTCGTAGATGGATTTTCTCTTTGTTGTGAAGTCCAGCCATGTAGAAGAATGCATTGTAGGTTTGTTTTCTATGAAGGAATCTAGTATTGAGAGTTCATTTTTAATTTTCCTCTGTTTGCTTTACAGGATGCTGATTAGGTGGTTTCTGAGTTTCTGTGAGAGCGTATGGCATAATCTCTCACTGTAGTCTGTGTAATATGTCGATTGTAAAGGATTTTTTTACCTTCAGTCCATTTGGTATAATGTCCAGTTGTTTGCATTTAGAAAGGAAGATGATGTCTGTCTGAGTCTGAGCGAGTTGTTTCTGTAAGTTGATGGATTTCCACTTCAAACGGCTGTGTTTAGTGCCTTGTATCTTGTCAATTTCCAAAGGGATAGCCGTGTTAGTCTAGTCCAGCAAAAAAACTCAAGGAGTCATGTGGCGCTTTAAGACTAACAGATTTATTTTTTGCATGAACTTTCGTGGGAGAAAATTCCACTTTTTCAGATGTTTCGAAGATGGGTGAACTTTTATAGGAAGGAATGAAAATAAATGCAACGGAGTGTAAAACATAGGATCAGGTCATACAGTAACAGCAAATCAGAGCATTTGTTAGGTTCAAACCATGGGAAGCCTGAAGTCAAATTACCTTTTGTAATGGGAAAAGAACCCATAGTCTCGATTAAGTCCTGCTTTCACAGAATTTAGCTTGCATTGAACTTCAGTTACATTCTCCTGAATATACTTTTAGGTATGGGACAAAGACATTGTCTCAGCTACAAAAGGTTAGATATTCCAGTCATTCAGTGGTGCATTTCTTTCTGGAAAATATTTATCCAGTCGGGGTCTGAGAGCTCAAGTGATTCTTCATTGACTCCAGATTACAATGTTCCCTCTAATTACTTGTAGCCTGTGTGTGCAAACAATTTCTTTGTGTGCACAAAAACATTTCTTTGTGAGCACCAATATTAGCACTATTGAAGTTTTTTGTTCGCACTTTATTTTTTTGTGTGCACAGGTTTCATGACCTGTGTGCACGTGCACATGCGCACAGCTTAGGGGGAACAGTGCTCCAGAATACTCCATAGTTCAGATTCTGTTTTGTCAATAGCATCAGTTAATAATGAGAGTGGAATGATGAAACTAGTTTCAGTCTTAGTGTCCAGACAGCTAGCTTTCTCTTGAATGTTGTATCTTGTTATGGAGGTAAAAAATAGCACTTTCCATTCTTTTCAATGAGACATTAGAGAATAGTTTGTTTAAAAAAAAAATCAGAAAATTAAGACAAAAGCACAAGCCACCAGCAATCACGTGTCTGTGTTGCTGAAAAAATATCCAGTGCAAAAAGTTGAAATTCATTTCTTACTTCATAAACATGTTTCAACATTTTTTTTTTCCTGGATAGTGCCTGATTTCCAGGGGAAACAATGAAGCATCATTCCCTGTTTCTATTTCTGCACAAAGCACTGCAGAGAGACATGCTTTTGTGAACTGCTTCTTGATAAAGTTCACAGTTTTGATAGCAGAACTTTGAACACGAGTAGGTTTCCCAATCCATGTTCTGAGTTGCAAGGGTTTCTGGTGTATCTTATGAGTCCATAATAGGGGTGGTATAATTTTAAACACATTAGCTTTCAAGTCTGCCTTATCCCCAAACATAGAAGGGACACCATCTATGCAAATTCTGATACAGGCTTTCCTCTTCAACTTGTCAGAAGTTAAGTGATTTAGTTCTGATCGACTTTAATGCATTTTAATAGGCTTGCAGAACAAAGAAACCTTCCAGTCTTACTAAATGTAAACAATTGTTCATGGATCCAAAGTCAGAAGGGATTAATATGACCATTGATTCTTACCTTCTGCACAATGCAGGCCACAAAACCTCACCCATCTACCCCTGTAGTAAGGCTCTGACCAATGACTGTGAATTATTAAAGCTCTCAGATCACAGTTTAAATCCACCAGCAAGTGAGCCATACCCCATGCTGCAAGGGAAGGTGAAAAACTCCCAGACCTTTTGCCAATCTGCCGTGAAGGAACATTCCTTCCTGACCTACAGCAATCAGTTAAACCTTGAGCATGTGGGAAAGACTCATTAGCCAGATACCAAAGAAAGAGTTCTCTGTGGTAACTCAGACCCCACCCCCTATCAAACATCCCATTTCAGGCCATTGGCATAGCAACCACCAGTAGTCAAAGATCAGTCAATTACCAACCATGTTGCCACCATGAACCTCACCAGGAAAAGTGGTACAATGGAAAAGAATAAATTAAAATCATAGAATCATAGGGTTAGGAGAGACCTCATGAGGTCATCCAGTCCAACCCCCTGCCAAAAAAGCAGGACCACTCTCATTAAATTGTCCCAGCCCTGGTTTTGTCTGACTGAGCCTTAAATATTGCCAAAGATGGAGATTCCACCACTTCCCTAGGTAGCTCATTCCAATGCTTCACCACTCCCCTAGTAAGAGGTTTTTTCTTGAGATTTTCTGTTTAATAATGGTTTCTTTGGATACAGTTGAGGGGGATGAGACACTGAAATAGACACTGGGTAAATCTGACTTCTTTTACTAACTCAATTAATTTATTTATATCTAATTAGAATAAATCATCTTTTCTTATTTTGTAATGTTCTAAAGCAAAAACAAAAAGATAGCAAAAGGTTTATTACAGCAAAAGTATAACTATGATTTCCCAACCTTTTCCTATTACTAAGCCCTTAATTGATATAGGGCTCCAATCAGTACTGTTAAGCATTCTCCTTTATACTTACAGGACCACGGTTTATTCATTCGATTCAGAATCAGTTTTGATTCAGATTCAGGTGCACAAGTCTTGTCCCAAGTG
Source organism: Podocnemis expansa (assembly GCA_007922195.1). Taxonomy (NCBI): domain Eukaryota; kingdom Metazoa; phylum Chordata; order Testudines; family Podocnemididae; genus Podocnemis; species Podocnemis expansa. Next base: position 22,960,777 of record ML681966.1, read on the forward strand.
GGATGTTTCATTCTCAACCTGCAAGCTTGCCGGCAGTGAGATTCATTGCTGGGGAGGGAACTTCAGGTGATCAGTCTGGAGTTCGGCTAATAGATATATGCCTCCATAGACCTCCCATTCGCATGGGCTTTTTGCAGCCTTTTATTCACATTCGACAACCCATTTTCAGTTTCAAAAAGTTACTGTTACATTGCTCTGCCTTTTTTGGTATTCTGCTGAAACATTATGCCACCACCTGATTGGTTCCTTGACTGGTTACTGTTTCTAATATAGGTACAATGCTGTTAATTACAGTTGTTTAACCAATTAGAATTTGTTACTGGGCAGACATGGTTCTGTGAAGTTTGCTGCAGAAACAATTCTTTTGTAAAAGGGGAAGTAACTCAGTGTCTGAAGTTGCCACAAAACAAGCACAGATTAATCAAATTGCTTTCTGTTAAGCCTTAACTTCTAATTCTAGTTGGATGTCATTGGCACAAACTGTATCTCCTACCAACATTCCTAATATCCAACCTTGACCTCGACACCTGCAACTTGAAACCATTCCTCCTTGTTCTGTCCTCTGTTACTACCAAGAACAGCTGAGCTCCGTCCTCCTTGGAGCATCCCTTCAAGTAGTTAAAGGTTCCTATCAAATCCCACCTCTGTCTTCTCTTCTGCAGGCTAAATAAGCCTAGTTCCTTCAGTCTTTCTTCACAGGGCTTGTGCTCCAGCCCCTTGATCATTTTTGTTGCCCTCCACTGTACTCTTTCTAATTTGTCCACATCCTTTTTGTACTGGGGAGCAATGTTCCCTCTAAGCTGCTCTGGCACGCTGTGGCGCAGCCCGCCACAGCTGCCAGCGCAGCGAAAGCTGCCGGCAGCCTCCACAGAACTCCTCTGGGGCTGGGAGTTTTGAAAACTCCTGCCCAGAGAAGCTCCAACGGAGCATGCCCAGAAAATCTGGG